>CM054934.1:21059437-21193311 GCA_029168755.2 Tillandsia fasciculata | reverse complement strand
TTTAAAACTTGTAAAAAACGACATACAAATAAAGTAAAAGAAATATAAAACTAAAACAGATGCTGGATCCTTTATACCACATTCGGCGAAGGTACCTTTCGGGTTTGAACCTTCACTTAGTACAGGTCTATGTACATCCGAGGGCACAATGGTGGACTTCGCCTTGAACCAAGGCAGGTGAATCGGATTTCCACAAACAGTACACATGGTACAGCCGTTTAGGTTCTATGCGGGTTAGCGCTTTTATAGCCATGCGCTCATATCGATTCATGTGTGTTTTTAGGGAACCGCCCTCTTCCCACAGTCGCGGCCTCACGACTACACACATATAGTAGGTCTTGATAAGGGTGCCTGCAAGGTCACACCCTGCCTCAAGGGTCTCGGAACCATTCAGGGTAAGAATCCTTACTATCCACTTGCATAAATGAGCACTGTCGCCATAGGGATGAGTATATAAAAGCAGTGCTCCGCACAACTACCAATTCGACTTGTTTCTACCCATTGAACCTCCAAGAGGTTGGGTTGCCGTCGCTGGTAGTTTCTATTGTGGGCTAAGCCCCATCCCCCTCGACGATTCTAGGATCACTATCCTAGACAAACCTTTAGTAAGCTGATCAGCTAAGTTCTTCGCAGATCTCACAAATTCCAATGCAATCACATTTTCCTTAATATTCTGCCGAATATACTTTTGTCTTACTTTCATAAATCTATTCATCTTTGTTTTCACATTTTCTTGAGCACACTTGTCAATAGAAGATTTACAATCACAATGTATACATACAGGTGCCAAAGGTCGCTCCATCAGTGGCAAGTCATACAGAAATTCTCTAATCTACTTAGCCTCCGCTACAGTGGTATCTAAAGCTATAAGTTCAGATTCCATTGTACTTTTAGCTATCAATGATTGTTTTGATGACTTCCAAGAAACAACTGCTCCACCAAGGAGAAAAACAAATCCAGTAGTTGACTTCACATCAGCTGTATCACTTATCCAGTTAGCATCACTAAATCCTTCTAATATAGCAGGGAATCCACAAAAATGCAATCCATAAGATACTGTGTCTTTCAGATATCTCAAAACTCTTTCTAAGGCATTCCAATATTCTTTTTTTGGGTTATGAGTATATCTTCTCAATCTGTTCATAGCATAGGCTTAATCAGGTCTAGTGTAATCTACAAGATAACTTAGAGATCCTATAATCTGAGCATACCTATTCTGTCCTATAGGATCACCTTTATTTTTCTTAAGATGCAACTAGGATCATAAGGTGTAACAACAATCTTAGAATCAAAATATCCATACTTCTTTAACACTTGTTCACTGTAGTGAGATTGGCTCATAATAATTTCATTTGATTTTCTTATGATCTTCTTGTTCAGAATCACATCAGCTTGCCCAAGATCCTTCATAACAAAATTATCATTAAGTAATTTCTTAACATCCATTATCACATCCATATTGGTTCTAAAGATCAAAATATCATCAACATACAAACATAGGATAACTATCTGTCCATTGTATTCCTAAGAGTATACACATTCACCAGACATATTCACATGAAAACCATCTTTCACTACCAAAGAGTCAAATTTCAAATGCCATTGTTTTGGAGCTTGTTTAAGTCCATATAAAGATTTTGTCAACTTGCAAACTTTGTGTTCATGTCCAGCAACAATAAATCTCTCAAGTTGCTTCATATAAATCTCTTCCTCTAAATCACCATTCAAAAAAGCAGTCTTAACATCCATCTGATGAATAATTAAATTATGGACAGAGGCTAAAGCAAGCAGAATTCTAATAGAAGTAATCCTAGCTACAGGAGTATACACATCAAAACAATCTACACCAGGCTTTTGGGAAAAACCCTGAGCTACAAGTCTAGCCTTATTATCTATAGACCCATCTGGTCTCAACTTCTTCTTAAAGATCCATCTACATCCTACAGGCTTACAACCTACAGGTAAATCAGATAACTCCCAAGTATGATTCTATAGAATAGATTGCATCTCCAACTTAACAGCTTCTTTCCAAAATGATGCATCTACAGAAGTCATAGCTTGGTCAAAGGTAGATGGGGTATCTTCTACAAGAAGGACACAGAAATCATCACCAAAAGTCTTCTCAATCCTATGACGCTTACTTCTCCTACTCTTCTATAGGTTCACTAATGCTAGGTCTACTAGAGCTACCTATAGATCCAACAGAAACAGGTGAAACAGGTCTATCCACTCTAGTTCTAAAAGGAAAGATATCCTCAAAGTATACTGCATCTCTAGCTTCAATAATTGTATTGTTAGAAATCTCATTAACCTCAGAATTTACCACCAAAAATCTATTAGCATTACTACCATCTGCATAGCCTAAGAAAACAGTATCCACAGTCTTAGGACCAATCTTTTTCTTCTTATTTTCGGGAATCTTTACTTTAGCTAGGCACCCCCACACTTTAAAATAATTCAGATTAGGTTTCATTCCCTTCCAAAGTTCACAAGGAGATACAGAAGAACTTTTGTGGGGAATCCTATTAAGAATTACACAAGTAGTCATCAAAGCTTCCCCCAACAAGTTCTCGGGTGCACTAGAACTAATAATCATCGAATTCACCATATCCATCAAAGTTCTATTTTTCCGTTCAGCTACTCCATTAGATTGAGGTGTGTAAGGTGCAGTCACTTGATATACAATTCCAAATTCTTGACAAAAAACAGTCATCTCAATCGATGTATATTCACTTCCTCGATCAGATCTTAGAATCTTAATTTTCTTATCCAATTGATTTTCAACCTCTGTTTTATAAATCTTAAATTTATTTAAAAATTCATCTTTATTCTAAATCAGATAAATATAACAATATTTCGAATGATCATCAATGAATGTTACAAAATATTTGCTTCCACCCCTACTGGGTTTACATCCATCACAAATATCACTGTGTATAAGTTCTAGTAGATCAGAATCTCTATCTACAGATCTAAATGGTTTCCTAGGTTCCTTAGCTTGAACACATATTTCACATCTATGATCATTTGAGACAGATTTAGGAATTAAATCAAAATTCATCAATCTCTTAATAGTATTGAAATTCACATGTCCCAATCTTCCATGCCAAACATCAAATGAAACAACATTCAAAAGAATATTTTCATTTATAGTAGAAGTCATCACAGAAAACTTAAATAAACCATCACTCAAAAATCCTTTCCTAATAAAATTCACACCTTTAGTAATTACTACCCTATTACATTCAAAAACAAACTTAAATCCTTGCTGAACTAAAAGAGAAGCACTAATCAAGTTCTTCCTAAGATCAGGAACATGGTGCACGCCGTGCAAGGAAATAGTCTTTCCAGAGGTCAACTTCAGGTCCACTCGACCAGTCCCAAGCACGCGCGAAGATGCTGCATTCCCCATGTTCACCGATCCTCCACTTGAGTCCTTATAAGTGGAAAACCAAGAACGGTCAGAGCAAGCATGTACATTTGCTCCAGTGTCAATCCACCAATCAGAAGAACTAAGAGCAAGGTTTATCTCAGGTAAACTAGATTCTAACCTGATAGTGGAGTTAGAAGGGTCGGGTACAATAGTCAACACGTTCAGCTGACGCTCAGGAGGAGCACCCTTCTTCTTTGGCGCGGAAGGCCGAGTCTTGCGATAAAAGCAGTCCTTCGCAGAGTGGTTCGTCTTCCCGCACACAAAGCATCCAGAATTTATTCCACTCCCCTTAGGTGAAGGCTTCTTAAAGTTTGGGTTGAACTTCTTATGGTGGAAAGGTTTCTTCTTAAAGTTCCTAAAGGGTTGGAAGTTTCTACCCTTAGGTTTCGGGTTCTCTACTAGGTTGGCTTGGGTAGAAGGCTCGCTAGGCTTCTTATCCCTAGCTCGGTTGGTTTCTTCTATCCTAAGGGATCTTAGGACAAAATTCAGGGAAAGTTCTCTTTGATTGTGGTTCAGATCATTAGCATGGTTGGACCAGGAAGGAGGCAACTTATCTATTAGAGTGGCAACTAGGAAACTCTCATCTAGATCTATACCACTAGATTTAAGCTGCTCAATAATGTACTCAAAATTCTGAAGTTGGTCAGACATTTGTTTACTATCAACCAATTTAAACTTAAGCAAATCTGAAGCTTGGCATCTCTTCTTAGTAGGATCAATCTGGCCATACTTTTGTTCTAAAGAAATCCAGAGTTCCCTAGCAGTCTGAATACTACAGTAAATATCATAAAGCTTATCAGATAGGGTGCTAAGGATCCGGTTCAAACAATGATAATTAACCATAGTAGGATCAGTAGGAGGCACAGGCACAGGTGCAGGTGCAACAGCAGGAGGAGTAGGAGCATTCTGTGACTGGCTGCGAGTTTGAGGACGATTTGCCACAGACTGAATAGCACCATCAGGTGCAATTTCATTGCCATTCTCAACAGGATCTGAGATGGCAGAAACAAGCCCAAGCGTGGTGAGCCAGAACCGCATTTGGTTCTGCCACCTTCTAAAATTACGACCATCAAAGGTAAACGGCTTCGCCGAATACGAATCCTCCATTAATCAGAATCTGTTTTACAATAACCTAAAATGATGTCACAAAAATTGTTCTAAGTTTAAAACAGTTAATCTAAGTTGACAGGTTTAATTTTAATTAACAGTGTAACTGATGCAGTTGAAAGAGTTTAGAAATCCGAATGCAAAATCCTATTAGTTGAAAACTCTAATGTAATTATATGTTTAGGCACAACGAGACTTAACATACGGATTCGAAAGAAAATAACATAAGAATAAATATTATAAAACAGTGCGGTAAAACCCAAACGAAAATTAAATTTAAAGTAGAAAAACCGGGATGGGAATTTGTACCATCAAAGGATCTGTATGTGAAATAATCGATTGCAAGCACTGAACAGAATCGTCTAATTCCTACCAATCAATCCAATACCGTCTCTGTTGAAGTAATATCTGTGGGAAAACGAAAGTTTTAGGACGAGGAAGAAAAAGAAGAAATCAAAAAAGAAGGAAAGAGGGATCGAGAGAATTAGGGTTTAGCAGAGATAAATATGACGATAAATCCCCAACGTCCAAGGTGATGAAGCATAGTCGATATAGTCGTGACAGTGGACGATGACGATTAGGGCACGCGGCGAGGCTTTCGTTGGTTGCGTGTCGGCGGATGACAGCTTCGCACAACTCGATCGGATTTAGCGGAGGAAATTTTCTCTTTTTTTTTTTCTCTTCTTGATGCGATCTTTTTTTTTTCTTTTTTTCTTTTTTTTTTTCTTTTCGGCTTTTCTTCTTTTTTTTGTACGGATTTTTTTTCCTTTTTTTTGTACGGCTTTCTTTGTCGTACGCCTTGAGAAACTTAATGGACTGCGTTTTTGCGGGTTTTAACCCGTTAAAGAAAACGATCCAATAAGTTTATCTTCTTTGTTTCTTGATCAAACGACGTGAGAATTTCACAAATAAATATTTGAATCGAAGAGAAAACAAAAAAGATTAAGATGAAGGGACTCACTCCCTACGGACTACTCCGATCGACGCAAAATCGTGAAGGAAAACTTGAGAGAACGCATCTCAAAAGGAAACTAAAATTTTCATATTAATAATTCATCCCCGTACAGATCGTCAAGACCATATTTATAAAGTTTCCTTCTAACAAACTCAATCTGATAAATACGGTAACAGAAAATAATAACTAAATCTTTCTAGATTCTTATCTAGAAAATAATAACTAAAATATCTAAATATATCTCGAACCATGCAAAACTGATTCGGATTTGAGTCTTATCCAACGTCTTGAATCATGGTGCGATCACATCATCAAGCCAGATACTTGGTTTACGACGACGGCGACGGACATAAGTCTGAAACGGGACCGTGTCCGCATTAATTCTCCCATCCTTTGAAAAATTCGACTCCGTTAAATTGTCTGCGATGTACTCCTCATAAAGCTCTGGATTGAGTTGTTGGAGCTCGCCTTGGGAAATCCACGTTGCATCATCCTTCGGTCGATATAACCACTTGACTAAAAATTTACGCTCTCCACCATCTTTTGTCGATATAATTTGATCGTCAAGGATTGTCTCAATATCATCTTTTCTCTGCAATTGGGTTTCTAGAAACAAAAGGTGAAGGTGGCGAAGGAAAAAGTGAATTTTGATTTTCAGTAAAATGAAATAATGTAAGGTCCTCAACATTGAAGGTGGGGCTATTTTCCATGTTAGACGGTAAATCCAACAGATAGGCATTAGATTCGATCTTCTTAAGAATTTTAAACGGACCCATGTTCTTTGCGTGCAATTTTCTAATAGCTCATTGCGGAAGCCTTTCAGGTTTAACTCAAACCATCACCATGTCTTCTGTATTAAATTCAATTTCTCGTCGGTGTTCATCAGCACCTCTTTTATAATTTTCATTACTTAAAATTATTTTTCTGCGAATTTCATGATGTAAGTCTCGCATGTGTTGTGCAAATGAAAATGCATACTCACTTGGCCTATGCTCTAAGGGAAGGGGTATCAAATCAATGGGTTTCTTTGGATTATATCCTGTGACTATTTCAGAAGGGCTCATTCCAGTTGTTCGATTTATAGAACTATTAATGGCTCGACTGTCAATGCACATACGCCAATTTCCGTCTTTTTTTGGTGTGAGTAGTGCCGGTACTGCGCATGGACTCATGCTCTCCCTCACAAAACACTTTCTAATCAAATCATCTACCTGACGTCTCAATTCAGCTTGCTCTTTCGGATTCATTCTGTAGTGTAGTAAATTTGGTAAAGATGAATCGGGGACCAAGTCTATTGCGTGTTGTATATCCCTAAGTGGGGGAAGTTCATCGTGCAATTTGTAACGATCTGACGAGTCGCAGCCGATCGATGAGAGCTTCGCGCTGAGATCCTGGCTTGGCGACGAGAGTGATGATCACTTCCCGGACGATCCGCGGCTTGAACGATGATGAGAATTCTCTGAGCTCAGCTGCGGTGAGGATGATGGAGAATCAAATTGATCAGTGGATCAATTTGATGTTGGTTTGAGGTTGAGGAGAGCTTGGATGCAGGAATTGGGGAGGTTTGGGATCGGAGGAGGAGGAGGAGATTGGAGAAGAGGAGATTGGGGAAGAAGAGAGAGAAAGAAGATTCAAGGGGGAATTGAAACTATTGTATTCTCATATGTAATTACCTTTTACAAAGCTCTATTTATACTCAGTTACTACTAAGAATGTTTTACGGTTATGTAATAACTATGGTAGGTAGTTGTAACTGTTTTATGTATCTGGACCCGAAATGGGCTCAATTCATAGGCATGCGGGCCCTGGTTGGGCTGTCCCTTAGCTGTACGCCTTCGCCGCTCCAGCATCTTCCCCGATCCATGGAAGTATCTCACTCGGACCTCAATCCGTTTCTGATGCCCGACCCGCCGAAGACTCTCGAACCTCTGGCACTTCTGGCAATCCGTCGCTTCTCACCTACTCCGCATTATGCCCTAGTCACTCCCATCAGGTTAGGCACTACCTCGCTCCCTTCCTCTATCTCTACTACTTCTCTACCTTCTCTTCCCCACACACCATACCACCTCCTCTACTCCGATGACCCCTCTACTGCTCGGGTTGTAACACAATTCTTCAGGTGCAAGGTCACTAAATTCAGAATTAAGGGTTTTGATCCTTAAAGGGATCTCAGAAGGTTCAAGTGAATCAGAAACCTCTTTAACAATTAAAGCATAAACAATTTTAGAATCAATTTCTTTGCAAAATTGTCTTTTATTGAGAATGTGAAGAGGTTTTGTTGATTCAATTTGTGATGGAGAGTTTTTAAAATCTTTGCCCCAACTTTGACCTGAATCCTTTGAAAAGTTGGTGCTTTTTGATAAAAACTTTTGTTGAGAGGGTTTAGCTGGGTTCAAAATAATTTTCTTTCCATTATGGGCAAAAACATAGGTGTTAGGTCGACCATAGTGTGTGACAGAAAGATCATAGAGCCAGGGTCTTCCTAAAAGTACGTGAGCGACATCCATAGGTAGGACATCACACCAAATCTGGTCTGAATAAGTAGCAAAGTGAAGCGGGACCAAACAACGTTTTGTAATGGGCATAGTTGTTTTGTCTACCGATGCGACCTTGTAAGGATTAGGATGTGGCTCGGTTTTGAGGTTTAGGCATCCTATTGCAACCTCAGAAATGACGTTGATGCAACTACCACCATCTATGATGACCTTACAGCTTTTATCTCCACATTTTGTGTAGGTGTGAAAAATGGAAGTGCGTCTCCAATCATCATCTTTTCTAGGTTGGGTTAAAACACAACGCATGATTTGTAAAGCTGCGTTTTCATCAAACTCCTCATTTAATTCTAACACCTCTTTGTCACTAGGAAGTTCATCGGTAGTGTGTGTGACTTCCTTTAGATTTTCAAAATCTTCACCCTTTGGCTGAACAAGCATGTTCCGTTTTGGGCATTCATAGGCATAATGACCCATTTGGTGACAGTTAAAATAGCTACCCTGTGCATTTCCTCGTTTGGTTTCATCTGTGACTAAACCTTTACCCTTAAAATCATGATTTTGTTGATTTTGAAAATTGTTTGTTTTATTAGTGTTGAAATTTGTGCCGGTGTTCTTTGTGTTCCTATCAGGCCATTTTCCGATGAATCGTCGAGCGGGTGCTTTTAAATATTTTTCATATTCTAATACAAGTTGAAAGGTCTGCTCAACAGTTGCGACTCTGTGTGGCGCAATTTCGCGCTGCAATCTTTCACGCAACCCATTGCGAAACCGCGAGAGAGTCCGCTCTTCTTCCTCTCGAACATCACAGTGGACATTCATCTCATCAAATTTGGCCATATAATCAGCAACTGAAAGAGAACCTTGCCGAACAGCATTCAATTGATCATACAACTGTTGCTTGTACTTGCTTGGCAAGTATTTCTCTCTCAATTTAGCCTTCATTTCAGCCCACAAGGCGATAGGCTCTTGGCCAAGCCATTCTAAATGTCTTTCGACACCAATCCAATATTGCTTGGCGGCACCTGTGAGTTTCATTTTAGCAAAATGGACTCGTCGATTGTCGGACATTTCATACCAGTCAAAATATTGGTCCATATCAACGAGCCGGTATGTGAAAGCTTTAGGATCAAATTTTCCATCAAAAGTAGGTGTATCAATTTTAACTTTTTTTGTTATGTCATCTTGAAAAACAAAAGTTCCCGTTTCTCGAAAAAAGGATTAATTCTAGCCATGTGTTGAAGTTCACGCGGCTGTGATGTGCGTGCTGCTGATGCTTGTGGATCTATCCCCGAAGTAACAGTGTTTTGTGTTGAAAGTCTCTCAGAGTTTGTCTCTAGGGTGGTAACCCTATCTCGGATGCCATGAATGTCGGTAGATAATTAATTAAACTTTTCCAAAATTTGTTTTATTGGGTCATTTGGGTCATCAGGATTGGGATTCCTAAACGGTACCCCTGATCTAGTTGTCATGATACAAACCTAGCGCTCTGATACCAAATCTGATGCAGGAGAAAGAGTTTAGAAATCCGAATGCAAAATCCTATTAGTTGAAAACTCTAATGTGATTATATGTTTAGGCACAACGAGACTTAACATACGGATTCGAAAGAAAATAACATAAGAATAAATATCATAAAACAGTATGGTAAAACCCAAACGAAAATTAAATTTAAAGTAGAAAAATCGGGATGGAAATTTGTACCATCAAAGGATCCGTAGGCGAAATTATCGATTGCAAGCGCTGAACAGAATCGTCAAATTCCTACCGATCAATCCAATACCCTCTCTGTTGAAGTAATATCTGTGGGTAAATGGAAGTTTTAGGACGAGGAAGAAAAAGAAGAAATCAAAAAAGAAGGAAAGAGGGATTGAGAGAATTAGGGTTTAGCAGAGATAAATATGATGATAAATCCCCAACATCCAAGGTGATGAAGTGTAGTCGATATAGTCGTAACAATGGACGATGACGATTAGGGCACGCGGCGAGGCCTTCGTTGGTTGCGTGTCGGCGGATGACAGCTTCGCACAACTCGATCGGATTTAGCGGAGGAATTTTTCTCTCTTTTTTTTTTCTCTTCTTGATGCTTTCTTTTTTTTTTCTTTTTTTTTTCTTTTCGGCTTTTCTTCTTTTTTTTTCTGTACGGATTTTTTTTTCCTTTTTTTTTGTACGGCTTTCTTTGTCGTACGCCTTGAGAAACTTAATGGACCGCGTTTTTGCGGGTTTTAACCCGTTAAAGAAAACGATCCAATAAGTTTATTTTCTTTGTTTCTTGATCAAACGACGTGAGAATTTCACAAATAAATAATCGAAGAGAAAACAAAGAAGATTAAGATGAAGGGACTCACTCCCTACGGACTCACTCCGGTCGACGCAAAATCGCGAAGGAAAACTTGAGAGAACGCATCCCAAAAGAAAACTAAAATTTTCATATTAATAATTCATCCCCGTACAGATCGTCAAGACCATACTTATAAAGTTTCCTTCTAACAAACTCAATCTGATAAAATACGGTAACAGAAAATAATAACTAAATCTTTCTAGAATCTTATCTAGAAAATAATAACTAAAATATCTAAATATATCTCGAACCATGCAAAACTGGTTCGGACTTGAGTCTTATCCAACGTCTTGAATCATGGTGCGATCACATCATCAAGCCAGATACTTGGTTTACGACGACGGCGACTGACATAAGTCTGAAATGGGACCGTGTCCGCATCACTAACAGTTAAACTATATTTTAATTAGTGAAATAAAATTTTTCTATCAACTATATATATACTCACAATAGTTTATATGTAACAGTTACACAATGTTATACAATTCAGTATATTAACACAATAGTACAGATCTATTGTATAGCAGAGTAAGAATAATAACGAATGTATAACAGTGTAGATTAATATACCAACACAATATTATTTTAATTAATTAATACTAACCATATTATGTTATCACAATTTTGTCAACTATACAAACAGTAGATATATATAGATCAACTATTCTAACAGAGATGTATATATGACAGTATTAACAGAGTTGTATAGTTGAGAGTACTATAGTAACAGTAAAAAGAAATTAAATATTTAACTTGCAGATTAGCAGATGTTTATAGTACTAACACAATAAAATTTAATTAACAGTTTTATGTAAATCACAGTGCAATAACAATTATACTAAAAGAAATGAAAAGATAAACTAAATCGATCTTGC
Organism: Tillandsia fasciculata; assembly: GCA_029168755.2. Taxonomy (NCBI): domain Eukaryota; kingdom Viridiplantae; phylum Streptophyta; class Magnoliopsida; order Poales; family Bromeliaceae; genus Tillandsia; species Tillandsia fasciculata. The sequence continues at coordinate 21,182,108 of CM054934.1, read as the reverse complement.
TTCTAGAATGTTGGAAAATTAATCTTTTCAAATTAATTCTCTAGTCAAATAATATTTAAATAATTTTAAACAAAAACTCTATCATGCAATTTCAATTATATTGTTAGTAATAAAATTGCAAAGATAAGATGAGGCCGGTGAATGTCGATGCGTGCGTTAGCACTGTTCTAGAAGCAAGATTGCCCCTCCGCTTACGAGGCTCCGACAATCACCCCTAGCGATACAACGACCACGGTCCACCCCGTCGACTCGAGTCCGGGATGGTGCGTAGCGAACCCAACGTCTTTCAGAGATCCAGCAAAAATTGGGAAAGCTCCAAAATCAAAAGAGAAATAGCAAAATTTAAATCTCAGTATGCTAGCTAATGTTGTAGCTCATCCCTTAGCCAACTCTCTTGCTCTATATATATAGCCCAACGAGAGAGAGAGCCCATTAACTCGCCAGGGGACAAGGTCCAACGGTAAGCTTCCTGGGGCAGCTCATAAGCCACTTCCCAAGGAAGGCTCTTGGGTAGCCCGAGAAGACACTTTCCAAGGTTGGCTAAACAAAAAACAAAAGTCAAAATAAAATAGAACCGGGTCAAGATCACGCGCCGCCGCCGCCCGCCCGACCCGACTCTGCTCGTGCTGTGCGCGCGCGTGTGTTTAGGAGAAGCCTTTGCTCTCACTTTCTCCTAACCAATACATGTACAATTGAAGGAGTAAATAAACCCACTCTACATGTGATGAGTTTCCAATGTGGGACTAAACATCACATGTAGAGGGGAATGGGTTTGGGCTCCCAGGCAAAGCCCGTGAATATCGGGCCGCCCAGAAAAGCCCAAAGGCCAAAACACAAGTTTAAAATCACCAAATCCATATATAAAATCCAACAGCTATGACATATGGGATGGCGAGATCCTCTTTCTTGTGCCATGAGTGTTTTTTATTACTAGTTTTTCTGAAGTACTCTCTATCTACTATGTTTTATTCCCTTCTAGAAATTAGAAATCTCTCTAGGGGTTTATTTACCAAAGGTGTTTTATTTACCTGATGAAGGTTGGTAAGTTTTATTCTCTTGCTCAGGAAGTGGCGCTGAGATGAGTAGAACACATTTTGCTGCAGTTTGCTTTTTTTATTATCTTATTGCACAATGAACAATTATATAAAGCTTTTCTAACTGTGCAGGCACTGCAAGGACTTCTCTTATAATTACAATTGGGCCTTCTGCACGACACTATTCTGAAACTTCCAGCACAATTATGTTCAGTCAGAGGGTAAGTCACTTTGATAACAAATAATTGACATATTATCTCTCTAAGAGTCCAAGAATTGGCTCCTTGCTTTTGTTCTTGATTATTTAAAAGATGACTTTTTTGTTTCCATTACTACTTAAATTCCAAAATTTCAAATTAGCTTAATAAAATTGCCATTTTTGAAGGTAAACTAGACTTGTTACAGTACCCACTTTAGATGTTTTATTACCGTGAGATGTTCCTCACTTCCTCTCTTGGATGCAAGATAAGTCAATCCTTATCCAACGTTTTTGTCACTCTTAATAATTTGGAATATGTAAGCAGGCACTTTGTCTAAGAGTCTCTATCTTCCAACTTTTAAAGCAATCTGTTTCAATAAAACATCGTTGAGAAATTACATTGCTATTTTATTGATTTTGTCCAAGTAGTGCAGATAAACCACTATTAAATTGAACAGAACTTTTATATCATAATATACTTTCAGTTTAATAATATGCTAATATTGGATTTATTTCATACACGATAACTATTATTTAGTGATTAATACTTTAAAATTATTATTTTATTTGAATAGAAACTTAAAGATCAATATCTAATCCGATATATTTGATCTACTACATCTAAAAGGCTCTAGTCATAAGATTGGAAAATTTATTATCTAGGCTTTAAGTGGCTGTAGAAATCAACAGTGTTGAAAGGACTGGTGTTCGATTATATTGAAAATTTACATTTCGTTTGCTTGTCATTGCCATGTCTATGTTCTAACTTTTTTTGAAGTGGCCAAGTCGTTGTGTCTGACTTGTATTGTTCAATGTTCCAAAAAGCTGTCTATGCAGCTGCATATGCGGTCCGACCACATATGCGGCAGGCGGCCACATATGCGGCAGGCCGCCACATATGCAGCTGTGACATTTTTTTTTAAGGTGGGGTTAAAAAGCAATATTCAATGAGATTGTTTGGTTAATGATTGTAAATATACATATCTATTTTCATACAAGTTTAGTTAATAATAAAGCATACAAATGTAATAATCTTTATATAAATATAATTTAGTTATCTCTCTTGTCACGTCCTGGGGCCCTAGTGGAAGTTTATCCGGGCACGTGCATAGACCCGTTGTGTGCACAAGGACACCCCCCGGTACACACAAGGTGTCTACAATTCACGATATCCACTAAGATGATATATACATCCTATACAAGGTGATCAGAGCATAATACATAAAACTAAAACTAGTTTAAATATTTGCATACAACTCTCACATAGATACATATATTCATATCCACATAATTCTAACATGTAAATAACCTCCACATACATAATCTCTATAGGGAACATCTCAAAATGTAATACAACCCATACAAAGAGATCTCACAAGTGGTCTATCCAAAATAGACACATAGCCATCTCTCACATGCATACATCCCAAAATAAAAAATATATTGGGTTCACCTCTATATAGTCATTGTCGGAACGGCTCTAGCTAGATACGACACCTTTGCCGTGATCCCGGGCCTCTCCCGTGCTAGAGAGTTCTGAAATAAAAATAATCAACCAATAGTGGTGAGAATTATAAAATATAGTTCCCAGCAAATACCGTCGTTGAGAGGGGTGTACTACTCTACTAGGTCAACTTAGGCATGACTAATATAACTGCTTAATATAAATAATTGAAATGAAACTATAGATAAACTACTATCATGCCTCTAAGTGGAGTAACTAACATGAATACTCAACTACTATGAATGCATCAACTATGTAGTGATGTCCAATTGTTGAGTTTTAGCAAATTTTACCCAATCTCTCGAGAACTTAGTGATTCGGGACATTTGTATAGAGGGTTATTGATTTGGTTTTGGGTTTAATAATTGATATTGCCCACAGAAAGTAAAGTTCTAGTTTGCGCCGTGCCTCATGGTCCTGTGGTAATCAATATCTCCACCCTAGAGATGGCTTCCCCTACGACATCCCAGTCGGGCGCTCAATCAAGCATGGGCCAGTATGATGTCATGATGGCGATACCTTCGGAGGGCCTTAACTTGGAGGGAGTGACCCTCTCAAGCATATGCGAATGAGCATAGTTGGCTCTTGCAAGTTTTTGGTCTCATGCATCATTTCTCAAGACATAGAATCTCAACCTTCAACCTTTTGGTCGTATTTATTTTCCACTTTTCCTTTCTTTTGTCTCAACTTGTTTTCAAGGAGAATTGCTACAAGTACCATAATCTCATATACTAACTATAAGGAATATCATACATCTCAACTTAACTATAATATGTATAGGAGATAAACTACTCATGTCTTAACCAAATAAATGGTTTTACCATCAATGAAGCTCACGTACAGTAAAGTGCATTCATCATGTATCATATGCCATGTAACTCCCCAATGGTTCCACATCGGATGAAAATAGGATTATGTTTGAGAATATAAGAGATCAGACACACTATTAATAATAACTGAGCTTAAGCATTTTGGGCCGGTGGTTTGGGCCCAACGAGTTATTATTGCTAGCGGGTTGGGTCGTTACAAATGGTATTAGAGACGAATACCAGCCGGAAGTGTGAGAGCTAAGTCCTATGCTAGACAAAGTGCTACACCATAGATTTGGTGAGAGCCACCTCTTGAACCCGCATGAGCCACCTCTAATAATCTCACATTGCCTGGTAATTCTGATCTATGTCTGGTTTGAAATGTTTGGTTTGAACCTGGCAAGGACGTCAAGATCTAAACGGGGGGAGTCTGTAATGCCCCAATAGTCCCACATTGGATGAAAATAGGGTTCTGATTGAGAATATAAGAAACCAGGCACACTATTAATAATAACTGGGCTAAAGCATTTTGGGCCAGTGGTTTAGACCTAACGAGTTATAATTGCTAGCGGGTTAGGTTGTTACATGGCATCTACTATTGAGTGATCATACAACATGCATAGAGTAATATGAACTCATGCTAAACTATCCACAAATATTCCAATTAACATGCTAGAACAAGAATTGGAACTATCAAAGGAGTAGAAGACAAGGAGAGTTTACAAATTTCGGTTAGGTCGAACTTACCGAATAGTTGCCAAAATTTTTTCGTTGCCTCCAAACAAGTTGTCATTTTTTTTCTTATAATATAAGAATTTTCCAAGGGGTTACAACCATCTAAAAACATCATCTCAAAATTTCTCAAAAATCATAAGGAAAAATGAGTATAAATTATCTCAAAACAAGAAATCCTTACTAATCCACCAAATCAAGGTATTGGGGCTTCAATTCCAACCGACATAAGTGTTCTAAACACAACAATTTCATCTTAAAAGCCCTCATTTGAAAATACCCAAAATAAATCCTAGTTTTTTCAAAAATTGAAATATCACCAAGTTCTCTCAATTTCTACTAATTAGGGAGTCTAGAGAGGTTACTTGTGATGCCCCAACTTACCACAGGGTCACCCATCTTAGAACTACTTTAGCTCTAGCACGCTCAACCCTCTTAACCTCTTGGGTCCAGCCACCACCCAAAATGCTATAGCCGGGTTAAGATGTTTAGTCCTATTTATACCTTATATATAGGACTAATACAAATCCTGGGGGTGTTACATTCTTCCCATTTTTAAGCCCTGACGTTCTCGTCAGGCTCAGGCACACAAGTACCAGGTGATGTGAGACTCGTCTCGCTAGTCTTAGCCGACCTTGTGAGGAGCTGCACTCTACCCACAACGGTCATTAGCCAGGAAGTCGTGCTCTACCCGCTTTATTACTCTAGCTCAGCTGAGACTTATCTTATATTTCCGGCTGGTGAATGGCTCTGATACCAACTGTGACGCTCCAACTTCCCAGGGGTTACCTATCCTAGTACTACTCTATCTCTAGTATGCTCAATCCTCTTAACTTCTTGGGCCTAGCCACCACCCAAAATGCTATAGCCGGGTTAGGAGGTTTAGTCCTATTTATACCTTATATATAGGATTAATCTAAATCCTGGGGTGTTACATTACTAATCTTAATCCAAGCTCTAAAACCAAGCTCAAGTGCTAAGATTGAGGATTGAAAGCTCCAAACAATTTCCCTTCCAAGTCTCTTACTCCGCACTTAGCTCAAAGTGCTCCTAGTCCTATGGTGAAGGAAGAAGGAAGAAAAAGATAATGAGAATAGGAGGAAATGGAAGAAGAAAAAAGGAAGAAGAAGATGAAATAGCAAGAGCTACCTTTCTCCCAAGCTTGCTGCATACACAGTGAAGGCAGGGGAGAAAAGGGTATAAATAGGCTGTTACAATATGCCAAATAGCCCTCCAACTCTTGGAAATTGCAACTATGTAATTTCAGATTTCGCAGCATTAAATATTAGTACTCGAACCTTAGTACTGGTATGCTACCATTGTGTTCGAGTACTTAGGGCCAGTTTCGCAAAACTTGAACCCTATATGCAACTTATCTCTACTGCATACCGATACTTACAAACTTCAGTACTGGTACTCATAACATCAGTGTTGGTACACCCTGAAATTTTGCAAAACCTGAGAGCTATTTCCAGCCAACTCACTAATGAGTATCGGTATTCCTAGCCAAAACTACAATTTGCAGATTTTGATCTCCAGAGTTCGTTTTTGCGTCGTTTTCGTGCCGAAAACACTCGCATGATCCTCAAACTTAGCCAAAACTATCTGAATATTAATAAATATTATTTCTCTCACTGAAACTCCGTAATTTGCAAAAGTTTAGTGTGCTACATCTCTTTTCATTTTAGTAGGTGTTATTTCTAATATATCTAATAATTATGTTTATAAATATTAGTGGATATTTTTTTTAAGTGTTCGCTTGTCAGATAACGCGAATGATAGTTTATTGAAAAAAAAATTTATTTTTCATAAAAATCTAACATATTTCTTTTTTAGAAAATTGATTTTTTTGATTGACATTTTTTATAATTTGGCGTCGAAATTCTATTTATTTCTCTAATTAATAATTAAGAGTAAATCGCTAATTATTAGTTTACTTTAGTGGTACATGTATGCATATGAGGTCTTATTTGAAATTAATTATTTCAATTTGTGAATTCTGAATTACTATGTTAGTTATTTAGCTTTGTTAGGAAACATTTATATATATTTTTAATGCCTATAAATATTTTTTAATATTTTAGAAGTTGAACCACATATGTGTCCGCATATGTACCTATATACTGCATATATGCTTTGGGGAACAGCATGAAAACCGCATACCGCATTTTGGAATATTGGTTTTGTCTTATGTCCCACATCCATGCCACGTAACCTAGTTTCCTATTGGCTTGCCTATGTGATATCCTATATGTTAGTGGATTAAATCCCACCCATCGTAGGAGTTCCATGCTATAAACAATTTTTCTTTGGAAATCCTTCGACTGCTTTTCTGTAGTCTGAGAATTTGTGACATCAGATTGCATAATATTTTTTTTTCTTAATTTATCTGTCTTTCTCGAACTCAATTAGATTCCTAAATAATTTGGTCTATTAGTTGCAATTCCTTCTGGATTATCTCTTTTGTAGTTTTGATGATTTCAGGCAATGAAAATAGTGAACACTGTAAAGCTGAAGGAGGAAGTTGATTATGAGACTCTGTACAGGAAACTTGAGTACCAGCTCGATTATCTTACATCAGAATTGGAGAGGCAGCAAAAACTTAGAGTTAATGAGAAAGTGCACATGGAAAAAGAACTAAAGGAGTGTGAAGCAACCCTAGCTGAAATAAAAAGGAACTTTGCTATGAAGTCTGAGGTATTCTTCATCATCTCACAATAGCGTATTTAGACTTCTGGATATCTCACACCATTTTCTAGTGTGTTATAAAATTTATTCTTGTTGCTCATGCTATAATTTTGTGTCACTCCATTTTGCAATTGTTATGGGACAAAAAGTTTCAAAAATACTTTGGTTTCCGTAAGTGGTGGAAGTTCATTACTTGTGCTTCTTAGACTGCATTTTATTCTTATTTGTCTTTTCTGATTTCTTTTTTCCTTTTACTTACTTTTACAATGTACAATTTTCTGATATCCAGAATTTGGAGAATGAAAAGAGTCATTTAGAGTTGGAGATTAAAAAATTGAAAGAAGATTTAAACACTGAGAAAGCTCAAAAAGATCGAATGTCTGAAAACATTATTCGTTTAGAAACGTCTCTGAAGCAAAACAAGGTAATCTCAACTACTTCCTCGACATGTATTTTATCTTCTAAAGTGTTTCTCATTTTCAATTGGTAGCCTTGATGTTGTTTTGGATGAGCGAACTAGTTGTAATTAATCATTTAGGTTAATCATTGAAATGGACTGCTTGACTGTTTTGAATTGTCCGGAAACATTTGTTTATTTTTTTCTTTATACCTTGTGTATATTCATTAGTTTATCAGTAATTGTTATGTGGAAGTTTATGTAGATTGCTGAATTGAAGTAGAAGTGGAACAATATCATTGAAGCAGAACATATTTTGATTCTTGGGAGAGAGGGAAAGATGACTATTGATCTGGAAGTTTGAAGAAAAGACATGATATTACTTGCTTTGGCAGAGTTCGTTGCCTGAAATACACTGAAGGAGATTTAGTCAAAGATGTAGTAGTGTTAAATATATGCTTATGTAAGTTTAAAACTGTGTTCAACAAGGTGCTTCTTCCAACGTACTACTATAGCCATAGTGGTCCCTGGGCAGGACTCTTACCTAAGTTTGAAATTGTCCTAGCTAGCATCTTCTTCAACATCTAGATGGTTGATTTATGGGTTATAGGCAAGGTTCGAAGTGCCGTGGCACGGGGGCGTGCCGCTCGCCGCTTGGCACGGTACGGTACCGGCACGCCCCCGTGCCGACACGTGGCACGCTTGTGTGCCGATGGATACGCATGACCTCCCAGTGGCACGCTCTGGCACGGTTTTTTTTTATTTTTTTTGTTCCCAATAAGCTCTTATAATATTGTTTTGAACTGTTTAGTCAAAAAATTATGAATATTGACTATATATAGCTTACTACACTTACCAATTGACATACTGATAATTGTTTTTAATATATAAAGTACAACTATATCTCATAGAGAATAGAAATAACAATATAATAAATAAATTCTAAATAGAAATAACTATATCTCATAGAGAATAAAAATAACTATATCTCATAGAGAATAAAAATTATGAATATTGACTATATATAGCTTACTACACTCACCAATTAACATACTTGTTAGTTGTGACTCAAAATCAGAATCGCTTCGATATTATGATTCAGGTTCGCCGTGCGACTTCGAATATAATTACTATGCATATATAATTACTATGCATTACTGTATACATGTGACTAAAAAAAAAAAAAAAAAAAAAAAAAAAAAACACCTAACTATGCCTGTTTTAAAAAATATAGAAAAAAATCTAAAGAAAAAACAAAAAAAAAAAAAAATGGAAAATGGGTCGTGCCGGCCGGCACGGCCCGCGATACCCCACAGGGTATCGCTCCGTCTCGAGCGATACCCTGGGGTATCGTTCGAGACGGGGGGGGGTGCGAGACCCCCCCCCTGTACCGTGCCCCTCATTGAGGGGCACGGTACGTGCCGCCCGTGCCGGCCCGGCACGGGCGGCACTTCATTCCATGGTTATAGGATATAATAAATTTATCTAATTCACTCGACACAGCCTTCTTCATGATGGTAAAGTCTTGATATGTAATAATGATGATCCATATGTTGATATCTAATAATTATGTTTGTTCTATAGAACGGAGGGTAGGATACATTTCTCAGAATAATCAGTTGTTTAACTACTTCCTTAACATATCACTCAGTGAATTTAATTTTATGAACCTATATTTGTCCATTCAACGAGTAAAGAAAAAGGCTAATTACAAGGCCAAGATTTCATAGTTAATATTTCATAATATTTTGGCCAATGATAACGTAATATTGCACATAATAGGATATCATCTAAGCCATAATTAGAATTTATAATACTAAATTCCACGTAATATTGCACCGTTTGATTTTGTGCAAGTTTCATTTCCAAGTTCATGCTTCGACCTTGTTGAGAGATTTGTGCACATGGTCTCTATTTCCACCCATATACTCTGAAAAAATACTCACATTTCTTTTCAAATTTTTTGGGTGATGTTTATAACAGAAATTTTAGTCAAAGTTAGTTTTTGTCATCTGTTGGATTGTGTTGGCGAGATAATATCTTACTATAAGAGTGTTTGAGTCCTTGTTTACCTATTCAGTTATTTTGTAATTGACTTCAAATGTTAATATCCAAGGATGCTGATTAGTATGCTCGCTTTTCTGTTACCAAAATGTAGGATATCATCTTAATAAATACTTTACTAAATTTGTTTGCTATTACTTGTTTGTGTTGTAAAATGACTCAAATTTACATAACAACTGCATATTCGTGCGAGATGCTAATGCTATTATCAGCATTATTTTTGTTCATATAACTATTTTTGGTTGATGACCATTGTTGAATATGAAATTCATGCTGCTCAGTCAAGTTTTAGAATTAGAAGATTAAAAATAAGTACAGAAGCACCATGTATTTACTATAATTGACCTGTAAGTGGGGTACATATATAGTCATACTGTGCATTAGATATCAATCTTTATTTAGAATCTCCTAAGATTATATATGATTATTGTCAATCTCTAGATAACAATTCTAATCCTTGGTTTTGTTGTTAGTAGCAGCAACAGCTTGAAAGCTCCTCATATCAGAAGGTTCTTGCAGATACCACTAAGATGCATGAGCATAAGATTGTAGAGTTACTGAAGCAACTTGAAGATGAGCAATCTCGTTCTACTAGTTTAGAGGAGCAACTAAATGAAACACAGCAGCAACTCAGTGAGGCTCGAAGGTTGCTTCAGGTATAGCACTAGTGGATAAGCACATGTTATTTGTTATATTTTTCGGCCGCCACTAGTTGCAATTTTGTGCATCTAAAGTCCATACTGGAATATCTCTGTTTCCTTTTCTTATGCTTCTGTGCTGTCCCATGGCATCTAGCATTCCTTGGTTATTTAATATCTATGTAAAAAAAACTCATGTTGCTTGTTGCTTGATCTTGGGAAGTTCCTGTCCTTGTATCTCTAAAATCTCATTCTTGGTTTATTCTTTACTGAGAGTTATATCATTCCTCATCCTTCTAATGGACCCTTTTCATCACAAATCCTGCTGCATTTCATCTAATTAGTAGAAAAACCACAAAAATATTGTTAAATTGATTCTCCTTTCACAAATCATAATTTACATTATGTTCCCCGAAAAGAAATAATTTTCAGAAATAAAGCTACTTCAGATGCAGGAAAATGTAGCCAAAGATGTAAAAAAAGAGCTGTCAAGGTTGAAGGAAGAATCAACAAGCCAAATCAAGTTGTTAGAACAAACGAACGATGAACTTTTATCAGAGAAGGTACAAATGGAACTCCACACTGTCAAATGTATTCTAAATAAAGTTGCTTGGATTTTACTTTTTGTCTTTCGTTCCCTTTGAGGTTATCAGGAGTTGATATATGAAGAGCTTAAATCTATGCAAGAGAAAGTGCTCTACGAAGCACGCCACCAGAAGAGTCTTGAAGATGAAGTTCTCAAGTTGAAAAAAGTTCTTAGTGAAAACAATGCCGATCTTGAGGTTCTTGGCCTTTTCTGAATAATCATAATTTTCGTGACCTTGTTCATGTATTCTGTTCTCTTTTAGCAAGGCTGGTTTTCTATATGTTTACTATTTTGACAGTCTAGAGGGACATACGGCATGATCAGATCTGCATCAGGTTTAGGTGGTGATGCAGTCTTTATGCCTAGGTCAAACAAAACAAGGGAGACAATATCTGGTCAAAGGGATACTATATCGAAGATTTTTGAAGAAGGTCTTTTGCCTCTTTATGCGTGATTTATATTCCTTTGTAGTTCTTCATTGTGGTCCTGTTTTTTCTGATATGCATTTTTATTTGGCAATTTGCTTTCAGTCGGGCTTTCAAATATTTTAGCATTGTTAAAATCTGAAGACTTGGACGTCCAAATCCACGCTGTGAAAGTGGTTGCTAATCTTGCTGCTGAAGGTATGAAAATTGCACAGCCTGCTTCTCTCTTTCAACTGCAACATATATAACTATCATTTTATGCTGTAGCGAATATTGATAGGTATATCCTTAACTCCTTTATTTTTCTTCATTTTGTATTTGACTCTTTGCCTGTGAAGAAGATATTTGCATGGTGGCACAACCGACACTTTTAGCGATTTATTCTGTTTTCTTTTTGGGTAAATTACACCAATCTCCAAACCTTTTAGAATGTTTCACTTTGTACCAAGGTTTTAAGTATCCATCGGCACGGGCCGTATCTACCGTGCCGTACCGTGCCAACAAGATACCGGCACGATACAGCTCCCGTGCCGATGACACAGTTCAAAACCCTTTTTTCTTAAAATTACTAAGTAATTTTCTTAATAAAGTTCAAAATATTTGATAAAGATACATAATAAGCAATTAAAAAATTGTGTTGCTAAAGAAATTAAATATTTCATGCTATTATGTGTCGGCACGTATGTATTTTTTGTGACTGGCACTCATCGGCACGGCTCGGCACGCACCGTGCCGTACCGTACCGGCAAGTTTTCGGCACGATCCCGTGCCACGGCACTTAAATCCTTGCTTTGTACCCTAATCTCACAGGGACTATTTTGTATCGTAGTTTTTTTGTTTTTGTTTTTGAGAGAAAGGTAGTGAGCTACTCGCTTCATTCATTTGGAAATTGAACTTAGCTGCAAAAGGGAGGCAACTAGGACCTCGAAAAGAAGACAATAATAACGAAAGAAACAACAAAACAAAATAAAGAGAACAGGTAGAGAACAAAGAAAAGAAAGAAAACAACAGAAAAGAAAATGAGGCTAAAGGTTAAAGGTTAATTGCTAATATCAGCCCATGACCGTAGGAGTCTACAAATGCACTCTAAGACTTGTAATTGATTCGAACTTTTGTTCTTGAAGATGATATTATTCCTCTCATGCCAAATAGACCACTAGATAGCAGCAAGCATCGCGGTCATTTTTTTCTTTATCTTTGTTTCCTTAGAGATATTTTCCCACAACTCTCGGACTCCTACCAAGTTTTGGGCTATGGGCAAAGTGTTGTCCAAATGGAAAAGTATGTAGCTGAAGTAAATGCGGAAAGAAAAGAGATAGTCTCAAGTCTCTGAATCGTTTGCGCAAAGAACACAAAGCTGGTCTCCAACCTTTCCTCACTTTTGCAGATTGTTGGCAATTAGACTCTTTCTTAGTTCTAGCCACAGAAAGATTTTAACCTTGACTGGGATTTTAAAAAGTATAGATTTGCTTATCTCTTATCCCTCTGTCGGAGAGGAAGTTGTAAAGCGAGCTTACGGTGAATTGTTGTTTAGCTGTCCACTTGCATTTGATTTTGTCTAGGCTGTTAGACAATTGTTTGTTGAAGAGAAGGTCCTGAAGCTCCTGAATCCCTCCCGTCCTTTGGGTTGTGAATTTCATACCCTCTGAGAATTGTGCACTATCTCCAGCCCCTCTTTTTCGAGCCATTCTTAATCATGAGCTCCTTATTTACCACCTTATGAAAAATGTTACGAAATAAGGAGCGAAGGGTGACTTCACTATATTCCAGATGTCTGACCACATTTATATGTTTCTGCCATTCCCAGAGTGTAGGTTATGCTGCACTTGAACGTGTCACGACAACATAGGGCGTATCTCCGCCACTGAGAGTAGGGTTTGAAGGAGTTATCTTCTTTTAGTGGGTTCCTTTTGTAGTAGTAAGGATCTTTGATGAGTTTGTTCCATTGCATGCCCGTTTTGTTGAAGAATCTCCATCACAATTTCATTAGAAGCGACTTATTTATTATCTCCATGTCTTTTGTCTCCATCACAATGAATCTTATTTCATTACAAGCAACTTATTTGAAGCAAGTATTTTTTGTTAATAGACTTAAAAAATATTATAATTATAAAAATAGTTCGACAAAAATTTTATTTACAAAACTAGGTATATGCAATGAAGTAATTACTGCTTTCTAAATGCGGCAAATCATTCACCGCTTTCTTTAAATTACTAAATTTTTTTTTACAGTTTAATACTATATATTTTTTGAAGTTTGGATGTAGAAAATATATAAGTTACGTGAAAGCGACGAATGGTTTACAACTTTTAGAAAGCGGTGAATCATTCACCGCTTCACCGCTTTCTAATAGGTCTAGTTTTATAAATAAAAGTTTTAGATGTCTATTTTAATAATTAACAAATTTAGTAGGCTTAGTATCCCAAAAAGCCCTATCAAAGCGAGAGTTTTCCAACTTTGCACGAAAGTATGCTAGCCAAACCTTTCACCTCTGTTAGGTTTGTGTCCCAGATAGAAAATTTTTGACTTATCATTATTAATCCGAAGTCATGAGGTTCATTCAAAGATATTCCAAATAAAGCAAAGGTTTCTCATGAATCTTTTCTTTGCTTCACAGAAGAAGATTGTGTCGTCTGCGTATTGGATGAGAGCAATCTCACTTTGTGGTGTTTAGCCAAGTCCTTTTAGTAGATTGTTTCTTCTCTCTAATTTTGTCGTCCTTAGTAGACTCCGTAACCAATAGGAAAAGTAAAAAGGAGAGAGGGTCACCATGTATTAGTTGTTTTTTTCAATTTAAGCCACCTCAATGGTTTACCTTTAACAAGGACTGCAATTTTGGTGTTAGAGATACACTACATATTCCAATCCAATTGTTTTCAGCTAAACCCTAGCAATATCATGACACTCTTAAGAAAAGGACGTTTCACCTTATCGAAGGCCTTTTCGATGTCCCCCTTGATGCCTACGCCCTCTATGGCCTTTTTGAAGCACCAAGCCGTAGGTCACTAACCATAGCAAAGAAACTGGAGATAAGATGACTTTTCAAGAAGGCCGATTGAGATGGCGAGAGAACGTCAAGCATCATTGGCTTTATTCTATTTGCAGGAACTTTCGAGATAATCTTTTGAATGTCGTTGATGAGGTTAATTGGTCGGAAGTCATTCATTTGAGCAGCCCCCTTTTTTTGGGTACAAGACAGACATAAGAGTAGTCGATGGGCCCCGTGTGCAACTTGCCTTCCTAAAAGTCATTGAAGATATTGAGTAAGTCGTCTTTGATGACTTTTCAGAAAGATTGGTAGAACACCAAGGGGAATCCGTCGAGCCTCGGGCCCCAGTGCCTTGTCTCCGCTAGGCTGAAAGATTGCTTTTTTTATTTATGCTAGTGAGAAGGGCAATGTTGGTTGGTCAAGAATAGTGATTTTTTTGGTTTTGAAAGAGTTCACTCCAATCTCCATGAGAAGTCGTTTCTTGCTCTTGTTTTGCGAAGATGTGCTTAAATTTTTGGAAGAAGTAATCCTGCTTATCTTCCTTGCTGGTTAGTTGTCTACCGTCCTCCTTAATCGTGTCGATTGCATTGTTCCTATTTCTAGCATTCACCATCGCATTAAAAGTACTTTGTGTTGCCATTACATGAAAGTAGCCACCATTGCTTGGCTCAAACCTTTTATAGAATCTTCTTTTGTTCGATAATAGTAATCAATTTCTATTTGAGAACGACCCTTTTGGGCGTTAATTCGTGTCATATTATGTTGTTCTTCTAGGACTCAATTGTCTGAATTTCGTCTGCCATATATTCCTTTTGGTTTTCGAGATGTTGTAGAACTTGGTCTTACATCATTCCTTTATTCTTTTCCGACAATGTCTTTGCTTTGCGATAAAGTTTAATATGGTTGTGTCTTTAGGTTGAACTTCTCGCCACCACTTTGGTACACTTTGTATAAAATCCTCCCTGGTGAGCCAAACTTCTTCAAATCGGAAAAATTGGTGCCTGGTTTTGTTTTCAGTTGATAGAACGATAGGGGAGTGGCCAGAAGTGATTCACGGTGTGTGTGCGGGGGTAGGTTAGGTCCCATTTTGTTGACATGAGGAATTTGTCCAACTTTTCAAGTGCAGGGGAGCAATGCATGTTTGTCCAGGTGTAGGCTCGGTTCGTCATCGACAGATCTATCATTTCTAGGTCATTGATGAGGTTGCCAAACATTTCCATAGCTTTTGTGCACCGATTTTTTTTTCCTTTTTTTCTTGGTTCCTTGTGGCATTAAAGTCTCTGCATATAATCCATCTGCCCTGGCAAAGATCTTTGAACGAAGCTAGCTCTTGACAGAAATCCTCCTTGCCGTCCCAGGAAGAAGGCCCGTAGACATTTGTAAGGAAGACGTGGTTCCTGCTTGTGTTGTGGAAGAGGAGAGAAAGAAGGTTCGAGTTATCACTTGACTACAGGTGAATATATGAGAACTCTAGCAAGTAACCATCCTTCTCGAGGCCCCATTTATCGAGAGAGAATGGCATTTGTCGAACCAAGGGCTACAGAAAGTGTGAAGGAAGGAGCACAAAACCAATTCAACTATAGTTTCTTGAAGATAGAGTACGCCATTAAGAAATTTTCACACTACGAATTTAACCAAACTTCTTTTTGATGGGCCATTTAACACTCTGACATTCCAACAACAGATGTTAACCATGAGGATGGAAGGACCCTAAAGAACAACATATGTTTTGTACTGTAGTTAACTAGCAGAAAGTGCTTTGTAAAGTGTCGTTTTTTTGGTTTATGGCATCCTTCTTTCTTGCAGATATAAATCAGGAAAGGATTGTCGAGGAAGGAGGTCTTGATGCACTTCTTTTGCTTCTAGAAACATCAGAAAATACTACAATCCACCGAGTGACTGCAGGCGCTATAGCTAACTTGGCAATGAATGGTATGCAAATCATATCAGAAGATTCAATATACATTTTGTAGCACTTAGGAAATCTTGGAAACTCATATTAATTCAGTAAATTAACTTGTAATATTTAATATTGAAAACTATTAATTGGGAACGTATCATGATGCTATTTAGTAAAGGTTACAGCACATAACCGTCACTAACTTCATTGAGCTGTTTTGTCTTTTTATATCCAAATACTGCAGCAACTTTTGTTAGATTCTAGCAGTTACATCGATTATTTTAATATATTACATAAGAGTTGAAATTGCCAATACTGATATATCATTATCATTTTACTGGTTTAAATGTTTAATCATTGAATGAAGGAACTTTAATCTTCTGAATTAGACATAGAAGGTATGATGGTTCATTTGGGATTGCACATTCTACCCATCATATGCTTTTTCTGTTTAGTATTTTGAAATTACGCTTCTTCTAGGGTCGAATCAAGGACTGATAATGAACAAAGGAGGTGCTCGCCTTTTAGCAAATGTAGCATCTAAAACTGATGATCCTCAGACTCTTCGGATGGTTGCTGGAGCAATTGCTAATTTATGTGGAAATGGTAACCCTTTCTCATTTTTGTTTCTTTATTTACTGCTCTTTTTCACAGATATTTATGTTTAGACTGTTCTTGCTCGCTTTTCATCATTTATCCTTTTCTCTGGCAGAAGGGAGTCTAGTGAATCTTTCTATAGGGACTTGCTAAGTTTTTTTTTCTCTATGAGAACAATCTGTTGATCATGTGAATCCCATTTGCTTGATCAGTTGATTCTTTTAGTTAAAATGTATACTATAAAAGAATGTGATATTTTGTAGTTATATAACCACATTATTAGTCATAAAATGCAACAAGTACTTTTTTTCTTTTCTTTTCTTTTTTTTTTCAAATTTTACAGCCGTCAGATGTCATAAATGTACTAGCTTGTCTTTCATCTTGCTCTCTCTCTCTCTCTCTCTCTCTCTCTCTCTCTCTCTCTCTCTCTCTGGGTGTGTGCCTCTCTGCATGTTTGTCTGTGTATTTAATCATTTCAAACACCATCCTATTCTTCTGAAAAGTTGCATATTAATCAGAAGATTATGTAATATTGCAATACATTTGTATCTTCTAATATGCTAAATATTGCATTCTTATAGAAAAGTTACATGTGACGCTGAAAGAGGATGGCGGCATCAAAGCACTTTTAGGAATGGTCGGAAGTGGGCATAATGATGTCATTGCGCAAATAGCTAGAGGGATAGCAAACTTCGCAAAATGTGAATCACGAGCAATCAGTCAAGGTTCAATCATTTTCCTTCAGTTTTTTTGTTTACTTCTGCTTTTTAGTAACTGTTCAGTCTGTGTTACTTGAACTATTGGATAATGAATATTCAGTCTGTGTTAAACTACAAATTCTGAATGTATTATATAAATAAAATGTTCGAGTTCATAGCTTCAATTATTGAAGCAATGCCTTGTACTGATTGTTATGAGAAGAACAATTTCTTTTCTTTTCTGGAGAAATTGTAAAGCTCTTAATTGTTATTAGTTAACTGAATAGCTACCAATTTTACCCCTTTTTAAAATTTCTGTTTTAGTCAGTAATGCTTAACTTTTTGATAGTCAAAATAGTTTTATTCAAAATTAAGATGATTTCTTTTTGAGTAAGATTCCATTGGAAATTTCTTGATATTGCATATTGATAATATATTCCTCTTTTTTCATCTGTTTACTTCAGACTAAGCCTATACTGTGCAATACATGATTCTATAGGGCACAGAAAAGGGAGGTCTGTTCTTATCAAAGAAAATGCTCTTAACTGGATGGTTGCTAACTCTACAACATTTTCAGCTTCGACTAGGCGGCACATTGAGCTTGCTTTTTGCCATTTAGCTCAAAATGGTAAATCCCCTCTTTGTGAACTTAATGACTACTGATCTTTGTTCGTTGCATTAGAAAGATATAGATCTTGCTTCACTGTCTAGTCTTGAAAGTAGATGGTCGCTATAGCTTGTAATGCAGCAAAGGTCGCACATGTAGCCCAGTTGGTTAGTCATAATATTTTCTTACCTAGTCATATCCTTGTCTATTTTTCCTCAATTTTCCTGTTGGATCAAAAGTTACATTCATTTATGTTTGGCAGTTGATTTAGACTGTTTTTGTCTTTACCATGGAACACCATTTACTTTTGTAAGACCGGTTCCACTATCTTCTGAATTATTCCTTCATTTTTACAGACTGAATTCAAGATATCTTTTACTATTTTGGCACATTTTCTATAGTATTCTTCTCTCTATACTCTTCCATATCTCCACATCATACTATGCAACTATGCTAAGGTTCCAGTTATTTTCCATTTCTGCAGAAGAAAATGCCCGCGATATCATATCAACTGGCGGGATCAAGGAACTAGTTCGAATATTGCGGGAATCTTCACGAGAAGATATCCGCAACCTTGCCAAAAAGGCCTTAAATTCAAATCCATTATTCCTGTCAGTGATCCAATGAGCTTTTGAGTGAGTTATTTTACCTTATAATATATCCATGTAGTATATCATCCATAGTTTTCCATTCAAAAAAAGGAAAAATGAAAAATGAAAAAAAACCCTTCTTTTGTATTAACTGTGGGAAAAGGAATTGACGACCATGATGTATTTGAATGAAGAGAAAGAACTAACACAAATATATACAAAATATGAAATCAATTCTTTTTTGACCTTCTCTATTGCTCCTACTACTCTTGCGGCTCATCTATGCGGTTGATTGTTCTATATATATCACTGAATGAATCTTGGCGAAAAATCAGCGAAAAGCAGTCCGAATAAACCGTCAATCTGATGCTATTAGCAAATTTGATTTTGATTTTAATTCATAGATTTGTTAAATCTGTCCGCTATTTACAGACTGTATTTGACCGTATTGGATGAATCGAATACACCTGTATAAAAGCTAGATCCACCAGTGATCTGTTGGGGTAAAATTCAAAATTCTCATTATTTATTAATTTTATTTATTCTTTTTATTATTTATTTATTATTATTATTATTAATATTTATTATTTATTTATTTATTTAATTATTTATTCTTTTTTAGCGCGAAAGAAATTCAACGGAACCTGGCTTCCGTTTCTTGCGCCTAACGGAACGTGGTTTTCGTTAAAAGCGCCTAACTGATAGTTACGTGGGTGAAAGGTTTCTTAACTCTCGGTTTTCTTCGTGTTTGTTTCTCCTCTATTCTTACAGGATAAGAAACAGAAATAGAAACAGATACATCATTTAACCATATATTTTCATCTTTTCATCTCTTTCTCAATTGGGTGTTGAAAGAATTTCCGTCAACCTCCGCCACGATCGTGCTCGTAGGAGGAGGAATTCCGGTCGTATCTTGGGGTGGTGTTCTCGGTTAATCCCGCACGTAAGGACGGGAATACACCTTAGGGCAGTGCCACGCACGCTTCCGAATCATTTAAAAATTTTGAATTATTTGCGTTATCTGTAAGTTTTTATTTTATCTTATAATTAGATTAATTAGATATTAATCATGATCTGTCCTCTCAAGTTACAGCAAACGAAACGAATCCGTTCAGAGAAACTCAAGTGTTTTTCCAGCACGAGCGAGGGTACAACAATTTTAATTTTAATTGATCTGAGCCCAAAATCATTGCTCGAGCCGATTTCTCTCCCACCGCCGCCTGCAACTGTGATTAATACAAGTTTCTGGATTTTGTGATGCTTAGTAGCAAACTGCAATCTACCAACCAGCAAGATGGCGACGGAAGCTAAAACAATCGTTAATCCGCACAGAATCATTGTGCGCGGCATAAAAATCATGGATTAGTCGTCGCCATTTTTCTACCTAGTCAATTCAATGAACTTGGGATCGCTCCAAGATTTCTTACGCAATTAATACAAGGACTAACTCAGCACGTGTCACTTGCTTTGCTAAATGCCTCTTTCATTTCCCCATCAAAATAGCGGGCCCACCCCGCTTTTGAGTCCTAGTTAATAATTATGCAGCAACAGCGCACCTTGCCATTTTTCTTTCACTACTTGGCAATCAATCTACCAAACTTTTTTGACGAGAAAATTTAGGCACTCGAATCATTAAGATTCAAATGCAAGCGATGAAACAGGTACTCCCCGGAGGTAGCGACTTTAAAATATAATAAATTTTCCTCTAAATGGCTAATTTAGTTGGAGCCGTCCTTATCACAGAGTTTGGACACTAACAGGAACCGGGGAGGGATAGATAGTTCATAATTGTTTGCTCATCTTTCCTTATCAAAAAATTTATATCAATCTGTACGATTAGAAGCGACGCGCGCTGCATGAATGAAAACATGCGGTGACCAAAATTAGTATACAAATTAAAATAAAATTTGATCTTAACAACAATTATGACGGCTCGATAAGGACGTTTTGTTAGATTCTCAGTTTTGAATGGTACATTTGCCGTTTAATTTTCTTTCGTTTTTTTTGGTTGCAATGTTGAATTATTATGGGGTTTTAATTTAGTACTCCGCTTAAGCAGAAGAACAGGGTTGATTTTTATTTTTTATTTTTTATTTTTTATTTATTATTATTTTTTTTTTTGGAACGGTAATCGGTAATAATAAAAACAGATCATTTAAAACGATAAAATTGTAAAGCATAATTCATATTTTACAGTTGCAATAATTCTGCAGGACCGCGTTATTTAGTTTGAATAAATTGAATACATCTAAACAAGATAAAGAACTATGGACCGCTCATTTTTAAATTTAAAACTTACAAGTAAATATGAAGTATAGGGTTTCAGTAGGGTTATTTACAAAACTAACCACACTAATAATCCTATTTATAAAAATAGTCTTCTAAAAAAAATATTTGTAAAAATAGACCTCGGGGTGTCAGGTAACCCAAATGCGGTGAACCATTCACCGCTTTCTTGAAAAGCGGTAAATGGTTCACCGCATTCACAAAATTTGTCATAATCCCATGAAAGCGGTGAACCATTCACCGCTTTTAAAAGCGGTAAACCATTTAAAAGCGTCAAATGGTTTACCGCTTTTAAAGCGGTTTACTGCTTTAAAAGCGGTAAACCATTTGACGCTTTTAAATGGTTTACCGCTTTTAAAAGCGGTGAATGGTTCACCGCTTTCATGATTTTTCATCCACAGCTAAATTTTA
This sequence comes from Tillandsia fasciculata, assembly GCA_029168755.2. Lineage (NCBI taxonomy): Eukaryota > Viridiplantae > Streptophyta > Magnoliopsida > Poales > Bromeliaceae > Tillandsia > Tillandsia fasciculata. The sequence goes on along the minus strand of CM054934.1, from coordinate 21,160,953 downwards.
TATAAAAAAAAAACTATCAATACAATTTTCATACATTTCAATTACAACATTTTTCGTACAATTCGATCACAACATTTGATATTTATACAATTCAATCACAACATTTGACATCCATACAATTTAATCACAATATTTGACATCCATACAATTCAATCACAACATCACAACAAGAAATATATCAATCACACCACAACAACAAAAATATTAATCGCATCACAACAAAAAAAAAAAAATCCATCACAACATCAAATGTTCTGAATGTTCTCAACATCAATTATAAATGTCCGCATTATAAAAGAATGAATATAATAATATAAAAATTATATATGCAAGAAATAAAAGAAGTATGAAAATACGAATATGTCCTAACAAAATTAACTACTCTCCACGCCCTCGTGACCGTCCACGTTTTCGTCCGCCTCTACCTCCGCGTCCGCGTCCGCGTCCGCGTCCGCGTCCGCGCCGACGACCCAGTGCTCGAATAGGCACATCATCATCATCCTCCATCTCAGGCTGTACATGCTCAATGCCATGTATCTCATCAATATGCTCAATGGAGATGCCCTCGACAAGTACATCCGTCCTCTGCGTGTCAAGCACTGATGACTTTAAATTGGTCCTTTTGCTCATAATATTCTCTTGCGGTTGCAGCACTTCCTATACCCGTATAAAATTTATTGAGCAAGTTTTTATTTTTAAACTCCGCTTTTTTCATATTAGCTTTTAAATGGCGGAGGCACCAACGGTGAGTATGACCGTCGGATCTCGGAAACTCCTCAAGAACAATCTCTTTTAGCCCAGGGAAGCGGTCTGAAATCAGACAAATAGATCGATCACCTGTCACAAAAAACTTTAAATGACGTAAAAACCAACACCAACTAGCCGCATTCTCTCCCTCACAAATAGCAAAAGCCAACGGGTACAATCCATTATTTGCATCTACAGCCGTTGAAATCAATGCATGCCCCTGATACTTTCCATACATATGAGTTCCATCGATGCTCAACAATGGTAAGCAAGAAGAGAACCCGGTAATTGACGGTCCAAACGCCCAAAATAAGCATCCAAACTGCCTAACCCCATCTGGCTGGGTCCTGTTATCGAGCCGCCATTTAGTTCCCGGGTTCGCGCGCTGCAACACGGATAAAAATCGACCAACATCGGTGTATGATTCCTCCCAACCACCGTAAATGATCTGTAATGCTTTATTTCTGGCCTGCCACGCCTTCGAATATGGTATCGACACGTGTAATTCAGAACGCATTTTTTCTTGTATTTCCGCCGGCGTCAAAGAAAGTTTGACTTTGAATGATGGAAGAATGTGTGTACATATAACAGATGAAGTACAATTTCTATGGGCAGTGTTCAGCACCGGAAGTAAACAAGTATGCTGCCCGGCATATGTTTTGACTCTAAAATAATTCGTATCCTTTGGTATCGAAGCATGTAATCTCCAAGGACACGAGTCAACCATGCATCTCACTGTATAAGCTTTTGTGGTCGACTTTAACACTTTGCACGTTGTGAGAAATGTGCCATTCCTCAAGAGTATGCAGTAAACTTGATTTTTCACGGAACACACGCCCAACCCATGATCAATCAATAGTAGGAGGGGACTCTTCAATTTGAGCACGATCGAATTCAGTGTGATCGATTTCATACTGATCCATCCATTCGGCATCTACAAACTGCTCTGGATATCTATGAACTCGACACCTTCATCTGGATCATCTATATATTCATTATTGGCGGTTGATGTAGTGTCCCAGAATCCCCTGTTGTTTTTCCCCATGTTTTGGGGTGAGGATCACCTATTATTGGTGTGTTGGGCCCCAACATGTCAAAGGGATGTGCTGATTCGACTCAGTGAGGGTTTGGGATCAAGCCTGACCTTCGGATGCTTTTGCCGAATTTTAAAAGTGGTTTCAGGCTGATCGGAAGTCGTATTTGGATTCAGCGCGGAAAAACGCTTGAAAACGGCTATTTATTTGTATTTTTCTGAGTCCGGATGCCCAAAAACGGACACCCAGAAGTTTTCTGTGCAAAATGGTGCATGGGGGGAGCCGTGGACCGGCTTGGGACACGTGGCGGGCGCCCATTGGGCCGGCGCACGCCTCCCGATCCATGGAAGTGGGCCGCCGCTGCACGGTGGACCGGCAGGCCACGTGGCGGCGCGTGGTTGGTCCGGTCCTGTGCGCGCGGCGCGCGGGGACGAGCGCGGGCAGGGCGGGCAGGCAGGGCAGGCGCGGGTAGGGGCGCGGTGCACGGTGGACCGGTGCACGCCAAGTGGCGGCCCTGGGTTGGAGGGCGCAGGTGCGCGCGGTGCACCCGCGGGCGCGCGGCTGCGGCCATACGCGCACGCGGGCGCAGGCGCTCAGGCGGCGCGCCGGCTGGCGTGCCGGGCGGGGCAGCGCCAACCACGTGGCGCCGCGCCAGTGGCTGGCGCCACCCACCCAGCCGCCCCGCTGGGGGACACGTGGCCGCGCCCGGTTCGCCGGGCGCCACTGTTGTCACGCCCCGGGGGTTTTATTTTTAGCGGAAACGGTACACAAAGGTAAGCGTGAGGTGCGTACAAAATTTTCTTTAAAACCTCCTTCCCCGGCGCGTGCCCAGACCCGCCACATATACAGATTCACTCGAAAGTTGGCAGAGTCTCCTCTGTATATGCACGGCGTCGCGGCTATTACACCCGTCAAACACAAGCAATCACTTCCAATTAATCACAACAGTTTAATGTAGCATGGTGCATGAAGACTAAACAATACCCGTGGCCAGTCAAGTTGAAAGTATAAACTCACTGTTTTGAAAACAGGCCCACACGGCCTTAGGTTTTGAAACCAGTTTACGAAGTCCTTTTTCTTTTGCTTTCTGGTTGATTTGTTTAGAAAACGGCCAACCGGGAATAATAAAGGAAAAGAAAGTACTCAACATCCACACGACCCCACAAGGGTATCGAGAACCACACAATAACTTACAGTTCCGAATGAAATGCAATGCAGAGAGAATAAATAAAAACAGCATACTAGGGCCCCTCAGCCCGACTGCTACCACCTCGGCCTCACCGTCGCCTACCTCTACCCCCTGGAGGTACCTGTCACAGAGTGGGTAGTCAGTGACACTATCATAAAAACAGTACTAAGCAGTAAAGTAGTACCAAACCATAAAGTGAGACTAGCTGGGGCAATCCACTTCTCTCAAACGGGTAACACCTGTATCACCTGTAACACTTTTATCACCTTTAACACCAGCAATACCTGTAACACCTGTAACACTTTTATCACCTTTAACACCAGCAATACCTGTAACACCTGTAACACTTTTATCACCTTTAACACCAGCAATACCTGTAACACCTGTAACACTTTTAACACCTTTACCCCTGTAACACCTGACCGCGTCGGGATCCAATCCCGGCGGTCCCACACCTGACCCCATCGGGATCCAATCCTTCGTCGGGTCCCACACCTGACCCCATCGGGATCCAATCCCTTCGTCGGGTCCCACCGCTCGCACCTTCGTGCCTCAAACCCCACACCTACGGGGGCCCCACTACGTCACCTCGTGGGTAAACACGGGTCAAAGACCGCCTTTCCGGAAAAGAGCACCCTTTGCGGTGGCCAAACCGCGGATGCGCGTGTCGCACTCGAGCATAGTAACAAAACACGGGGTAATATAGTAAATCATAGAAGCCGTCAGTGTTAGTACAGGTTAACATAATATTTAACATCCTCCCCGGAACACTAACATTACCAAACCTCGGGAGAAAAACCCACACTGTTTCAATCCAAGCACAAGGTCCATATAAAGTTTAGAACATCCCTTCTTTTTCTATATTTTCTTTTTCTCTTTGTTCTAAACGTTAGCACAGTCAAACAAGTAGTGCCTATCACCCTTCGATCTTTAACCCCAAGTACGCACAAGATTGAACCCACCCAATTTAGTAGAATTAAAAGCAAGGACTGAAAGCAACAACCCACCTTGTTGTCGCGCTCCTGACCGATGTTAGGTTCTCTCGTGTCTCGGGTACCCGCCCGGGCCTACACGAATCTCGATTTCGTTGGCTAGGGTTGATCTAGGGGATGATCGTCCTGTTCTTGGGTGAAGGGTATGCCGGCGTTCTTCCTTCTCCTCACCCGCTCCGCCTTGCTTCTCCTCTCGATCGATTGGGGAAAGGGTACGCTCGGTTGGGAAACTGGAAGTTTGGGGAAATTGTGTTTCCTTTTTCCGTTCCTTTGGGGTTTCGTACGTAGGGGGGTTAAGGGGAGTTGTGGGGAGTTGTGGGGAGTGGCCGGTAGTTGGGGGAAGTAGTGGGAAGTTGGGGCGGTTAGTGGGGAAGTGGTGGGAAGTTGGGGGAAGTAGTGGGAAGTTGGGGCGGTTAGTGGGGAAGTGGTGGGAAGTTGGGGGAAGTAGTGGGAAGTTGGGGCGGTTAGTGGGGAAGTGGTGGGAAGTTGGGGGAAGTAGTGGGAAGTTGGGGGAAGTAGTGGGAAGTGGTGGGAAGTTGGGGGCGGTTAGGAAGCGGGAATTAACCAAATTTAAATCAAACGCGGGTAATTAACACGGGTACGAATCGGGGTCCGGTCCGCCTCAAAAACCGTGCTGGTTGCCTGAATCGTTAGCCAACTTTCGGAATTTATTCCGGGAGATTCCGGCGTCGGAATTCAAAACCGATTTCGCCGCCGTTCTCCGTTTCGCGAGTCCTATTAACTAAAAATACCCGCGGGCCCCGACGGTCTGTCCGGAAACAAGAAATTATTCGATCACCCTCCGAGTCTAATTGAAAATAAACAAAACCAAAAGTGGACCCTAGCAATTATTTTAAACCGGCGGTTACTACATCACTCACCTCTTAAAACGAGTTTCGTCCTCGAAACTCATTCCTGGTTCTCGGTAAAGAGATGGGGGTAGCCCTCCCCCATCTTCGATTCCAACTCCCACGTCGCCTCCCGCTCCTCGTGGTTGTTCCAGAGCACTTTCACGTAGGGAATGACTCGGTTTCGAAGTGCCTTGCTTTCTCTTGCTAGGATCCGCACCGGGGTTTCCTCGAAGCTTAGGTCCTCCTTTAGTTCGAGCGTCGAGACGTCCAGGACATGCGACGGGTCGGGAAGGTATTTCTTAAGCATCGAAACGTGGAACACGTCGTGAATCCGATCGAGGTTTGGTGGTAGGGCAAGGCGATAAGCCACTGGGCCAATCCGTTCCAGGATCTCGAATGGCCCCACAAACCGCGGGCTCAGTTTGCCTTTTAACCCAAATCGCTTGATTCCCCTCGACGGCGAGACCCGCAAAAAAAAAAACACGTGTTCCCCCACCTGGAACTCTAAATCGCGGCGTTTCCGATCCGCATAGCTCTTTTGTCGACTTTGGGCGGTTAGTAAACGCTATCTGATGAGGCGCACCTTTTCTTCTGTTTCCTCCACCAACTCGGGTCCCAAAAGTTTCCGTTCTCCCAAGTCGTCCCAACAGATCGGGGATCGGCAGCGTCTCCCGTATAAAGCTTCGTAGGGTGCCATCGGAATACTGGCCTGGTAACTATTGTTGTAAGCAAATTCTACAAGTGGCAGATAACGCTCCCAACCGATTCCCCAATCAAGTACACAGGCCCGAAGCAGGTCCTCTAGCGTCTGTATCACTCGCTCCGACTGCCCGTCCGTCTGAGGGTGGGAGGCTGTGCTGAAGTGCAGTTTGGTCCCCAGGGCTTGTTGCAGACTCTGCCAAAATTTTGAGACAAAACGCGTGTCTCTGTCTGATGTGATCGATGCCGGTACTCCATGCAGTCTCACAATCTCGCTGAGATAGACCTGGGCTAACCGCTCCCTGGTCCAAGTTGTGTGAATCGGCAGTAAGTGCGCTGACTTAGTTAGCCGGTCTACCACAACCCCTATCGTGTCATGTCCTTGTTGTGAGCGTGGAAATCCGGTAACAAAATCCATGGTGATATGGTCCCATTTCCACTCCGGTATCGGTAAGGGTTGTAACTTTCCAGCCGGTCGTTGATGTTCCGCCTTTATTTGTTGACACACCAGGCAATGAGTTACAAATTGAGTTACATCCCTCTTCATCTTGGGCCACCAAAAGGTCTGCTGGAGGTCCCTATACATCCTTGTGCCTCCTGGATGCGCTGCATAAGGGGCGCTGTGTGCCTCGTATAGAATTTCCTTCTTCAAATCCGGGGTATCCGGCATGCAGATCCGTCCGCGAAATCGTAGGGTGCCGTCGCCTTCCGCTGGAAAATCTCCTCCCCGATCCCGTGAGATCTTGTCTCTTACGAGCTATAAGTACGAGTCCGCCTGCTATCCACGACAGCCGCAATGCCCCAAAGGCGAACACCCAAGCCCTAACTACACTTTGCCAATCCCTGCTCAAACCCGAGCAACATATAGCCATCCGTCGAAGGAGTAGGGGAAGAAGAGACAATAGGATTCCTTTAAGTCAGTTCCAACACATATAGGGTAGCGATTAGAAGTGGTCTAACTAGATATCCCTGAAGTCGAACCTATCTCCTTATGGAAGAAAGAAGGGGAGCGCCATATAGGGGTTCAACATGTGTGTCAAGTAATCATACCAAATCACAATCTAACCGCACGTGTCCATAACCTGCTAATCACCCTCACTTGAATCAACCACCTATGCCTGTCCTAAAATCCTCAAATGATGTTTTCCCACAAGACATCTCACAAAATCGCACTATGACGGTACATCCCCACCCCCTTAAGCAAGGTTAAACGCTAGAACAACGTCCATGAAGCATGTAAGAGTTCCAACATGTCAGATTTCCATTATAATGTTTTCCACATGATAGGCTCACAATGATCTAGTTAAGCATGCATATCCATTAGGTGACCATTCGACATGTCCAACAAAGGGCTCACTCTACTATTCCTAGTGGTTATAACAGAAAAGAGAAGTAAACTACCCATAAAGCACTCTAATACTCCTAGTGGTTATAACGGAAAAGAGAAGTAAACTACCCATAAAGACCATCCTAACCCAGATCCGACATCCGATCACTGCCTGCTATCCCCTGTTCTGGGATTCCTCATCACTGCTTCCCGGGGCAGCTGGGGAGATCCGTTCACAACCTGTGGGCCAGTCTCGTTCGGCGAGGCGGGATGGGGACTCGGTACCCGAAGAGTCCGTCAGGCGTAGGTCGTCCGGTCTCGGAGCCGGGGGTCTGGTGACGGCCGGCTTCCGGGGGCAATCGTAACGCGTGTGGCCCGGCCTGCCACACCGGAAGCAATGTCCGTTCCGCCAAGGGCAATTCATCATTGGATGCGCACCACCACAAATGACGCAGGGCTTTGGTGGTTCCGGTCCCTCCCCCGTCGCCTGCCCGACATTCGGCCCTTTCTTCTGACGTTTGGTTGCTTTGCCGCTCGGGTACGGGCCTCCTGTCGGGCCGGGGTAGGGGTGTGCCCGTCGTGTACGCTCTAGTTCCGCGCGCACGGCCATGCTAACCGCTCCCTGAAAGGTGGAAACGCCAGTTGGTGGTATCCCTCGAGGGTTACCACCACCGGTGCCGTGCTGCGCGTGGTCGACACTCTCAAGCTCCCGGGTCAGTATACTCACGTGATCCGCAAGGTCTAGCAGGTGCCTAGCCACGTCGCGCAGCTGGTTGCGTAGTAAGCGGTTCGCCTCTACCGCGCGGTCCATGTCCGACAGTAGTTGCCGCAGTAGTTGGTTTTCTGCAGCCGCTGGTGTCGTCGCATCCGCCCCTACATCCTCTGCCGATGCTCTGGTTCGGACCATTGTCTGTGCAGACACACCACCCAGACTTAGCACTCAACTCTACTAGAAAGAACCACCGTAATATCGAGAAGGAAAGGAAAACGTTATCTACCAATCCCCTCCCCGATCTCTCACGTCCTAATTCTTAAACCCTGCATATTTCATTTAGTTGTAGTTAAGTGTGATGTCTCGGTGGATGTTGGGCCGCCACTGTTGTGATTAAAGCGAAGTCTCTGATACCATCTTAATCTGTCACGCCCCGGGGGTTTTATTTTTAGCGGAAACGGTACACAAAGGTAAGCGTGAGGTGCGTACAAAATTTTCTTTAAAACCTCCTTCCCCGGCGCGTGCCCAGACCCGCCACATATACAGATTCACTCGAAAGTTGGCAGAGTCTCCTCTGTATATGCACGGCGTCGCGGCTATTACACCCGTCAAACACAAGCAATCACTTCCAATTAATCACAACAGTTTAATGTAGCATGGTGCATGAAGACTAAACAATACCCGTGGCCAGTCAAGTTGAAAGTATAAACTCACTGTTTTGAAAACAGGCCCACACGGCCTTAGGTTTTGAAACCAGTTTACGAAGTCCTTTTTCTTTTGCTTTCTGGTTGATTTGTTTAGAAAACGGCCAACCGGGAATAATAAAGGAAAAGAAAGTACTCAACATCCACACGACCCCACAAGGGTATCGAGAACCACACAATAACTTACAGTTCCGAATGAAATGCAATGCAGAGAGAATAAATAAAAACAGCATACTAGGGCCCCTCAGCCCGACTGCTACCACCTCGGCCTCACCGTCGCCTACCTCTACCCCCTGGAGGTACCTGTCACAGAGTGGGTAGTCAGTGACACTATCATAAAAACAGTACTAAGCAGTAAAGTAGTACCAAACCATAAAGTGAGACTAGCTGGGGCAATCCACTTCTCTCAAACGGGTAACACCTGTATCACCTGTAACACTTTTATCACCTTTAACACCAGCAATACCTGTAACACCTGTAACACTTTTATCACCTTTAACACCAGCAATACCTGTAACACCTGTAACACTTTTATCACCTTTAACACCAGCAATACCTGTAACACCTGTAACACTTTTAACACCTTTACCCCTGTAACACCTGACCGCGTCGGGATCCAATCCCGGCGGTCCCACACCTGACCCCATCGGGATCCAATCCCTTCGTCGGGTCCCACACCTGACCCCATCGGGATCCAATCCCTTCGTCGGGTCCCACCGCTCGCACCTTCGTGCCTCAAACCCCACACCTACGGGGGCCCCACTACGTCACCTCGTGGGTAAACACGGGTCAAAGACCGCCTTTCCGGAAAAGAGAACCCTTTGCGGTGGCCAAACCGCGGATGCGCGTGTCGCACTCGAGCATAGTAACAAAACACGGGGTAATATAACAAATCATAGAAGCCGTCAGTGTTAGTACTTACAAATATTTAACATCCTCCCCGGAACACTAACATTATCTCCAAGGACACGGGTCAACCCATCTCACTGTTTCAATTTGTGGTCAAGGTCCACTTAAAGTTTAGAATTTCCATTCCTTTTTCTAAATTTTCTTTTTCTCTTTGTTCTAAACGTTAGCACAGTCAAACAAGTAGTGCCTATCACCCTTCGATCTTTAACCCCAAGTACGCACAAGATTGAACCCACCCAATTTAGTAGAATTAAAAGCAAGGACTGAAAGCAACAACCCACCTTGTTGTCGCGCTCCACCGATGTTAGGTTCTCTCGTGTTCGGGTACCCGCCCGGGCCTACACGAATCTCGATTTCGTTGGCCAGGGTTTCTAGGGGATGATCGTCCTGTTCTTGGGTGGGTATGGGCCTTCCTTCTCCTCACCCGCTCCGCCTTGCTTCTCCTCTGATCGATTGGGGAAAGGGTACGCTTCGGTTGGGAAACTGGAAGTTTGGGGAAATTGTGTTTCCTTTTTCCGTTCCTTTGGGGTTTCGTACGTAGGGGGGTTAAGGGGAGTTGTGGGGAGTTGTGGGGAGTGGCCGGTATGGAGGAAGTAGTGGGAAGTTGGGGCGGTTAGTGGGGAAGTGGTGGGAAGTTGGGGGAAGTAGTGGGAAGTTGGGGCGGTTAGTGGGGAAGTGGTGGGAAGTTGGGGGAAGTAGTGGGAAGTTGGGGCGGTTAGTGGGGAAGTGGTGGGAAGTTGGGGGAAGTAGTGGGAAGTTGGGGGGTCCGGAAGTGTGGGAAGTTGGGGGCGGGGAGGAAGCGGGAATTAACCAAATTTAAATCAAACGCGGGTAATTAACACGGTACGAATCGGGGTCCGGTCCGCCTCAAAAACCGTGCTGGTTGCCTGAATCGTTAGCCAACTTCCGGAATTTACCCGGGAGATTCCGGCGTCGGAATTCAAAACCGATTTCGCCGGCGTTCTCCGTTTCGCGAGCCTATTAACTAAAAATACCCGCGGGCCCCGACGGTCGTGGCCCGCGCCAGAAATTATTCGATCACCCTCCGAGTCTAATTGAAAATAAACAAAACCAAAAGTGGACCCTAGCAATTATTTTAAACCGGCGGTTACTACAACTGTCCCCTGTGCGGGGGACACGTGTCGCACCCGGGTGAACCGGGCGCGAGTGGGCCGCGGGTCGGGCTCTGGGAGGGCGCCCGAAAGATTCGGGCGCCCGAATGATTCGGGGACACAGTGGTAATTATGTGAATTGTTTTTTTGGGCCTTTATAAGCACCCCACCTCTCTCTTTTCTCCTCCATTTTCCAAAACTTAGAGAGGGAATGGGAGGGAGAGCTATTTAGAGAAGTTGTTCCTCTTGTTATTTTACATCTCGTGGTGGATTTCCAGAATTTTTGGAGGCTCGACAGCGGCGATCCGGATTTTACAGTGCGCCTCGATTTTCCCCCATTTCGGCCCCTTTTCGTCACTTCTCAGTCCAAGAAGCCCCCTGCGCAGTACAGGAGGCCGTTTTCGACGATTTCTGCGCCGCTGTGTTCCTGAGAGGTAAGGCTTCGTTTTCCGTGTTGGTGATTTCTCTGGATTCTGGATTCTTGGCATGGTTCCCGAGGCATTTTTGACACCCCATTTGCTGTGTGGAATTTTGGACGGCGGCTACTTCTACGATTTATATCTTGGCCTAGGAGCATCGGATCAAGACGTTTAAATAGTTGTTTTGGGCCTACTCTTCGCGAGGAACGCAACCGTGAATTTTCTGGGATTTTTGGAGCTCAGTACAGAGGTGAAATGCCTCAATTTTCGTGCTGTTTGGAAAAAACAGCAAAAGCTGTGTTTTGGGACTTGTATATTTACACCTTGTGCAATGTGTGTTGTTGTAGGGCACTGTTTTCGGCAGACAGCATTTTTAGGGGACAGCGGGCAGCAGGGAGGTTCTTCGGGTGTAGTGCGCGCTTTTCGAGGTGGGTGGTTGTATTTCCCTCACTGTTGACATACTCACTAGGATTATCAGAGTTCCCCAATTTAAATGTGACAATCTAATATTTGATGTGAGAACCTAATATATTGACCCCACAAATCAATTGGTAGCTTCTATGTGTTAAAATTGGGACAGTTATGTTGGACATATGTTATGATGAAGCTTGCGTTCAAGGATAACTTAAAAATATTGGGATACTTAAATTGCTCTCCTAAAAAGAATAATAAGTGTTTTCTCCTCTAGTTTACAAAAGTGAACCTTTGCATGCTTGTATGGACATCTAGTTAGGCCACTATTTATTGCTACACCAGCATATTGGACTTGACTTAGGAGAAACCATGATTGTTTCCTTTCTCCTTTGCATTGGGACTTTTGATTCATGTTGCTCGGGTTTGAGCAGGGGTTTGGGATAGTGTAGCTGGGACCTTGGAGTCAGGGACAAGTGGAACTTGATTATGGGTATTGCGGCAACCGCGGATAGTGGGCGGTTGACCGGATATTGTTATCTTATCAGATTATGGATTGTGGGGCATTATGGTAACCGCGGACGTTAGGCGGTTAGCCAGATGTTGATTATTTTATCAGATTTTGGACTTGTGGGGTGTTGCGGCGACCGCGGACATTAGGCGGTTGACCGGATGTTTACTTATGCATCAGATTGGGTATCAGATTTCTCTAGTGGATGGAGTTTCCCACTTATTGGGTACTATTGCATCTGATTGGGGATCAGATTTCTTTAGTGGATGGATTTTCCCACTTTGATCATAGTCATGATCCAGTCCTGCTATATTGAGATACTTGACAGAGATACTTGTGATACTGGTGACAGAGATACTTTACTCGTGTGGGTCGCTCCCCTCGAGTGCCACTCCGGAGTAGGCTTTAGACCGTGATAGGTACCGGTCCGTCTGATTAGGATTTCGAGCCTTATGTGCTGGTCCCCTACTGAGTTCTTGAGTTCGACAGCAGAGCAGGCAGTACCGGGTTTCATACCGGTCCATCTGATTGGGTTTATTCAGACAGCTAGCATTATAGTTGCATGCATACAGTTATCTTTTTGGCACTGCATTTAGAGGCATAGTAGTGGTAGTTTTCTTTTTCAGCAGCCTTTATAGCTTACCACTGTTCTTTCCTTTTTGCCTCTTATAGTCCTAGTGGGTGCGTCTGCGTTTGAGGTTTTACCCACTAGGGGAGGCTACTGATTTATCTAGTTCTCATCCCCATTGTTGTTTCCTGTCTCTTTTCCTTTGTTTTGCAAAGTCGTCTGCGGGAGCTGCTAGGCCATCGGCAGCTGATGGAGGTAAGGGGATCGCTGAGTAGATAGATCTCCTGTGAGATTGAGAGTTGTTGTTAGACAGATATTGTACCCTTCACTCAGACTGTTGTATTCTCCTTTTATTTTGGGTCTGGCTTTAGCCAGCTGGTTGTACTATTTTGGTGAGCTGGGAGATTATTGTATTTATTATAGCTTTATTTTTATTTCCAGTCTGAGATACTTTGTAGTTCTTCTATTTCAGCTCTGTATTATGCTCTTTTATTGTACATTTCTTATATCTGAGCAGGTTACCAGCGCTTCGTGTACATAGAAAATTCTGTGTGCACGGCGGATCTGTTGGCGAGCCCGGGTTCTGGTTTACATCCGGGGCGTGACAGATTAAGTTGGTATCAGAGCTTAGGGATAGGTCAGTTGGGACTTAGGAAATCCTAGGCTTTTGGCAGACCCTAGGATGATAGGGAGCGAGAGACGTGATATTTTGCGAAAGTTGTTGATTTAATTGTTTGACTCTTCCAGTGAGTGAAGAGGGATCGACATACCCAATTTCTAGTGAACTGTTATGTTAGCTGCAGACAACATAAAGTCACAGAAATAGGGGGATGTCTTTGACTTTTGCTAGATTGGGTCGTGTGGGGTTTTATTGCCGATTTGTGGCTTTTTGTGACAGTATGTCGCCCCGTCGTCGTTTTTTCGCCGGGGGTATCCCCACCCCTTCTGAGGAGCCCGAGCAGGCGGTATCTGCCGAGCTGGGGGAACTGCGGGCCTTGGTGACCCATTTGGTGGCGAGGAGCTTTCGACAGGACCAGCGCCTGGAGCAGCTGCTGGCGCAGAGGGATGATTCGGCAGTTGGAGAGAGGGCCAGGGCTTCAGAGCAGCGTTTAGAGAGGAAACGCCCAGCCCCGGATGTTGTTGGATAGGCCAGTTCTCCTAGACGGCCACGGCTTCGCGGCAGGTGTGTTTTCTCTAGAGGACAGCATCCATCAGGTACCTGTGACTTAAGGCGGGGTCGATGCTTCCGATGTGGACAGTCTGGCCACATCCGAGCTACATGCCCCCTTCCGACCTTAGTAGCACCTTCTTCAGCGTTGGCCTCTATCGTATCCCAGCAGAGGTCTCAGCAGCAGCAGCAGACACGACAATTGCGGGCTCCCGGCAGTTGTATTTTCTGTGGAGGTCAGCATTTTCCCGGCACCTGCGACCAACGGTGGGGTCGCTGCTATGGGTGTGGACAGCCCGGGCACATGCGAGTTGCGTGCCCCTCGGGGACGGCTGCGACACCTACTTTAGTGTCCGTTCCTACTACTTCCCAGCTGCGACCGGAAGCTTCACCGACAGGTCTCCAGGCAGACCGAGTTTCGCCTCCACACCCTTCTGGTGAGAGACAGCCGTTGTTGAGCGGTCATGATGGCTTAGCGCAGGCGGGGGATTCTGCTACAGCTGACTGTGTGGTGGCAGGTATGGTCTATTTCTAGCATTTGGATTCATATCTTATTTGTTATACGAGCATCGCATTCTTTCATTAGTGGATCATTTGCATCATTATATGGGTTAGAGGTAGGACTTTTGCCACGTGCACGAGAGGTTCAGATTCCCGATCACACTTTGTACATGGAGGAGTGCTGTTGGTCCTGCCCGATGCAGATCGAGTTCTGGATTATGCCAGCAGACCTGTTGGTCTTGAGACAGCTGAGGGACTTTGATGTAGTTCTCGGGATGGACTGGCTGGCTCGGTATTTCGTGACTATTGATTGTGCCGCGAGGACTATCACTTTTAGAGAGCCAGGCCAGGAGATGTTGGTATACCGGGGATGTCAGAGTGCTTTCTTTGTCTCTATGGTTTCGACTTCCCGAGCGAGGCAGATGATCCGCAGAGGATGTGTAGCCTTTTTGGCTAGTGTTGTTGAGGGGCCTACGGCGACACCGGGACTCGGGGATATCCCAATTGCAGCTGTGAAAAACACGATCGCCTGCTAGTTAACGTCTTTTTGCGTTCAGTCAATCTACGCAGAGTGAATCGGTCCCTAAGGAACCCCCGAAAGGGCTGCCGTCCGATGGGTACACGAAAGTGACGAAGTGGCTTTGACTATTGAACCATGCCTGGATCTTGGAGCGAATTGGATGATCCGCCAGACCGAGAGATTGAGTTTGTGATTGACGTAGTTTCAGAAACTACGCCAATCTCTAAGGCTCCTTACCGGATGGCACCGGCTGAGCTGCGAGAGCTTAGAGCACAGCTGCAAGATTTGATAGATAAGAGTTTTATTAGACCTAGTGTGTCGCCTTGGGGAGCGCCGGTGCTATTCGTGAAAAAGAAGATTGGGTCACTCCGACTGTGTGTGGACTAGGGAACTGAATAAAGTGACCATCAAGAACAAGTACCCTCTGCCGCGCATCGACGATCTCTTTGATCAGCTGCAAGGGTCTTGCGTCTTCTCCAAGATTGATCTACAGTCTGGTTACTACCAATTGAAAGTGAAGGCCGAGGATATTCCTAAGACTGCTTTCAGATCACGGTACGGGCATTATGAGTTTACAGTTATGCCGTTTGGATTGACTAATGCCCCTGCCGCCTTTATGGATTTGATGAACAGGATATTTCGGCCATTTTTGGATCGGTTTGTGGTGGTGTTCATCGATGATATCCTTGTATACTCCCGGAGCGAGGTTGAGCATGAGGAGCACTTGAGGACTGTACTGCAACTTCTACGAGAAAAGAAGTTGTATGCCAAGCTGGTGAAGTGCGAGTTTTGGCTTCGGGAGGTAGCTTTCTTCGGCCATGTGATTTCCGCCGCTGGTGTGGCAGTAGACCCGGCCAAGATTGAGGCAGTTCGAGATTGGCCCCGACCGACGACTGTATCAGAGGTGCGCAGCTTCATAGGTTTAGCTGGTTATTATCGTCGGTTTGTGGAAGGCTTTGCGAAGCTTTCCACACCCCTCACCCGTTTGACTCGCAAAGGAATTAAGTTTCAGTGGAGTTAGGACTGTCAGAGGAGTTTCAAAGAGCTGAAGAATAGACTGATGACCGCTCCTATCATTTCCCTCCCTGTTATGGGGAAAGGATATGTAATCTACAGTGACGCATCGCACAGTGGACTCGGTTGCGTGTTGATGCAGGAAGGGAGGGTAATTGCTTATGCATCGAGACAGCTCAAGGATTATGAGAAGAATTACCCTACCCATGACTTGGAGCTTGCTGCCGTGGTGTTTGCACTGAAGCTTTGGCGCCATTATTTGTATGGAGAGCACTGTGAGATCTACACCGACCACAAAAGTCTAAAGTATCTGTTCACACAGAAGGAGCTGAACTTGAGGCAGCGAAGATGGTTAGAGCTATTAAAGGATTATGATGTGGACATTCTCTACCATCCAGGCAGGGCTAATGTGGTCGCTGATGCCTTGAGCAGGAGAGCAGTACAGAGCTTGTCTATGATGATCACTGACCAGGCGCCACTATTAGAGGAGATGAGACGGCTTGAGCTTGAGGTTGTGTCCCCTGGGGTCTCTGCTAGACTATCATCTTTAGTCGTGCAGCCCACTCTGCTGGAGAGGATCCGAGAGAGACAGAGTGAGGACCCCTATTTGACCAGGATTACAGATCAGATTCCGAGTGATCAGACTGGGGACTTCATTGTGGATACATCGGGAGTACTGCGGTACAGGGACCGAGTATGTGTGCCAGTGGATGCTGATATCAGAGAGCAAATATTGAGAGAGGCCCATTATACACCGTATACCCTTCATCCTGGGGGGACTAAGATGTATAAGGACCTCAATGCACACTTCTGGTGGAATGGCATGAAGAGGGACATTGGGAGATTTGTGGCTCAGTATTTAACTTGTCAGCAGGTAAAAGCTGAGCATCGGGTGCCAGCTGGCAAGTTACAGAGTCTCCCAATCCCACAGTGGAAGTGGGACCACATTACGATGGATTTCGTGGTCGGATTACCGAGGGCACAGGGAAGAGCAGATGCTATCTGGGTAGATTGTTGATCGACTCACTAAGTTCGCTCACTTCTTGCCGATGCAGACTACTTGGTCACTTGAGCGGCTAGCGCAGCTGTACTTAGACGAGGTGGTGAGGTTGCTTGGAGTACCCGCCTCCATTGTTTCTGATCGAGACCCGAGGTTTGTTTCACATTTGGAGGAGCTTACAGGACACCTTGGGGACGCAGCTTAGTTTCAGCATGGCATCTCACCCACAGACGGATGGGCAGTCTGAGCGCACCATACAGATTTTGGAGGACATGCTGAGGGCTTGCGTCTTGGACTTTGGCGGAGGTTGGATTCGACACTTATCATTGGCTGAGTTTGTGTACAACAATAGCTTTCAAGCGAGCATTCAGATGGCTCCGTTTGAAGCATTATATGGACGCAAGTGTCGATCCCCGCTTTATTGGAGCGATGTGGGTGAAAGGCGGACTTTGGGGCCAGAGTTACTACGAGAGGCAGAGGAAAAGGTCAGGATAACCAGGCAGCATCTACAAACCGCCCAGAGTCGACAAAGGAGCTATGCTGATGTTCGGCGACGAGACTTAGAGTTTCAGGTTGGAGATCATGTATTTCTGAAAGTCTCGCCGTCCAAGGGGATCAGGAGGTTTGGCATCCGCGGGAAACTCAGCCCCCGATACATTGGACCCTTTGAGGTATTGGAGCGTATCGGGCCAGTTGCTTACCGACTTGCACTTCCCCCGAGACTTGCTGGTGTCCACGATGGTTTTCATGTTTCCACTCTGAGGAGGTACGTCTTCGACCCGTCGCACATTATCGACTGTACACCACTCGAGATCAGCGAGGATTTGAGATATGAGGAGCGCCCACTGCGGATTCTGGATCGAGAGGTGAGAGAATTGCACAGTAGGACCATTCCCTATGTGAAGATCCTTTGGAGCCATCATGACGAGCGCGAGGCTACTTGGGAGTTGGAGTCAGAGATGATGGACATCTACCCCTACTTGTTCGAGGCACTGGATTGAGGTATGATTTTCATTTCGAGGACGAAACTTTTGTTAGTGGGGGAGGATGTAGTGTCCCAGAATCCCCTGTTGTTTTTCCCGATGTTTCGGGGTGAGGATCACCTATTATTGGTGTGTTGGGCCCCAACATGTCAAAGGGATGTATTGATTGGACTCAGTGAGGGTTTGGGGTCAAGCCTGACCTTCGGCTGCTTTTGCCAAATTTTAAAAGTGGTTTCAGGCTGATCGGAGGCTGTATTTGGATTCAGCACGGAAAAACGCTTGAAAATGGCAATTTATTTGTATTTTTTTGAGTCCGGATGCCCAAAAACGGACACTCGGAAGTTTTCTGTGCAAAATGGTGCATGGGGGGAGCTGTGGACTGGCTTGGGACACGTGGCAGGCGCCCATTGGGCCGGCGCACGCCTCCCGGTCCATGGAAGTGGGCTGCCGGTGCACGGTGGACCGGCGGGCCACGTGGCGGCGCGTGGTTGGTCCGGTCCTGTGCGCGCGGCGCGCGGGGACGAGCGCGGGCAGGCCGGGCAGGCGGGGGTAGGGGCGCGGTGCACGGTGGACCGGTGTGCGCCACGTGGCGGCCCCGGGTAGGAGGGCGCAGGTGCGCGCGGTGCACCCACGGGCGCGCGGCTGCGGCCGTACGCGCACGCGGGCGCAGGTGCGCAGGCGGCGCGCCGGCGCGCCGGCTAGAGTGCCGGGCGGGGCAGCGCCAGCCACGTGGCGCCGCGCCAGTGGCTGGCGCCACCCACCCAGCGCCCCGCTGGGGGACACGTGGCCGCGCCCGGTTCGCCGGGCGCCGCTGTCCCCTGTGCGGGGGACACGTGTCGCGCCCGGGTGAACCAGGCGCGAGTGGGCCGTGGGCCGGGCTCTGGGCCGGGCCACTGTTTGGGCCCGGTTTCGGCGCCCGAAACCGGGGACACAGTGGTAATTATGTGAATTGTTTTTTTGGGCCTATATAAGCACCCCACCTCTCTCTCTTCTCCTCCTTTTTTCGAAACTTAGAGAGGGAATGGGAGGGAGAGCTATTTAGAGAAGTTGTTCCTCTTGTTATTTTACATCTCGTCGTGGATTTCCAAAATTTTTGGAGGCTCGACAGCGGCGATCCGGATTTTACAGTGCGCCTCGATTTTCCCCCATTTCGGCCCCTTTTCGTCACTTCTCAGTCCAAGAAGCCCCCTGCGCAGTACAGGAGGCCGTTTTCAACGATTTCTGCGCCGCTATGTTCCTGAGAGGTAAGGCTTCGTTTTCCGTGTTGGTGATTTCTCTGGATTCCGGATTCTTGCACGGTTCCCGAGGCATTTTTGACACCCCATTTGCTGTGTGGAATTTTGGACAGCGGCTACTTCTACGATTTATATCTTGGCCTAGGAGCATCGGATCAAGACGTTTAAGTAGTCGTTTTGGGCCTACTCTTCGCGAGGAACGCAACTGTGAATTTTCTGGGATTTTTGGAGCTCAGCACAAAGGTGAAATGCCTCATTTTTTGTGCTATTTGGAAAAAAAGCAAAAGCTGTGTTTTGGGACTTGTATATTTACACCTTGTGCAATGTGTGTTGTTGTAGGGCACTGTTTTCGGTAGACAGCATTTTTAGGGGACAGCGGGCAGCGGGGAGGTTCTTCGGGTGTAGTGCGCGCTTTTCGAGGTGGGTGGTTGTGTTTCCCTCACTGTTGACATGCTCATTAGGATTATCAGAGTTCCCGAATTTAAATGTGACAATCTAATATTTGATGTGAGAACCTAATATATTGACCCCACAAATCAATTGGTAGCTTCTATGTGTTAAAATTGGGACAGTTATGTTGGACATATGTTATGATGAAGCTTGCGTTCAAGGATGACTTAAAAATATTGGGACACTTAAATTGCTCTCCTAAAAAGAATAACAAGTGTTTTCTCCTCTAGTTTACAAAAGTGAACCTTTGCATGCTTGTATGGACATCTAGTTAGGCCACTATTTATTGCTACACCATCATATTGGACTTCACTTAGGAGAAACCATGATTGTTTCCTTTCTCCTTTGCATTGGGACTTTTGATTCATGTTGCTTGGGTTTGAGCAGGGGTCTGGGATAGTGTAGCTGGGACCTTGGAGTCAGGGACAAGTGGAACTTGATTATGGGTATTGCGGCAACCGCGGATAGTGGGCAGTTGACCGGATATTGTTATCTTATCAGATTATGGATTGTGGGGCATCATGGTAACCGCGGACGTTAGGCGGTTAGCCAGATGTTGATTACTTTATCAGATTTTGGACTTGTGGGGTGTTGCGGCGACCGCGGACATTAGGCGGTTGACCGGATGTTTACTTATGCATCAGATTGGGTATCAGATTTCTCTAGTGGATGGAGTTTCCCACTTATTGGGTACTATTGCATCTGATTGGGGATCGGATTTCTTTAGTGGATGGATTTTCCCACTTTGATCATAGTCATGATCCAGTCCTGCTATATTGAGATACTTGACAGAAATACTTGTGATACTGGTGACAGAGATACTTTACTCGTGTGGGTCGCTCCCCTCGAGTGCCACTCCGGAGTAGGCTTTAGACCGTGATAGGTACCGGTCCATCTGATTGGGATTTCGAGCCTTATGTGCTGGTCCCCTACTGAGTTCTTGAGTTCGACAGCAGAGCAGGCTGTACCGGGTTTCATACCGGTCCATCTGATTGGGTTTATTCAGACAGCTAGCATTATAGTTGCATGCATACAGTTATCTTTTTGGCACTGCATTTAGAGATATAGTAGTGGTAGTTTTCTTTTTCAGCAGCGTTTATAGCTTACCATTGTTCTTTCCTTTACCACTGGTGCGTCAGCGTTTGAGGTTTTACCCACTAGGGGAGGCTACTGGTTTATCTAGTAGTTCTCAGCCCCATTGTTGTTTCCTATCTCTTTTCCTTTGTTTTGCAGAGTCGTTTGCGGGAGCTGCTAGGCCATCGGCAGGGGATCGCTGAGTAGATAGATCTCCTGTGAGATTGAGAGTTGTTGTTAGACAGATATTGTACCCTTCACTCAGACTATTGTATTCTTCTTTTATTTTGGGTCTGGCTTTAGCCAGTTGGTTGTACTATTTTGGTGAGCTGGGAGATTATTGTATTTATTACAACTTTATTTTTATTTCCAGTCTGAGATACTTTGTAGTTCTTCTATTTCAGCTCTGTATTATGCTCTTTTATTGTACATTTCTTATATCTGAGCAGGTTACCAGCGCTTCGTGTACATAGAAAATTCTGTGTGCACGGCGGATCTGTTGGTGAGCCCGGGTTCTGGTTTACACCCGGGGCGTGACATGTTGGATCAGCGACATCAGTGTATATGATATCTGCAAGGACCACCAGTCCGCTGTCATGATCCGCATCACTATAGTGAACTTCCGCCAGATTATCATCATCCTTATAATCAGTATTATTTTGTTCTTCAAATATTTCTTGTTGCACCTCCGCTTGAGTCTGATTTTGTATCCCCTCAAACTCGGTTACCGCATGATAGGATCAAAAGTCATGTACATCTCCCAACGGATAGGATCCCAAGTCATGCACATTGTGAGAAGACGGATTTCTGCATATATTTTTCATTATTAATCCCTCACTACAAAAGTTATATAATAAAAATAATTATAATGTATGCTAACCCATATTCGTATGTATCGTTTTGTTGTCCACCAAGTGGAGCGTGCGATCTCGATGTCGTGGCACGATCACTAGTACGTGGGAGAGACGGAGGACGGACAACTACATTCGAAACTCCGTACTCTCTGTGTCACGCCCCGGGGTCGAAACTGCGACCCGGGCTCGCCAACAGATCCACCACCCATACGGGAAGCCCCGTATAGACGTAGCGACTAACCTGCAAAAGATCAACTATACTAACAGATATCAGAGCTGAAAAGATCAACAATATACAACACATAGTCCTCACCTCAAATACATAAAGTCTCTCAAAAGCAGAAGAAGAGTACAACTCTATACCTCACTACAAAAGTCTCTCAACATATAACTCACAAAAACTGAAAGGGGGGGGAGGGGGGGTGGGTACATCTACTCTCTGAGGGGACAACCGGTAGGGATCTATCTCGCGACTCTCTTACCTCGATCTGAAGAAGTAGGATCAGCAACTAGAGCAGCAGGAACAGGAGCAGAAGTCCCTGGGGAAATAAACACCACGGCGGGTGTGAGAACTACATCCCACAGTAGTTCTCAGCGAGTACCGCCAACAAGCCCGACGGTCTGCCCACTAAGTCTACTAGAGGCATAAAGTAACAAATGCAGTGCTGAAAGGAAAAGCTGGAAAAGTAAACTCTACAGCTACTATGCCTCTATCTAGATGCTCAAGGAGTGGAAACAGAAAGAAATATGGTGCATCTACTAACTCTCAACTCAGATCACCCAATCTATACTGACTGCCTCCTCGGGTCCAGTCAAACCTGCGCCTACCTACTGCCGTTACATCCACGGAGGACCGGACTTACATAGGGCGTCCGTGACTGCCAAAACTGGCCCAGCCAGAGAGACTGCATCGACAAGTCGCGATAGAAGTATCAGGCCTAAGTCCGGAGTGGCACTCGAGGGGCGCGACCCCACCGAGTAAAGTATCCGCGCATCTCTGTCGAGCTCAAATGTGGCTCATGCAGGCTATAATCCAAATCCTCGATCAACCAGATCGGCTATAACCAACAAAACACTGTCTCACTCACAGGCTGGAAAACTACACAGCCGAGACTCACTGTCACTCTGACGGCTCCCAAAAGAACCCTGATCTACAGACTGCTATTAGACTCCACTCGGTCCCCAGACACGAGTGTAAATGCATCCCACAACAACCCGACCTCTCGGCCCACTACCCGGGCGAGGAAAACTCTAAGTCTAGAATGAAATATAGAATAGTGGTGTGGGAATGTCTAGAGCAAATAAAACCTAGCCCAAGTTGGAGTTTTCTACAGTCTGGCTGAACATGCTGCATATGGCGGGGGTGCTAGGTCAAGTTCCAAGATAACAACAATTAACAAGTTGTAGGAAACAATGAATCACATGATCATCAGAATACATCAGGAACATAAATTCCTACATTCTAGCATGCTATCAATACATTAACACAATCATGCAAGTTCCTACACAGATAGAATTAATGTGCAATCTGTAGATCTTGAAGACGAGGCAACCCACCTGAAGAGCTGAACTGTCCAAAGTCCACAGCTGAAAATACCAGAAAATCAATAACTCCAGATCCAACGGGTCCAGCAATACCCGCAAACCCTCCTGGGTACAACACAAGGCTAACAGTTACACTTTATTCCAAAATTTAACCAAGTAATCACAATCTGAAATTCAGCCTCAAAGATGCTAATTTTTCACCTGCAGAAAGGGCTTCGAAAAATCCGATAAAAATACTACTGCGATCGTCACGTCGAGACCTTCGAAACGGGTACCTGCAAGTCCAATTTCAAGCCCCGTCGGCCGAGTTACAAATTCCACAGTACAGGTGCGCAAAATCTCACAACCACACAACTGTAAACTCATGCACAGATAAAGGGGAAAAAGTATACCTCCGGAAAGGTCTCAGAAAAATCCAAGAAAAATACGGTGATAATCCTTGCGACGAGTAGATGAGAAAAGTGAAAGGCTCGTCTCTATCCGACGCTCGAGTCCGGAGATAAAATTCCGGCAAGGTGCTGCTGTCAAGATGAAAACCCAGCAGCAAAGAGGGTTAAAAACGTACCAGGAACCCCTATAAAAGCTCAGATACGAGGAAGGTGATCAATACGAAAAACATAGGTCTACCTCTCGTGGATCCAACGCCGTGAAAATCGTCCAAAAATACAGTCGGGGTAGCTCTGTGGACCTCTCAGACTGAAGTGCGACGATAACGGGACTCCAATGGAATATCGTCGCTCTGCGCTACGATGTCGAAGTCGTCGATGCCGCGGCCTCCAAAAAATCCAAGCTTCCTCCACAAGATGCACAACAAGGAGAGCAACAACATTGATGAGGGGTGCTAAGTCCAGAGAGCTCGGGAAAAGCTTCAAAACGGTGAGCAAAGGGCCTATTTATAGGCCTCAACCCGGAAAAAATCCCAAAAAGCAAGCCTTGGGCTTTTGGGCCCCAATTTCGGGCGCCCGAAAGTTTCGGGCTGCTACAGTGTTGGGCCCGGCCCAACACTGTGCGCGCCCGAAACTCCCAGGTGATGCCACGTAGCCCACAAATAGGGGACAGCCGCGCGGGCCACCCCATTGCGGCCACGTGGCCCCACCCGGTCAAAGGGAGTGGTTGGCGCCCGCCAATGAGCGGGCGCCACGTGTCCAACCCGGGGAACCCGCCGACCGGTCGCCGCCTCACCGGTCGCGCGGCATGCCCCCCACGTGCGCACGCACCCCGAGGCGCCGGCCATCTCCCCCGAGCACCGCGCCTGATGCGCCCGCGAATCAAATGGTGACACGTGTCCCCTACACCCGGTCCATGCACCCTACTTCGGAATTCCGTGAACCGCGCCGCGTTCACCGACCAACCGGAGGCTGCCACGCGTCCCCCGCCTTGGTCCATGCACCGCCGCGCTCACCCGGTAGACCGCGCACCTTGAGCCCGCCAATCAGGCGGCGCCACGTGTCCCTGCGCCGGGTCTGTGCACCCAGCCGCAACGCTCTGTGGACCGAGCGCTGAAAACCGGCCAATGACAGGCCGCCACGTGGCATGCCGGCGGTCCACGGCCCCTCCCATGCAGCAAAAGCCAATAAAAACTTTCGGGAGTCCGTTTTTGGGCATCCGGACTCAGAATCAAATAAGCAAATAGCCGTTTTCAAGCGTTTTTCCGCGCTGAATCCATTTCCAACCTCTGTTTGGCCTAAAACCTTTTCAAAATTTCGGCAAATGTAGCCGAAGGCCAACACAGCTAAAGATACCTCACAGGGTCCATCTGTGGCATCCCTTTGATGCACTATGGGCCAGATACACCATCACTAGGTGTTCTAATAGTGGATTCACCAGAAAAAGATTGCATAGGAACCTGGGCCACTACACTCTGCAATTGAATAATTAATCAATTTAAACATTTATTTTAACTAAATAATTATATAAAGCCACAATTTGTAATACTAACCTAGATATATTTGCTCCACCTCCGATGTCATCATGAAATGGTTCTCTTTCAGTCATAGGAGATATTACATCTACGTCTAATTCACTATTTAACATTCTTGAAAAATAACTGTGAGATGCAACCATCTGCTTCTCAATGTAGATTATCAAACATGAACAATTCCGAGATAATGCCATCATACCACACAATGAGTCATCATCCGTAATTTCGATCACATCATATTGATTTCCTCCCATTGGATATCGAACTTTAGTAATTAGAAAACACTCATCTCTTCTTATATTGGTAATTCTATACATTTTTCTCTCAAAATTCCTAAATGTAATATTTCTTGGAATGCCACTTAATTTCTTACGACCTCCAATATACTGTGGATTATAATCTTGCATAACAAGTTGTCCATCCCAGTTAACACTAATAGCCACATTATGAGCCATCCTAATTTTTTAAAAAAATAATATTCACAAAATAAATACTAAAAAAAATTAATATCTTAATCAGATATTATATAATGCATCTAATTATATAATAATTTTTTATTTACTTTCTATTTAAAGTAACATACTAAAGTAACCCACTAATTTAAAGTAACATATTAAAGTAACATACTAAAGTAACTCACTAAAGTAAATCACTAATTATATAATGCATCTAATTATACTCTATTTAATTAACATACTAAAGTAACTCACTAATTTTCTAATTAATTACTAATTTTCTATTTACTATTTTTTTAAAAATTTTTATTTAATTAATAACTCAGGAATTAAACGAACAACACATCTAATTATATCATAATTTTTAAGAAAGAATTAACAAATAATAAAGTTAATTAATTTTCTAAACCCTAAATAAAATAAATTAAACTAAAAAAAAAATGTAGAGAAGAATGTACCTCAAGTAAGGAGGAGAGAGTGAGAGCTCGAGCTCAAAATGCGAGAGAGAGAGAGTGCACTGTGCACTGTGCACTGTGCGTGAGAGAGAGTGTGCATTGCGCGTGAAAGAGAGAGAGAGAGAGAGAGAGAGAGAGGAGAATGTGCAATGTCGTGAGAGAGAGAGAGTGTGTGCAGTGAGAGAGAGAGAGAGAGAGAGAGAGAGAGAGTGGGTGCGGGGAGAAGAAGAAGAAGAAGGCGGCGGCGGCGGCTCTGTGCGGGGAGAAGAAGAAGAACAGATGAAGAAGAAGAAGAGAAGAAGAAAAGAAGAGGGTGGTGCGGGTGCGGGGGGCGCGGGGGTATAAGTGAATGAAAGCGGTGAATGGTTCACCGCTTTTAATGAAAGCGGTGAATGGTTCACCGCTTTTAAATGCGGTAAACCATTCACCGCTTAAGACTATTTTTGTAAAAAAAAATTTCAGAAGACTATTTTTACAATTATAAAAATTTATAAGATTATT
Organism: Tillandsia fasciculata; assembly: GCA_029168755.2. Lineage (NCBI taxonomy): Eukaryota > Viridiplantae > Streptophyta > Magnoliopsida > Poales > Bromeliaceae > Tillandsia > Tillandsia fasciculata. Next base: position 21,135,092 of record CM054934.1, on the reverse strand, counting down.
TTTTTAAAAAATTAGTTTCAGTAGAATAAGCTAAAAAAAAGTATAACTTAATTTAGACCGTGAAGTTTAAGGATAATAAATTGAATAAAAATTGACAAAGTAAATCTGGAACATAGAATAAATCTAGGCCGTGTAATTAAATTTTAAGCTTAGAAAAAATCTGAACCGTAGAGTTTTATAAAATAAGTTGAATGAATCTATACAGCGGAGCTTGTTTTTCCTCAAATGAATAAATCTAAGCCTTAGAGAAAAATATAAATTTTATGCTTATAATAAATTTGAACATACCGTGGAGTTTCCTGCTTTACGATTGCGCCACTTGATATTATAAAATATATTAGATATTGGATTAAATTAGATTAGGTTGAGGGTTTAAATTAAGAAATCTTAGATCTATCTCTTTAATCATTTTTATCTTTTAGATTATACTATTTCACCAATCACTCACTAAATCCTAAAGGATCACTATTATTCAAGAGTTTGAAATTTAATCGTATCAATGATTTGGTGTTATTAATAATATAATAGTCTAATTATATATATATATATATATATAAAATTAGCATGTAATACTATCGATAGCACCAAGTCATTGGTGCTATCAATTTTTTAGCTCTTGAATTAAAGGATGTGCGGTTAGGATAATAGTGGTCCCGTAGGGTTTAATGGGTGGTTGGTTAAATAGTAAATTCCAAGGGCTAGAAACTTGATAGCACCAATTGCTTGGTGCTATCAACCCGGATATATATATATATATATATATATATATATATATATATATATATATATATATATATATATATATATATATATATATATATATATATATATAGAGAGATAGAGAGAGAGAGAGAGAGAGAGAGAGAGAGAGAGAGAGAGAGAGAGAGAGAGAGAGAGAGTCCGGCTACTATACTATTAATAATACCAACTTATTGATGCTATTAAGTTTTCTACCTTTAGATCAACCCCTTTGATCATTTTCACCCAGTAGATTCTCCCTCCTGACTGCGGTCGCGTCTCCCCCTCCAGCCGAGTCGGTGGAGGGCGTACGGTTGATCCCGAGGGAGCTCTCCCCCGTCCCGGCTATTGTGGCGATGGGGTGGAGGCTGCAGAGGATTCACTCATAACCTGCTAAAATTGTATACTAAAATGTTTACTCATAACCTGCTAAAATTAGCAAACCTCTACTTCCATAACTTGTGTATTCCAGGATTTATTAAGTTCGTGTGGCCTCACATGCACCTTAGTATCTATGAAGCAGGATTTGAAACTTAGTTGCATGCTAATTATCATTTGGATGTGTGATCTTTAATTAGTAACCTTTTCTTTTAATATGGTGGTGCATACATATTTTGTTTATCAAGCTTGGTCATTATAGTTGCTTTGCCTATATTAATCTACCGAAAAATAAAAATAAAAAATTATATACCTCTCTAGTAAATCATAATCATTGAAACACTTTTAAGCAGTAACTTCCATTTATTATTTAAAAAAAAAATCTTCATATTTACTAAATTGGCGCTAAATATCTTATTCCAACATCCAAATGAGAGCCCTAATGAAATTTGGGTTATTTACAAAAGTAACCACCCTAACATTCTTAATTACAAAAATAGTCTCGTAAAAAAAAAATTGCAAAAATAGGCCTGCGGACGTTAGGGAACCCAAATGCGGTGAACCATTTGCCGCTTTCTTGAAAAGCGGTAAATGGTTCACCGCATTCAGAAAATTTGTCGTAGTCCCGTAAAAGCGGTGAACCATTCACCGCTTTTAAAAGCGGCAAATGGTTTACCGCTTTTAAAAGAGGTGAATGGTTTACCGCTTGAATGGTTTATCGCTTTTAAAAGCGGTGAACCATTTGCCGCTTTTAAAAGCGGTAAACCATTTGCCGCTTTCATGGTTTTTACCCAGCAGCTACACTTTACATTAAAAAAAACCATTAATACAATTTTCATACATTTCAATTACAACATGTTTCGTACAATTCGATCACAACATTTGATATTCATACAATTCAATTACAACATTTGACATCCATACAATTGAATCACAATATTTGACATCCATACAATTCAATCACAACATCACAACAAGGAATATTTCAATCACACCACAACAACAAAAATATTAATCACATCACAACCAAAAAAAAAAAAAAATCCATCACAACATCAAATGTTCTGAATGTCCTCAACATCAAATATAAATATCCAAATTATAAAAGAATGAATATAATAATGTAAAAATTATATATGCAACAAATAAAAGAAATATGAAAATACAAATTCAACTACTCTCCACGCCCTCGCGACCGTCCACGTTTTCGTTCGCCTCTACCTCCGTGTCTGCGTCCGCGCCGCCGACCCAGTGCTCGAATAGGCACATCATCATCATCCTCCATCTCAGGCTGTACATGCTCAATGCCATATATCTCATCAATATGCTCGATGGAGATGCCCTCGACAAGTACATCCGTCCTCTGCGTGTCAAGCACTGATGACTGCATCCCCTCTTGCGTCTGATGTACAGGCTCAGTAGTAATATGATCGTGGCACCGTCGCCTCCGTCGATATGTAGCACCAACTGGACTCACATCTGATGTGGATGGAACATCCGATGGAGGGATCGGCGCAACTAAAGTATCAACCTGATGTACCTCGGATGTAGATGGGACGTCATATGAAGGAAGTGATGCTGACTGGAAATCGAAATGAAGGACGTCTGATGTCGAGGGAACATCGGAATGAAGAATCGGAACGGATGCGGATGGAAAATCGTATGCAGGCGTGGACGTGGAGGGAATATCATCCGGAGGTGGCTCTGGATGCTGTACAGAAGCAGCTAATGTGGGGGTCTCTCTAAGACATTCTCGATGTCCATCCGTATATATCCTATAGCGTTCATCAATCCAGACGGCTCTGGAGGATCATCCATCAAATGTCCTAGACTCCTGACAGTACGGCGCAGAGTATCCACCTATAAAAAAACACATATTTATATAAACGAACTTTATATAAACTACTACTAATATATAAGGGAAAAAATATTAAATGATCTTACCAAAGTTCGCTCGATATGCCCCCGCGGTAAAAAAGTGAGTGGAGGTCGCTGTACGGGATGAGAAATCCACCTCCTTGTGATATCCCAGTACCACTGCATATACAAGGAGGTGGCTCATGCTGGATCTGGGTCGACGAAGGCACTCTGCTCCGCAATATGATCTAGACGATCAGTCCATCGTAGAATATAAGAAGCATGAAATGTTGCCCAGTCCTCTCCCGATCTACCCTGCGATGTAATCCGCCGTATAGCCTCCACAGGCTCTGGTATATGCTGAACTAACCCAAACTGGCGAAAAAATTGATCAGTTAGATGTAACTCCACTATGTGGAAGCATATCAAGCAAATCCTGGCACGTCATACTGCGGAGTCCTCAAGACAAAAATGTGGAAGACCATGCAAAATCTCCTCAGTATAAGGAGTCCAAATAACCTGCAAAAATTAATAAATTTTAATTAATATAAAATTTAAAATTAATCTATATGTATGTAACTTATAAAAATTTTACGTACTTGAGACTCCCGCTGCTGATCAAGCTCGTCCCGATAAAACTCAATATCGGTCGCTCTGACATTCCCTCGAAAACGTAAACTCGTATTCCATCTGCAAAAAAAAAAAGAAGATAAGACATTATATCACAATACCTAAAATCAATGATGCAAATTATTGTATTAATCATCGAGACATACATAAATATTTAACGTACCGAGATCCGAGCGGACAATCATTAAGATCTGGCGGAGCCCCAACTCTGTCGGACGGCCGATATGTATATGGTCCCATGCCCAAATATATAAAGAAAAAATAGATAATTAAAATACTGGTAAAAAAATTAAGATTATTATATTTCTAATGCGAAAACTAGTGATTTTACCTGTAATAATGTACCGAATGCACAGCACTCGGCCCTCCCCCTCATCGATGCATTCCCCAATGCACGATATAGATGGGCCAAAGTAGCTGCGCCCCAAGCTAGCCCGCCACATACTACAAAATTCTCAAGTAGCGGTAGCCACTTGAGATGTACCCGATGTCCAGTGGGGTTTGGGAATAAGCTGCATCCAATTTGAAATAATATATATGCGCGTGCAGCAGCTGCAACCATGTCTGGCGGAGCATCTAGTGGGACATGATGAAACTGCTGAAATAACCAGTCTAGTCGGATCTGACCTGCGACGACACTATCTGGCTGCATCCCTAGAAGTGTATGACATAAATACGGCCAGTCGCCAGATGCTTGTCCCGTCACAGGCTCGCCAGATACTCGTAGTCCAGCTAGAATGGCCACGTCGCGCAGCGTCACTGTCATCTCGCCGTGGCGTAAATGGAATGTCTCCGTCTCGCGTCTCCATCGCTCCGTCAATGCCCCTAACAGAGCCTGATCTAGCTGAATTAGTCTGAGGCGAGAGACATAGAAAAAACCAGCCTGTCGTAGTAGGTCCACCACCCCCGGATGCTCCACCGTCCACGAGTTCAGTTTACGGCCATGCTCCCGCCACTGAACTGGTGCGTACCCCTACACAGTAAATATATTAGATTTAAATTTTATAAAAATATGTAGTATGTAGTTTATAAATGAACTGACCCCGGCTCATACATAGCTCGAACGGTGACTCGCCTGGTCTGATAGAACTGAAGGATCAACTGGCCCGATCTCCTCGCGATGGTCCATCTGCAAACAAAGTATACAAACTATTAGCCTTTCATTAGAATGTGGTAATATAATTTAAAAAATTTTAAAATTATAAGTAGAGACAACCATAAGCAAACAACCTAATACTCTACGTCTACGACTTTCAATTCTTCTATCTTGATTATTGGGACAAGTACTCCTATAATGTCCATGTTGTTTACAAATAGAGCATTTAGTCCTTTGCATCCCCTCTCTATCGTCCATGGCATTTCGAATACGTGTGGATTTGGGACGACCTTTCTTCCTTCTTATAGGTGGGGGCACCAACGGTGGTCCTTGAGGTCGTGGCCAGCTCCTTTTGTCAGGAACGGGGTGGAATTGTGGGGTATAAGCATTACGGTAATAGTCACATGTATACCATTCAGAACATAAAATATAGTAGTCAATGTTCATATGACCATTACTGCAAACGGCTAAAAGATGTGAGCATGGCAATTTAGTTAATTCAAATTGTCGGCACGAACATGTTGAGCTTCTCCCATTAAGAATTACTTCATACATTTGATCTCCAGTACTAACTTGAAATTCCATTGGGCCGTACCGAGTTACAACATGTCCTCTAGCGAGTGTCATATTTTGTCTAACTAGGGCTTCTTGTTTTGGTGCCAATATTGTAGAGTATGTCTCACCCTTCTCACGACGCTTCAGAAAATAACTGTTCACCTTATAAAATGTAGCTGCCACAAATGCCGTGATAGGCAAACCACGTACATCTTTAAGTACTCCATTTAAACTCTCTGACCGATTGGTCGTCATTACCCCAAAAAGCCGACCTCCATCGAATGCCTTCGCCCAATATTCCCTTTCTCCTTGAAGCTCGTGCACCCACTGCCAAGCCTCCGGATTCATCTCTTTTAATTGGTCCTTTTGCTCATAATATTCTCTTGCGGTTGCAGCACATCCTATACCCGTATAAAATTTATTGAGTAAGTTTTCATTTTTAAACCCCGCTTTTTTCATATTAGCTTTCAAATGGCGGAGGCACCAACGGTGAGTATGACCGTCGGCTCTCGGAAACTCCTCAAGAACAATCTCTTTTAGCGAAGGGAAGCGGTCTGAAATCAGACAAATAGATCGATCACCCGTCACAAAAAACTTTAAATGACGTAAAAACCAACGCCAACTAGCCGCATTCTCTCCCTCACAAATAGCAAAAGCCAACGGGTACAATCCATTGTTTGCATCTACAGCCGTTGCAATCAATGCATGCCCCTGATACTTTCCATACATATGAGTTCCATCGATGCTCAACAATGGTAAGCAAGAAGAGAACCCGGTAATTGACGGCCCAAACGCCCAAAATAAGCGTCCAAACTGCCTAACCCCATTTGGCCGGGGCCTGTTATCGAGCCGCCATTTAGTCCCCGGGTTCGCGCGCTGCAACACGGATAAAAACCGACCAACATCGGTGTATGATTCCTCCCAACCACCGTAAATGATCTATAATGCTTTATTTCTGGCCTGCCACGCCTTCGAATATGGTATCGTCACATGTAATTCAGAACGCATTTTTACTTGTATTTCCGTCGGCGTCAAAGAAAGTTTGACTTTCAATGATGGAAGAATGCGTGTACATATAAAAGATGATGTACAATTTCTATGGGCAGTGTTCAGCACCGGAAGTAAACAAGTATGCTGCCCGGCATATGTTTTGACTCTAAAATAATTCGCATCCTTTGGTATCGAAGCATGTAATCTCCAAGGATACGAGTCAACCATGCATCTTACTGTATAAGCTTTTGTGGTCGACTTTAACACTTTCATTTGCACGTTGTGAGAAATGTGCCATTCCTCAAGACTATGCAATAAACTTGATTTTTCACTGAACACACGCCCAACCCATGATCCATCAATAGTAGGAGGGGACTCTTCAATTTAAGCACGATCGAATTCAGTGTGATCGATTTCATACTGATCCATCCATTCGGCATCATCTACAAACTGCTCTGGATGATCTATGAACTCGACACCTTCATCTGGATCATCTACATATTCATTATTTGCGGTTGGATCAGCGACATCAGCGTATATGATATCTGAAAGGACCTCCAATCCGCCGTCATGATCCGCATCACTGTAGTGAACTTCCGCCACATTATCATCATCCTCATGATTAGTATTATTTTGTTCTTCAAATATTTCTTGTTGCACCTTCGCTTGAATCTGATTTTGTATCCCCTCAAACTCGGTTACCGCATGATAGGATCCAAAGTCATGTACATCTCCCAACGGATAGGATCCAAAGTCATGCACATTGTGAGAAGACGGATTTCTGCATATATTTTTCATTATTAATCTCTCACTACAAAAGTTATATAATAAAAATAATTATAATGTATGCTAACCCATATTCGTATGTATCGTTTTGTTGTCCACCAAGTGGAGCGAGCGATCTGGATGTCGTGGCACGATCACTACTACGTGGGAGAGACGGAGGACGAACAACAACATTCGAAACTCCGTACTCTCTGCAATTGAATAATTAATCAATTTAAATGTTTATTTTAACTAAATAATTATATAAAGTCACAATTTGTAATACTAACCTAGATATATTTGCTCCACCTCCGATGTCATCATGAAATGATTCTCTTTCAGCCATAGGAGATATTACATCTACGTCTAATTCACTATTTAGCATTCTTGAATAATAGCCGTGAGATGCAACCATCTGCTTCTCAATGTAGATTATCAAGCATGAACAATTCCTTGATAATGCCATCATACCACACAATGAGTCATCATCCGTAATTTCGATCACATCATATTGATTTCCTCCCATTGGATATCGAACTTTAATAATTAGAAGCCACCCATCTCTTCTTATATTGGTAATTCTATACATTTTTCTCTCAAAATCTCTAAATATAATATTCATTGGAATGCCACTTAATTTCTTACGACCTCCAATATACTGTGGATTATAATCTTGCATAACAAGTTGTCCATCCCAGTTAACACTAATAGCTACATTTTGAGCCATCCTAATTTCAACAAAAAAATAATATTCAGAAAATAAATTTAAAAAAAATTTAATAGCGCAATTAGATATTATATAATGCATCTAATTATATAATAATTTTCTATTTAATTTTTATTTTAATCCGCATCACTAAAGTAACTCACTAATTATACTAAAGTAACTCACTAATTTAAAGTAATATATTAAAGTAACATACTAAAGTAACTCACTAAAGTGACTCACTAATTATATAATGCATCTAATTATACTCCATTTAATTAACATACTAAAGTAACTTACTAATTCTCTAATTAATTAGTGATTTTCTACTTACTAATTTTTTTTACTATCGATTAGTGATTTCCTACTTACTTAATTAGTGATTTTCTACTTACTAATTAACATACTAATTTTCTACTTACTAATTCATTGGAATGCCATCTAATTAATTCTCTAACAAATAATAAAATTAATTAATTTTTTAAACCCTAAATAAAATAAATTAAACTACGAAAAAAATATGTAGGGAAAAATGTATCTCAAGTAAGAAGTAGAGGGAGAGAGCTCGAGCTCACTATAGGGAAAATGAGGGAAAATGTAGGGAAGACTGTGCACTGTGCACTGTGCACTGTGCAGGGTGTGTGAGAGAGAGAGTGAGAGAGAGTAGAGTGCGCGTGAGAGAGAGAGAGAGAGTGTGTGTGTGCGTGGCAGTGTGCGTGAGAGAGAGAGAGAGAGAGAGAGAGAGAGAGGGGCTGCGGGGAGGAGAGAGAGAGGGTGCAGCATTGTGCGGGGCACTGTGCGGGGAGAAGAATGCGGGGAGAAGAAGAAGAAGAGAAGAAGAAGAGAAGAAGAAGAGCTGTGCGGGGGCTAGGGTATAAGTGATTTAAAAGCGGTGAATGGTTCACCGCCTTTAAAAGCGGTGAATGGTTCACCGCTTTTAAAAGCGGTAAATGGTTCACCGCTTTTAAAAGCGGCAAATGATTTACCGCTTTTAAAAGCGATGAACCATTTGCCGCTTTCATAGGCCTTAAAAATTTCTGGAAGCTTATGAATGCGGTGAATGGTTTAACGCATTTAAAAGCGGTAAACCATTCGCCACTTAAGACTATTTTTGTAAAAAAAAATTTCAGAAGCCTATTTTTACAATTATAAAAAATTTTAAGATTATTTTTTAAAAAAATTCATGAAATTTAGCATTCATCTAATATTCATGCGGATGAAGATATGATCTACTCACAGTGCATGAGAGTATGCACTGCAGAATTATTTACTGAAAAGCCGACTGAAACGGAGCAAAAATAATTTCTATAAATTGAAAATATTGATCGAATCCAGTTCCTTGGGTTATTTCAATTGGTTACTATTACAGCAAGAGGACACAACATACATTACAGACATTTTCTTAGGCTTCTTCAGTGCAGACTGCCTTCGGAAACAGCTAAAAATACGAAAAGCATAGTATATTAAAACTTAATGCTCAAACCAAAGTGATTCTATACACAGCTTTGCGAAAAGCTTCGTTAACAAAATCTGATACATAGAAAGGCCAGTGAAACACAAATTCAGCAATTGCATGGTTACAAGTTAACAATCACCCAAAGCAAATCCCTTGTGATATTCAGGCATGTGGTTTTATTGTCATGGTGTTATGAAACAAATTAAAGGTTTTTCGGCTAAAGAACACAGTTGATAATGCATCATATGTAGGAATGTAAAATAGATAATATTGAAGAAGTTTGAGCATATGCCTCCAGATCTATAGTTGATTAGTTTCTACTCAAACGAAATAGAGGATGCATCGATTACCTCGTCTGCTCCTGATCAAGTGCTGAAAAAAGAAAATCCGAACGCCCGGACAATCGAAACCCCCGATCAAAGCAAACCACAATCGATCAGGTCGCAAGTAGTACCAAATCCGAGCAATTAATATTAAATTATAGCAACTAGAGACCTAATAAATATAAAAAACAGAAAAAATTAAGCAAAAATTACATCAAAAACATTGATATGAAACCAAACATCAAAATCTACAAGCGATTACCACCTTATCCCGCGGGTTGGTGCGGAGTCGGAGAGGAGATCGGTGTCGGAAAGGAAGAGAGAGTGTGGAGAGAGATCGGTGGAGAGGGAGAGAGATCGGTGGAGAGGGATCGAAGAGGGGATTTGTTGGTGAGTGAGGGGTGAGGTGAAAGAGGAGTGTGGCGGGGTGAGGCGCGGTGAGGCGCGCACAAGGTGGGGAGGGGGGAAAGAGTTTTGATCGGGGAGAAAGGGTTTTGATCGTTTCTTTCTTCTCTTTTTTTTTTTTTTTTTTTTTTTTTTTTTTTTGTTTTTTGTTTTTTTTGTTTTTTTTGGTTATTCGGGCTGGGCTTTTAGTGATTTTTATTGGACCAAATTTTAGGCCGAATTTTTTGGGCCGAATTTTTTTTATTCTTGTCTTCTAAGAATATGGTGGCCATAAATTATGGCCATCAAATAAAAACAAAAAAATTATTTGGTGGCAAAAAATTTTTGCCACAAAAAATTAATTGTAAAAAAGATTGAAAACTATATAGTGGCCATAAATTCTTGCCACCAAATGAAAAAAAATATTATTTGATGGCAAAAATTTTTTTGCCACAATAGAACTAATTGAAAAAAAAAAAATTAGAGATTATATGGTGACTATAAATTATGGCCACAAAAAAAAAAAAAAAGGAATATATATATTTGGTGGCGACAAGTTTTCGCCACTAAAAATTAAATGTAAAAAATTGTATGGTGACAATAATATGTCACCACCGAAACTAATAAATTTTGATTTGAAAAAAAAAATAATAATTATTATTTTTATTTGGTGGTGATAATGTTTGGCCACCAAAAAGTAATAATATCGGTGGCAATATTTATATAATTGTCATTAATTATGAAAATTTAGTGGCAATCATTTATGTGGCCACAATATATTTGCCACTAATTTTTATTATTGGTGTAGTGATGCCCCTAATTAGTCTCTATGCATTTGACAGTACTTTTGTTTAACAATAGTAATTTTTTATTTAATACAAATTAAAATCTTGGCAAACATATAATGTGAAAGGTTCCTTTTAACTGGCAGTTAAGCTCGTGGATTGTATTAAAACTTGATTCAGACTTCCCTTCAGGCCATATACTTTTTGGATCAATCCTCTTTCAACTAATTTCACGGCATTCTCAACTACTTAATTTATCTAGCCATTTCAATCTAGACTTTCAACCCAATTTCATCTCATTCTCATTTGGCATAGACCAAACATTCAATTCGATTTTGTTTGGTTCTCGTATAAACACATTAGATTCGTGTCATGTGCTACCTACTAACATGTGTCAACAAAGAATGCTTAAGAATATCAGTATTATGTTAGATATATAAATTAGAATCTGAGCTTATGTATATATAATGTAATGTGTATCTTTATAATCTACAAGCTTTATGTTAGGAATTTGAATTTTCTGTTGATTTCTTCTTTACAATCACCCAAACTCTAATTAAGAAAGATGTTTGTGAGAAGTTTTGCTATAATCATCTAGAAGCTTTTTCATGAATCTCGAGATGATGAACGTGCATGCCGAAGAGTCAAGAGCTTTTTGGAGTTTCTCGAAAGGGTAATAAATGTGGATCTCTTTAGAGTTTGTAGCATTCCTTTTTGACTTGTATTTTTGCGCTACTTGCCATGTTTTCATTAGTTCAATGGGCAGGGAGTACTGATATATAACCCATCTATATCAAAATTAAGTTATAGGAATACATTTTTACGACATATTATAATAAGGGATAATTGCCTGTGTACCCCTGAAATATGAAGAAATATCTGATTTACCCCTCTTATTTTTTTCTTTCCAATATACCCTTCATACGTTCCACCGTTATTAAAAATACCCCTACCGTTTTCCTTTGTTAAGTTAACTAGGGTTAAACTAGAGTTAAATAATAATCGGAGTTGAAAACTATCAGATATACCTATTTTGCCCGGGTTTAGGGTTTAGGGTTTAGGGTTTAGGATTTTTTAGGGTTTTAGAGTTTAGGGTTTAGGGTTTTAGGGTTTAGGGTTTAGGATTTTTTAGGGTTCTAGGGTTTAGGATTTAGGATTTTAGGGTTTAGGGTTTTTTAGGGTTTTAGGGTTTTAGGGTTTAGGGTTTAGGGTTTTAGGGTTTAGGGTTTAGGGTTTTAGGGTTTAGGGGTTTAGGGTTTTAGGGTTTAGGGTTTAGGGTATATTTGAAAGGGCAAAATAGTAATTACACACAGATAACAGCAGTTCCCAACGGTACACTAACAGAGTTTAACTTCAGGGATATTTTGGAAAGAAGTTGGAACGTAAGAAGGGTAGTTTTAATATTAGCCTTCTAAGAGGGATAAATCTGAAAACAGGGAAATTTTTAGGGGTATGTAGGAAATTGCCCCTTATAATAATATATCACTATATACCCTAGCGACAGCACATATAGCGACACTAATAATAAGTGTCGGTATTTTTACCGGCAATATTTTTTTTTGAATTTTAAGAACATCTAAAAGTATCGCTATAGCGTAATTTTATTGTAATAAACATTCGACTCAACAAATATAATTTACAATATTTCTCAAACTCTCTCTCTCTCTCTCTCTCTCTCTCTCTCGCACTTTGTCGAGTAGATCCGAGATCGCAAGTAGAGAAGTAGACTTGCTCACTTCACGAAGAAAGACGACCGCCGCACGGACTTGTCAAACGGTTTCGCTTAAGTCCATAACATTTAGCTTTTGGAGGCAAACATTTATCTCAAAGTTTCATTTGTTCCATCTTAGAATAAACATTATTGAAAAGCTTACACCTAATATTGTAAACGACCATACAGAAGTTGATTTATAAGTTTTCTGTCTACTTTGTAAGTTCAATTTAATGGTCTAAACTCTATACACCAAAAAATTATAACTCCATATATAAATGGCACATCTTTTGTTAAAAAAATAATAATTTTTTTGTGTACACACAAGTCTTATCCATTTACCAAATAGATGATAATTGTAATAGTAATAAATTATGGAGGGCCTGAATTTCTATTAGTATCACTAAATTGTTTGGTTTCTCCAAAAAGTATCAAAAAAAAAAAAAAAAAAAAAAAAGCTTTTCACAAAAAAACCTTTTTTTTTTTTTTTTTTTTTTTTTTTTTTTTTTTTTTTGTAGTTTTTCGGCGTTCTGTTCTAAAAAAAGCTAGCTTTTTTGGAAAATATTTTTTCAAATTTTATGAAAAAAATAGTGTTTTCATTTTTTATAATTTTTTTAAAAATAAAAATGTTTAATTTTTTATAGAAAAATTGAGAAAAAAGTAAGCTTTTCAGAAAAGCTAATTATTCTTGAAACTAAAAGTGTGAAAAATTGGGAAAAAAAATTGTATAAAAGACTTTTATTTAATAAATTTTTTCGCAGCTTTTTAAGTAACCAAACGTCTCTTTTTTAAGGAATAAAAAGAGATCAACTAAAATTTTGAGGAGAAGCCCCGCTATATTCGTTTTCTATCTTCCGGCGCATCATTAATTGATGCAAGGACAAGGTACATTTGCTTCCTCACAAGCAAAAGCCCGAAGATGTAGGAGAGTGGAAAAAGTTTCAACACAATTTTAATGAAAAACATTCTTTACATGCTTTAAGATCATCTACTAATTAAATTGCAGAATAAATAAACCCACAAACTTTTGCACTTAAACTATTGACTATTGTTAATTAAATGGGAGGTTAACTGAAAAGCCGGAGAAGTACATGGATAAGTTTTTTTTTTTTTTTTTTTTTTTTTTTTTTTTTTTTTTTTTTTTGAGTAGGTACGTAAAACACATCTCGCCAAGATTCGGACTATTTTGCCCTATCAATAAAAAATATTAACTAGTTATGATAACTTAAATTCCAGTTAGCTAGCTATTTACAGGCTAGATATAATATATCTTGCCACCACTGCGAGGCCTACTATTTTGCCGTATCACTAAAGTTTAGCACATTCGCAACTAAACATCCTAACTTTTATTTTTGATAATTAGATTTTTTAAAATTTATTAAATAGTTCAATATATTCATATCCTCAATCGAATTTATCAATAACATTGTCATTTTGGTCGCTTCTACGTACTGCACGTAATATTGCAAAGCTTTTTTAAAATACAAAAAAAAAAAAAAAAATTCTATTCTAACACAAAAAAAAAAGGTGAAGTAATTAAGGTTTATCCTATTTTTAAATTCCAATACTTGATTATCAAAATTGGTAGAGAAAAAAAAGGATTTTTTGTATTTTGAAGTTGTACAAAATTATTTTAATGATCTGAACTTCTACAAATAGCGGAGTCTCGGTGAGAACTAGTTTGGGGGACTACATACCCTCATAGTCCAAGCAAAATTTTAGGTCTATTTGTGTGTTTTCAGCGTGGGTTAGACGCGAAAACGAAATTAGAAAATATTAAACTTCAACCAAAGTGGGCAAGCACGGTCAAAGAGTGATTGTAGATATATTTAAGACATTCCGAGGATTCTAGAATGATTATAAGAGAGTTGGAGCTCTATGAAACGAAACAAAAAAAATTTCGACGAAATAATTTTGGGGCGCTTGGCATGGAAGATCGGGCCTTGGCATGAGGGACCGGACCCCCTGGGAGGAAGACCGGACCTTCCCCACATAACCCTTGAGATGAACCTTCGGGGACCGGTCCGCGGATCCGAGGATTGGTCCGCCGACGCCCAAAATGCCAAGTAAGGGCATTTTGGTAATTTTATTGGGGTGGGCTTTTAAAGAGAGCTCTCTCCATCTTTACTCCTCTGTACGCCCACAGACACACACACACACACACACACACACACACACACACACACACACACACACACACACACACACACACAGAGCGAGAGAGAGTGGAGCCCTTTCCCTCTCCCACTGCTGCCTTTCTCCCTCTCTCTATAAGATCGACGCTGAGATGGAGTTCGAGATTGGAAATCGTATAGGAGCGTTGGATCGAGCTTTGGTACACGTGGGAACTCGAGGAGCTCGCGTTCCAAGGTAAGGGTTTCGATTGTAAAGTTAGGGCTTTTGTTAATTCTTTAAAATTGAGATTCTAACGTTTCCTAGATGATTCCACGCTAGTTTGAATGAAAATTCTCTGTAAATGTTGGAGTAATTTATGAGAAAGTGAAATCTAGGGTTAGAATTAGGGCTTTTGGATATTTGAGGGCTTTGATCTAAATTGATCGTATCTTATTCTAATTGAAGGTTAAAGAAAAGCCCCACACAATTTTGATTTGAAAATTTTGGTCTCTTAAGGGAGTGACACGTGGCACTCGCCATCGGCTAAAGGCGTCAGCCGATAGGAGGATGAGTCGAAAGAGGAAAGACTCACGTTTTGTTCCAAACCACTCTTAGACACGTGATGGTTCAACACGAGGTGAACGCCATGGGCTGAAGGCATCAGCCGACAAAAGAAGGGTCCGCGTCCGGACCCGGACCAGGACCAGACTCAGTCGCGTGAAGATGCGGCACGTGATGTATGCTACCGGCTGAAGGTATCAACCGATAGGAGAACTAGCTGATGAGAAGATTATCGCCTCATCTAGGAGCAACTTCGGCCGAAGAGGGACATCAAACCGCCCCGGTCAAACGATAAAGAATGCGGAATCAGAGTCAACCCTCGGTTAACCGAGCCGAAGAAGGAAAGACTCTAAAGGGAAAGAGTGCGAGATTGGGGCGTGAATCTCGTAACTAACTCCGGAACTGCGACGTCCAGCATTGGAAAGCGCCGAAGATTATGCGCTGGCGCGCTAGTAAGGGGATGAACCTAGGCAGAAAAACGACTATTATCCTATTTGAGAAAGTTTCGATTCAAAAGGAAGTAGTTGAGAAGTCCCCGAATACTCTCCCCAAATCACGCCGATTATTCAAATCGGCGATTATACACATGGTTCGGGAGTATATAAATACCCGAACCATCGAAGGAAAAGGGATCCGGCAACCTCGTAAGCCTGAGACCACCCCCCTACTTTTTCACATCTTTCATATATGCATTTACTGCTTTCCTAGTAGTAGGTCAACTTACCCTTTACCGCATTTCTTAGGAGTAGATCAATTGTAATTTCTATCCCTTTCCTCCTCCTTGTATCCCCTTTTCTATACAATATAATTCCTAATCGGCTCCTTACCCGTGTTATTTTACTGTCTCTATTTTCTGGTTCAACTACTCTAAGTTGAACCCAATCTCTTTTTGCCTCCACATCCCGTCTTCGGCTATTCTAAGCCGAACGGTCGCGAGCGTTACTAGAGAAGAACCCGGCCGAGCATATCCCTTCTTGGTCCGATCGTTTGATCCTTTGGCACGCGGCGCATTCACATCAAGAGGGTCAACCGATACCTGGGGCTTATCCCTGATCACTATTTTCGGTCCCAATAGAGAGTAATTTAATATTATTTTATTGATGCATATAATGGTAGGTTAATTGGTAAAATAGGTAGGCATAGATTGTATCCTACATAGGGTAAACTAAATGCCATTGGACAAATAACACTAGGCAAGTGGAAAACACATAGAATATATATATATATATATATATATATATATATATAGTCCGACTACTATGCTATCGATAGCACCAAGCATTCGGTGCTATCAAGTTTTCTACCCTTAGATCAATCCCTTTTATTATTTTTATCCGTTAGATTTTACTATTTTTCCAACCACCAATTAAACCCAAGGGGCCCACTATCATCTCAACCACACATCTTTTAATTCAACGGTTAAAAACTTAATAGCACCAATGACTTGGTGCTATTAATTGCATTCCAGCCCTAGCTCTCTCTCTCTCTCTCTCTCTCTCTCTCTATATATATATATATATATATATATATATATATATATATATATATATATATATATATATATATATGTATGCTTAGGTTTGGATATAGGTCGATTTCCTCAAAATTAGGGAACTCAACATTGAACTAGTAAACATAGTGACATTAAATTGCATATAGGATGAAAAATATAGTGGTAGGTAGGTCACTTGAAGGAGAAGAATATAGAACCTAGAGTCGTGTGAATCTAGGTGGAAAAGATATAGAACCTAGTGTCGTTGAATATAAGTCATAGGACGTTGTGGTAGGAAAACCACGTGAACAAAAGTGACAATGAACTTAGAAAGGTCTATAAATAGGGTTAACAGTGGACCCCTGAGACCTTGAGAGAGACAATTCTAGAATCCCTAACTATTGTTCTTTGGGTGCGTGTGATGTATCCCATCCTATTGGATGATAGGACCCGAGGGTATGCGTGGTGGACCTGCCTATTGGGTACCATATAGTTGGCGCGTGTGGTGGATCCCTGCCAAGCGTAGAGTGTGTATTCGAGGGAGTGTGTAGGCTTTTCCACTTTGTCAAGTTGTCATTAGTGTTTTTGAGTGTTTGGGCTCGGTTTATCTACTGTTATATTTCTGATCTGACCGCTGCTCTTTTGGGGACTACTTTTAGGTCCGGGTGTCGACAGAGAGCAAGGTTTGGTCTCCGGAGTGCAGATTTCGCATAATCGAGGTGGGTACTTTTGGTTATTATCGGTGTAGAGTCGTTCCCGAATATTCGGTTTGATAAAGTAGATGTTTTTGGTAATTTGACTAACCCCATAGCATGTGAATCCCATTTACTATTTTAATTGAAGCGGCTTCGGTCGCAAGTTCGTTCTATTATTCTGATCTAAGCGGCTGAGGTCGCAACACTGTTCTTGCACTCATATTGCTTACACGCACACCGGCGGTTTGGCCACCGCACAGGGTGTATTTTTTCGGAAAGATGGTAAGTTGTTTTACCCGTGTACCCCATAAGGAGAGGTTAGTGGGGACCCCTCAAGGAGAGGCGACTGCTACTTGGGCAGTGGAGGGGTTAGAGGCACCAAGAAGATGAGTACGGTATTGGGGTTGGGGCCCAAAGTATTCTGAAAGCTGGGGTAGGTGCCCAGTGTGACATTCGACAGGGATTTAGCGATACATGAGGGGGGGAAAGTAAATGCTCCAGTGATTCGGTGTGTTCTTTTCAATTACTGCATTTACTTATATGTTTTCTACTTTATCAGTCACTGACAACCCACACTGTGACAGGTCTGAGCAGGGGTGGGAACCGGGACGACGGTGAGGCATCAGTTAGAGGACCCTAGCCATGAGGGCTAGTAAACGATACGTTCTTTTCTTTGGTTATTTCCTTACACTGTGGTTAGTTAAACTGTGATTCATTTGTGTGGTTTCTGATGGATGTTGGAATGAGGATTTCTTGTCTATAATTGGCGAATGTTAGGATGTGTAATTGTGGCTTGTTTTCAAATGCAAACCTGGTTTCAAAAGTGTTTTCAAAGCAGGTGCCGTGTGGGCACCGATTTTAAAACCCGTGGATTTATCCTTTCAAGTTAATGGCCGCTCAAAAGAGTTTGCGAAAACGTTTTGGAAAAACTGGGTGTCGAATGGGCACCGATTTTCAAACCCATGGGTTTATGCTATGGTCTGTATGTGATAGCGGTGACTGTATGATCAATTGTAATCTCTCCTCTTTGTCCGTCATGGTTGGAATGGTTAAAGTGTTTGTCTTGTTGGGAACGCCGTGCATATACAAAGGAGACTCCGCCCGTTTGGGGAGTGAATTTGTATATGCGGCGGGTCTGGTACGCACCGGAGGCGAGGTTCATTTAAATACAAAAAAAAGAAAAATGGGTACGTTTTCCGCTCTTTTAGAACCTCCGGGGCGTGACAGATTATATGGTATCAGAGAAAACGACTTTAACCACTATGGCCAGTGACCAACATCCACAGAATGAATTATCACGAGTGACTAACCAAGTGGATAACCAAAGTATAGGTGTGTCACGTACGAGCGTGAGCGCGGGGAAATAGGGATTGAGTCCCAGGGTTAGTAGGTCAAGGTGCTAGGTTTTCTTAAAAATTTAGGGTTGACGCAGTTACCTTGTATGCACAGATAACAGCCGGACACGATCATTTATTCGCTACGCCGAAACGGACAGAATGGACTCAGCAGCCGGGCAAATCGCCTACTTCGGAATCAGTTGCGCGATGTGGCTGGTCAGTTGCTTACCCTTACGGAGCGATTATGCCTACTGACACAAGACGTAGGGGGTACTGACTATTATCAGTACGGCCCCAGAGGTGACGCACTACGTGGGATGCCGACTACGGGACTTCCCACTTTTCGTGAGGCGGTGGACACGGCTACATGGGTAGAGAGGGAACTCGCCGATCCACGCGCGCAGCAGGGGTACCTCGGATCGTATCAGGGCCAGGGATATCCCCACCCTCGTCCTGAGGGGGACCATTTCCAAGGTTTTTATAAGTGATTCGAGTTTTTCACCTTAATCAAAGAGATGACTTTTGCCTGTCATACATTCTATTGAGATTCTTTTACTCGAATTGGGTCGCGCCCCTCGAGGGCACTCCGGAGTAGGTGAGTTCGGGTAGGAGAACCGACTAGTCATTGGACCGGGTTGGTGCACCGGTAGTGAGTGATTGTGACTTTGAGAGCAGGTAGAGCCGGGTCAGTGGACCGGACAGTGAGTGAGTTATGTTATAGTAGTTCCCTTTAGTGATGCATACACACATTTATATATTCGGGACTTCATACTTGGAGCATTGGGCATAGTAGTATAGTTCTATTTTAGCTCTCATTTTGTTTACACTTTATTATCTTTTACTTTGCCATTGATTGGTAGACTCAGTGGGTAGGTCGGAGGTTCGATGATTTACCCACTGAGAACTATGGTTAACAGTTCTCACACCCGTTATTGCCCCCCAGAGACTTCTTCAGCGGCCGCAGCTCGGGCAGATCGTGGAAAGGGCGTCGCGGATAGCTAGAGCTTCCCCCTGACTGCTATTAGAGGTGGACCTGTTGTACCTTTACTTTCTAGTCTTTAGACCTTGGACTACTGTATATTCGGTCTGGTTGTAGCCAGCTTTATGTAGTTATTCAGTTTGAGAGTTGTATATTTTGAGTAGTATGTGGTGTTAGTGGATTGTATTATATTGTGGAGTTGTATTTTAATTATAGTAGCAGACTTGTTGTAGTTGTACTTGTGTTTTATTTTTGGAGTTGGTTTATTTGTGAGTTGTCTTTGTGTCACCTTGGAGTTTTGTTGGAGGTTTCCTTTTGAATGGTTTTTGGTTATGGGTTGTTTTATCTTCTTTCAGTTGTCTGTGTTCCACTTCTCGCTCTGTACCACTTGTTGTGGCTGTACTCATTCGTGTATACATCAACTTGTTGCTGGAATTGTTGTATCGCTTCATATACGTGGGAAATACCGTGTATACGGCGGATCTGTTGCCGAACCCGGGTTCTGGTTTATACCCGGGGCGTGACAAAAAGGGCCCAGCCAGAAGGACTGCGTCGACAAGTCGCGATAGTAAAGTAACAGGCCCAGCTCCGGAGCGGTACTCGAGGGGCGCGACCCCACCGAGAAAAGTATCCGCGCATCTCTGTCGAGCTCAAATGCGGCTCATGCAGGCTATAGTCCAAATCCACGATCAACAAGATCGACAGTAACCAACTACACAATCTCTCACTCACTGGCTGTAAAACCACACAGCCGGGAGCCACCGTGGACTCAGGCGGCTCCCAGAACAAAACACTGATCTAAACACAGCTACCAGACTCCACTCGGCCCCCAGGCACGAGTGTAACATGCATCCCACAACAACCCGACCACTCGGCCCAATACCCGGGCAAGGAAACTCTAAGTCCAGGTGAAAGAATAAAATGTGGGAGTGTCTAAAGCATAAATAAACTAGCTCAAGTTGGAGTTTTCTACTAGTCTGGTTGGCATGCATCATATGACAGGGTGCTAGGTCAAGTTCCAATGATAGTATTTAATTTAATATAATAAGGAAGCAATAAACAATATGATCATAATAGCAACACAAGGAGCATCAACTCTCTCTCTCTAACATGCTTCCTAGCACATCTCACAATCATGCATGTTCACTACACATAGAATTAATGAACCGTCCACCGGTTTTGAAGACGAGGCAACCCACCTGAAAGTGCACGTCAATCCAATGTCCAATTAGGCAGCAACTGAACGGAGACAATCCTCGGATTCCCACGATTCCAACGGGTCCAAAAACACCCAAAAACTCCTCCTGGGTACAAAGATATGGTCCAAACATTGCAATAAGCAAAAATTCTCACAATTACAACACTGTTGTACAAACAGTCCGAAAGAAGCTTAAATACCACCTGCGAGATAATCTCCAAAAATTCCAATAAAAATACAACGACGATCCTCGCGAAGAGTAGATGTCGATCGAGTCCTCACATGTCGAAATCCGCTACCCGAGCATGGAGATAAAAATTTGACGATGCTCCGTTGTCCAAGAAAAGCACCAGCAGAAAAGGGGTTTAAAGATATACCAAAAATCCCTATAAAAACTCAAATCTGGGAGGAGTGGAAAAACGAAAAACGTAGATGTACCTCTCATGAAACCGACGCCGCAAAAATCGTCCAAAAATTCCTTCGGAGCAGCTCTGTGGACCTCGTGGACCGAAACGCGATGGAAATGGGCCGCCGAAGAAAGAACGTCGCACTGCGCCAAAATGCCGAAGTCGTCGATGCCGCGCCCTCCAAAAATTTTGAGACTCCTTCGCAAGATGCAGAACAAGATGATGAACAAGATTGCTTAGGGCTATGTCGCAGATGGGCTCGAGAAAAGGGGTAAAAGGCCCAAGGGGGCAATTTATAGGCCCCCATCAAGAAAAATCCAAAAAAATAGCTACTTGGGCTTTTCGGGCCCCAATTTCGGGCGCCCGAATTCTTTCGGGCGGCTACAGTACGCGAAAACGCGCCCCGGCCCGGCCCACGTCCAGCGCTCGAATCGCCGTGGCCCCGACGCGTGTCCCGAACAGCGGACAGCGTGTGCGGGGCCAGTGGATTCGCACCACCTGGCCTGCCCGGGGTTGGTGGGGTGGGTGGCGCCGACCAATCGCAGGGCGCCACGTGGCGCCCCGCGTACGGCCGCCACCTGCCCCCACCTGCCCCCGCCTGCCTCGCCTGCTCCCCCCGTCACGTGTACCGCGCGTTTTAGAGCCGGCCACTCACAGGCCGCCACATGGCCCGCCCCGGTCCATGCGCCAACCCGCTCGACGCCGTAGACCGCGCCGCGTGAGCCCGCGAATCCGAGGCTGCCACGTGTCCCCCGCGCACGGTCCATGCACCAGCGCAATTCTCTGTGGACCGCGCCGGCCAATCAGCGGCCACCATGTGGCATACGGCTAGTCCACGGCTTCCCCCATGCACCAAAACGCGCAGAAAACTTCTGGGTGTCCCTTTTTGGGCATCCGGACTCAGAAGAACACGAGTAAATAGCCGATTTTCGATGTTTTTCCGCGCTGAATCCAAATCCGACCTCGGATTAGCCTGAAACCCTTTTTAAAATCTGACAAAAACAGCTGGAAGGCAGGCTCAATCCAGAAGCCTCACAAGTCCGTCCAACGCGTCCAATTGACCGTAGACCGGCCGGGTGCCACGTGGCGGCCTATTATTGGCCGGTTCATGATGCGCGGTCCACAGAGCGGCGTGGGGTGGCGCATGGACCAGGCGCGGGGACACGTGGCGCCCCAGGATAGGCCGGCACGTGATGCACGGTCCACGAAACTCTACGCGGGTGCATAGACTGGGCGCGGGGACACATAGCAGCCTGTGATAGGCGGGCTCTTGCAGCGCGGTCCACGGGAGTGTGCGCGGGAGCCTCGGGACGCGTGCGCGTGTGGGTGGCAGGCGGCGCGGCCGGCGAGGTGCACGTGGGGGGTCGGCGGGTCGCGCTGGCGGGCCACGTGGCACCCAGCTATTGGCGGGCGCCACCTACCCGTTTGACCGGGTGCGCGACATGTGGCAGCGCCCGAGCGGCCCTACACTGGCTGTTCCCTATTCGGGACACGTGTCAAGTGCAGGGCGTTTCGGGCGCTGGTCGGACGGATCCCGTGGGGGGGCATTTGTACGCCCGACGGATTCGGGCGCCCGAAAACTTGGGCCTGAATCCGAAATAGTGGATTTTTTGGGCTGGGCCTATAAATAGGCCCCTTCACTTGCTTTTTCTGGTTTTTCTGGGCCTTTTCACAGTGGGCTTTCTTCAGAGAAGTTGTTCACCCTTTTGTTCTACACTTTGTGGAGAAATTCCAAAATTTTTGGAGGACACTACTTCGACGTCTACTGCGATTCGGCGCACTGCGACGCTCCTTCCTTGGTGGCCTTTTTCATCGCGTTTCGGTCTGCGACTCCCTGGCCTACCCCAAAAAAGTTTTCGGGTCATTCTTGTGCCTACGTTTTCATGATAGGTAGGGCTACGATTCTTATATTTACAGTTTCCCTCCATTCTGAGCTTTTCTTGGGTCTTTTGGACTATCTTGTGACCCTATTTTCTGTGGTGAGATTTTGGACAGCATTGGAGTGATTGTGGGTTTTCTCGGCCCACGAGCATCGGAACGAGAAGTGTGAGTACTAGTTTTACATCTACTCTTCGCGAGGAACGCCTTCGTGGATTTTCTGGATTTTTTTGAGATTGCTTCGAAGGTAATAATTTCACTTTTTCTGGACTGAAAGCTACAGATTTTTTATTGTGGAAGTTTTGGACTCGCAGCGGTGTTTTATTTATATCTTGGCCTACAGGTGTCGGAACGGGACGTGCGAATACTCGATTCGCATCTACGCGACGTGAGGATCGCAATGGTGATTTTTCCAGATTTTTTCAGAGTACTGTGCAGAGGTGAAATTTCCTCGTTTTCCGTGCTGTTTTGCAAAACAGCAATTACTGTTTTGGAGATGCCATTTATGTCGTGTGCGATCTCTTTTGCTGTAGTTCTCGCATTTGGAGGTTTGTGGGAATAGAGGATCTTGGATGTAGAGTACCGAGACTTTGTAGAGCGCACCGACCTCGCAAGATGGCATGGTGCGGGGAGGTCGCCTCGAGCGTGTTCCATTTGTGTTTTCAGATGAGTTCGGGTTGAATCGGATCAACGCGGAAGCCCCAGCTGGAATTGGAGTTTTTCCGGGCATTGTGCGCCGTTAGAGGACTGGTTTGTTAGAGCCTCGACTCCACTGTTGTATGCAGAAAAATTGGAAAAGGTTTGGAACATGTGTATTTTCAGTTTACAGTGAAGTTCGGGAGGTTTCAGACTGGTGCGGATACCCCGAAGGCGAAAAGTGTGTTGGAGTCGGCGGTTAATGGAACCGGTTTTTTGGATTGAGCACACCGACCCCACAATTGAGCTTTTTGAGGAGGAAAAGTTTTGAACATGTGTATTTCCAGATTACAGCGGAGTTCGGGAGGTTCCGGATTGATGCGGAGGCCCCGAGGGCAAAAAGTGAGTTGGAGTGGCTTAAAATGGATTATTTAATTAATAAATTAATTTGGTTAATTAGCCTGAGTGAGGGAATTAGAGAAGAAGAGAAAGATGAGTGTGAGGGAGTTTGATTGGTTAGGTGTTGGTGTTGGAGACTGTTTTTGTTTGCTTGTTCTTTATGCACCATGCACCATACACCCAAGCTCCTCTAATTAATTAGCACTTGCCACATCAGCATCTTCCTCTCTGTTGCAAAACAGAGGAATGGAGCCTCTAACAGAGGAAAGAAAGATGGGAGAAGAAGGAAAAGAAGAAGAGGTTTTGAGGTGAATTAAAATAGGGAAATGAGAGAGGTGATGGAGTGCTCATAGTGTGGACCTACCGTCGGAAGCCGAGCGGAGCGCGCGCGCGTCGAGCCTCATGGAGGGTTGTGCTGTTTTTTTAGTGAGAGAGAGAGAAAGCTTAGTTTTGTTTTTGGAGCTGAATTGGATCTTTTTAGTTGATGGATTTGAGGTTGGAGTTGTTGTTGGTGGAGGAATGACCAGCAAAGGGTGCCGCGCGGGCGCGTAGAGGCGCCGCGCGCGGCTGGTGAGGTCGCTGCGTGGGCGCGCTTGGGCGCCGCGCGCAACTGCTGCGGGCGCCGCGCAGCTGGCGGGCCGCGCGCAGGTGGGCCGCGCGCTGCGGGCGCGCGCGCTGCGGGCCGCGTTGCAGGTGCGGGCGCCGCGCGGCGCGCGCATGGGCGCCGCGCGGCTGACTTGCATTTTTTTTTGTTGTTTTTTTGGTTGGCGTTTCCGGAACTTGGGAGGGGGGGGGGGGGGGGGGTTCCGGAACATGGACTTGGTACCGGTACTCTCCATGTAGTACCGGTACCCCAGCATGCTGAAGGTTTTTCTAATGACTTTTAGCTTGGGCAAATCAGTAATTTCACCTCTCCAACCTTCCTTTTCACCCTGTGGACCCTCTCTTCTCTATATATATGGACTTCTCCTCCACCCTTCTCCCCTGGTTATAGAAAGAGAAAAGAGATGAAAGAAAGAAAAAGAATGAGAGAATGCAAGGAAAAAGAAAGAGAAGAAAAGGGAAGGAGAGCAAGCTTGGGTGGTACTTGTGTGGTCTTGCGGCTTGGAGCTGAGCGGCCGCACGTGAGAGGTAAGTGGCAGTTGATTTTCCTGTTTGGATTAAGATTTTCCTAGATGGGTTTTGAGGATTTTGAGCTGGTTTTGGTTGTGTTTCCTCTCTTTGCGTGCTGTTGAGCTGAGGATTGGATTTTTCTGTGCGGAGCCGAGGCATGCTCGCGCGCACGCCGTGGGTTGACAGCCGGGAGCCCGAGGCGCGCCGGATTTTTGTAGAGGACCCGAGGGAGTTGTTCGAGCTTCCGGAAATTTTTTCGAGGATCGCGTCAGGGTTCGCGCGTGCGCGGCGCGGTTCTCGTTTTTCCGACAGATTTTTGTCAGTGAGCGCCCGACACTTCACCGACTTCAGCGATTGCCTGCGGAATGCATTTGAGGTGGGTTGGAATCTCTTCAAGATGTATGGAATGCCTTCTAAAGCTATTGAATGCATGTTGATCATGTTTAGCTTACTTATTTGCACTGCTGGTAAATCTGATAGTTGCCTAGAAAACTATAGAAAAATATTTATGAGCCCCAGGTATTTTTAGCATGATCTAGGGATGATATGACACTAGATTGCATGTTTAGTTGGCATTAGATTGGCATCTAAACCGTTTTAAAAATCGGCGGACCGATTTTAATGAAATTGAGACTTTAAAAATAGTTTGGAATTTTTGTGAGCTTCCAGAGGGTTTGCGTAGGTTCAGGATGCATGTATCCTCGTGCCAGGGGGCCGAGTGGATTTTTAGAGCTCTGTAGGACGAGCTTCTAGTGTCAGGTGAGTTGAGATCCCTTGTGGGATTATTCTAGATCATGGGTATATATATTCTGATTTGGTAGTGGAGATGGCTCTCCGATTTGGTTTTGAGATGTTGGGCTCTGGCAGATTGAGTCGTGGGGGTTTCCTGACTTAGCCATGGGATGTGCATTATCAGATTGGGTCGTTGAGGGTTCTCCGACATAGCTATGAGAGGGTTTGGCATTCCCTGATCCAGTCGTGGAGGGTTCCCGACTATGAGGTGTTATCTGGTATTGGGTATCCGATCTGTTTGATCGTGGATCATAGCCTGCATGTGCCATTTATGAGACAGTTGAGACTGACTAGATACTAGAGCTCGGTGGGGTCGCTCCCCTCGAGTACGCTCGGATGCGTGATGATGATTGAGTTAGACCGACTAGTACGCCCCACGAGGAGTGGGCAGGTGCGTAGGACGCCCCACGTGGAGTGGGCAGGTGCGTCCATAGTAGTCGGTAGGACGCCCCACGTGGAGTGGGCAGGTGCGTCCATAGTAGTCGGTAGGACGCCCCACGTGGAGTGGGCAGGTGCGTTCCTAGACGACAGGCGCAGGCTTGACTGAGCCAGTTTTTGGCAGTCATTGAGATTTGGGTTTTGAGAGCACCTTGTGTGCGAGTGGTGCATAGCTTGCTCTTAGATGGGTATTCCTTTGAGCATGATACTTGAGGCATTTAGTAGTGAGGGAGTATGCATAGCAGGTTCTTAGTAGAGATTTTCTTGAGCATGATGTTGAGACATATTAGTTGTAGCTCTTTTCCTGCTTTCATTATATATCTATCTGCATATCTATCTTTTGTGCCTCCAGTAGACTTAGTGGGCATACCGTGGATATTGGTGATGGTACCCACTGAGATCTACCTTCTGCAGTAGATCTCACATCCGCTGCGGTGACAGGTTCCTGAGGTAGCTGTTCCGGCTGGGTTAGCGCGGAGACAGCTGATCGAGGTGAGGACGTGGCTGAGTAGTTCCTTACCGTATTGAGGGTCAGAGGTAGATGTACCCTGTATTTTATGTTTCTACTTTTGTACTGGACAGTCTGAGTGATTGGTGAGGCTTTTGTATATTTTGACAGTTGAGAGATGTTGTATTGAGGATGATTTTATTTATATCAGATGTTCAGTGGATTTCTATAGCTCTTGGTTTTTAGTTTCAGCTCTGATACATGTTTTAGCTATAGATCTGACTTGCAGGGTAGACGCTTCGTTTGTGCAGCAGTTTCCGTACAGATGGCGGATCTGTTGACGAGCCCGGGTCGCAGTTTCAACCCCGGGGCGTGACATTGGACAACGAGGAGTTTCATACAGTTGTGGTTTGCGCTTTTTGAGGTGGGTAGTTGTTGTGGACCTCATCTTTTGATTCACTCACTAGGAATATTAGAGTGATCCCCGTTGTTGATTGTTGAGTAGTACACTGTGGGTAACATGCATGCTTGTATAGATTAGACATGTGCTATGTTAGTACTTAGTGTTCTTATGAGATCTATTATTATCCTGGAATAACATGCTCTAATCATTGTGAGAACAACGATATATGTTTTCTTTTATCATCGTGAGGACACTTGCATGCTTGTATGGACAACTAGATAGGCCACTATTTATTGCTACACTATCATATTGGGACTTGACATAGGAGAAACCATATTTGTGTTGTTCTCCTTTTCATTCAGATGCACGATTCATGTTGCTCGGGTAAGAACAGGGGTTTGGGATAGTGTAGTTGGGGCCATTGAGTCTGGGACAGGTTAGACTCGATTATGGATTATGGGGCATTGTGGTAACCGCAGACATTAGGCGGTTGGCCAGATGTTGGTTACTTTATCAGATTGTGGACTCATGGGGTATTGTGGCGACCGCGGACATTGGGTGGTTGACCGGATGTTTATTTTTGCATCGGATTGGGGATCGAGGTTTCATTAGTGGATGGATTTTTCCACTTTGATCATAGTTGTGATCCAGTCCTGCTATAGTGAGATATTGGTGACAGGGTTACTTTACTCGTGTAGGTCGCTCCCCTCGAGTGCCACTCCGGAGTAGGCGATTGACACATCGGCCAGTGAGTGCCAGACAGTGAGTATCGGTTAGTGAGTACCGATTTGTAAGCAGATACTTGAGACAGTTTGAGCAGGAAGTACCAGTGGTTACTGGTCCATCGATTGGGTCTATTCAGGCAGATAGTTTTATTGATGCATGCATTCGGTTATTCTTTTCGGTACTGCATTTAGAGGGCATAGTAGTGGTAGCTTTCCTTTATCAGCAGTTTTTATAGCTTACCACCTTTCTTCTTCTTTTGCCTCTGGTAGACCTAGTGGGTGTGTCGGAGTTTGAGGCTTTACCCACTAGGGGAGGCTACTGGTTTATCTAGTAGTTCTTACCCCCATTCTTATTGTCTTTTCTTCCCCCTTGTTTTGCAGAGTCGTCTGCGGGAGCTGCTGGGCCATCAGCGGCAGATCGAGGTAAGAGGATAGCGGACTAGATAGATCGTCCACCCGACAGTATGCTAGCTGGACTTTTGTTGTACCCTATCTTCTCAGACAGTGTATTTGTACCTTTATTTTTGGGTCTGGCTTTAGCCAGCTGTTTGTATATTTGTGGTGAGCTGGGAGAGACACTTGTATTTATTTACAGTTGTACTTTATTTTATTTCCAGCTTCAGTCTGAGATGTAGTAGTTTTAGTTCAGCTCTGTTTTTATGCTCTTTTATTATATCTCTTATATCTGAGCAGGTTACCGGCGCTTCGTGTACGCGGAAAATACCGCGTGCACGGCGGATCTATAGACGGGCCCGGGTTCTGGTTTACACCCGGGGCGTGACAAAGGATTTTCTATTATGTTGTGAAACAAGAGACGTTGCACGTCGATTTTAGGCTGTAGGCCTACGTATTGTTGATGGTATGTGGACCACTGGTGGCAAACCAAAGTACGCAGTTAGCCAAGGGCTCTTATGATGAGAGCGTAGGTAGCGTGCGAAAGGATTGAGGGTGGTGATAGGCAAACCGGTCTGTCAGCGCGAAGTCCTTAAGATGAACCTTCGGGGACCAGTCCGTGGATCCAAGGACCGATCTACCGGCGCTCAGAATGCCTAGTAAGGGCATTTTGGTAATTTTATTGGAATGGGCTTTAAAAGGGGGCACTCCTCCTTTCCTTCTCTATACGCCGATACCCACACCCAGAGAGAGAGAGAGAGAGAGAGAGAGAGAGAGAGTATAACGACCCGGCCCACTAGCAATAATAACTCGTTGGGCTCAAACCACAGCCCAAAATGCTTAAGCCCAGTTATTATTACTAGTGTCATATAAACCCAATCACAATTCCATCCACATCCGATGTGGGACTATTGGGGGCGTCACAAACTCCCCCCGTTTAGGCCTGACGTCCTCGTCAGCCCAAACACACATAGCAGCCCAAGATCACCAGGCGATATGAGACTCGTCTCGCTAGTCCTGTCATCTAAACCCAGACTCAGCCGAGACTCGCCGCACACTTCCGGCTGGTTATTGGCTCTGATACCAAATATAACGACCCGACCCACTAGCAATAATAACTCGTTGGGCTCAAACCACAGCCCAAAATGCTTAAGCCCAGTTATTATTACTAGTGTCCATGTCTCATATAAACCCAATCACAATTCCATCCACATCCGATGTGGGACTATTGGGGGCGTCACAGAGAGAGAGAGAGAGAGAGAGTGAGTGTGTGTGTGTGTTTGTGGAGCCTTCTTCCTCTCTCACTGCCACCTCTTCCACTCTCTCTAGGATCGACGCCAAGGTGGAGTTTTAGCTCGGGAGTCGCATAGGAGCATTGGATTGATCTTTGGCACACGTGGGAGCTCGGAGAGCTTGCATTCCAAGGTGAGGGTTTCGATTGTAAAGTTAGGCTTTTGGTTAAATCCATTAAAATTGAGATCCAAGCATTTCCTAAATGATTCCACGCTAGTTGGATAAAAAAATTTCTGTAAATTTTGAAGTAATTTCTAAGAAAGTGAAATCTAGGGTTAAGATTGGGGCTTTTAGATTTTTGAGGATTTTGATCTAAATTGATTATACCTTTTTCTAATTGATGGTTAGAGAAGAGCCCCAGACAATTTTGATTTGGAAAGTGAAGAGCATTGGCGGTCAATTTCGAGTAACGAATCGAACTGGGAGATGTCGGCCATACGTGCTCTACAGGTACACGTTTTGCCACGTGAGCCCGTTTGTAAGTGTCTATAAACAATCGGGAGCATAATGAGGTGGGTTGTGCCATATCAAAAAGATAAAATCATCTATCATGTCTAGACAGTAATTTAATATTATTTTATTGATGCATGTAACGGTAGGTTAATTGGCAAAATAAGTATGTATGAATTGTATGCTACTTAGGACAAATTAACTTGCATTAGACAGATAGCGCTAGACAAGCGTACACACACACACACACACACACACACACACACACACACACACACATATATATATAGTCTAGCTACTATGCTTTTAAAAGTATAAAGCAATTGTGTCTTGTAAGTTTTCTACCGTTAGATCAATCCCTTTGACTAATTTCACCCTGCTATTCCGCCAACCACCCACTAAATCCAAGGGGCTCACTATCATCCTAGTCGCACATTCTTTCATGCAAGGGCTAAAAACCTATAAGCACCAATGACTTGATACTTTTAAAAGTATAGGAGCTCAATTATATATATATATATATATATATATATATATATATATATATATATATATATATATAGAGAGAGAGAGAGAGAGAGAGAGAGAGAGAGAGAGAGAGAGAAAGAGAGAGAGAGAGAGAGAGAGGGGCTACTATACTATTAATAGCATGAAGTCGTTGGTGCTATTAAGTTTTTGACCCTTGGATGAAGGGATGTGTGGTTAGAATGATAGTGCGCCCCTAGGGTTTAGTGGGTTGTTGAAAAAATAGTATAATCTAAGGGGTAGAAATGATCCAAGGGGTAGATCCAACCGTGGAAAACTTAGTAGCACCAAGTACTCGGTGCTATCAATACCGGACTCTCTCTCTCTCTCTCCACCCCCCCCCCCCCCCCCCCCCTATATATATATATATATATATATATATATATATATATATATATATATATATATATATATAACTACGCTACTATGCTATTAATAGCACCAAATCATTGGTGCTATTAAACTTTTAACTCTTTGATGAAAAAAATGTGAGGATAGGATGATACTGGTCCCCTAGGATTTAGTGGGTGGTTGGTTGAATAATATAATCTAAGGGTTGGAAATGATCAAAGGGGTTGATCTAATGGTAGAAAATTTGGTAGGACCAAATACTTTATGCTATCGATAGCATAGTAGTCAGACTATATATACATACATACATATACATACATATATATATATATATATATATATATATATATATATATATATATATATATATATATATATATATATATATATATGCCTAGGTGTGAAAGTAGGTCAATTTCCTCTACAAAAAAAAATTAGGGAACTCAATACTAAACTAGTAAATATAGTGCCATTAAATATAGGATGAAAAATATAGTGGCCGATAGGCCACTTCGAGGAGAAGAATTTAGAACGTATAGTCGTGTGAACCTAAGTAGAAAATATGTAAGACCTAGTATTGTTGAATGTAGGTCATAGGATATAGTGGTAGGAAGACCACGTGAGCAAAAGTGACAATGAATCTAGAAAGGTCGGTAAATATGATTAACAGTAGACCCCTGAGACCTTGAGAGAGACGATTCTGAAATCCCTAACTGTATTCATGGATGCGTGTGGTGAATACCCTTCCACTAGATAACAGGGCCGGAGGGTATGTGCAGCGGATCCCTACCTGGTGGATTCCCTCCTAGTGGATGATAGGATCGAAGGGTATGTGTGGTGGATCCCTTCCTATTGCATACCCTATAGTTGGCGCGTGTGGTGGATACCTGCCAAGCGTAGGGTGTGTATTCGAGAGAATGTGTAGGTTTTTTCCTTTTGTCAGATATAGTGTTGGCTAGAATGGTACGTGCGGTGTACCCCGACTGTTGGCTAGGATTGTGGCTAGGGTGCTTGTAGGAGCATTTCTCGCTCAATACTGAGATGATAGCGGTACTCCGCTGGTAATTGACTCAAAACTGAGTCGGATAATATGTCTAAGGTAAAGATACCTTAGGTTGAATAAAAATAGATAGTGAAATAGAATTAGATGGGCAGTACCTTAGGTTGCATATAATATAGATTTATATTTTCGTAGATTAATACTATATATTCGTTTTGTCTCCTTTGGACTTGATAGGTTGAGCTACTCATTTGGGTGGTCATACCAACTGAAAATTATTTTATAGTTCTCATCTCCATATTTTACAGGTTCTTCTGTGAGCAGCGCAACAGCGTGAGATAAAGACATAGCTCAATAGATAACACCCTACCATATTGTGACTCAGATAAAAGTAATCTCGTTGGGGTAGTTAAGGGTAAATAAAAGAGAGAGCAAAAATATAATAATATTTTGGATTGTAAAAAAAAAAAAAAATGTAAATGTAAATGTATTGTATGTATAAGACGAAAGTTTATAATAGCTTGTTATTTTATATTTTATGTACTTTTTTTCACAATTCTTATATGAATTCGATTTTTAGTTAGAATATTTTCAATTATATTGATTGCGATGTCTTGAACAGATAGAAAAAATTATATTTGTTCGATTTGTCTTAAGTCTGAACACATGCTCGTAAGGTATTTCTATTTGGAAGCACAACGGAACGTGACAATTATATGTTGGAAACGTGTTGTACGTTAAAATGACTTTCGCTTGGGGAGAACTAGATCTGTTACACTAAGTGGTAAAATGAAGAAAATTTCATCACTAAAATTAAAAGATGAGAGATCCATTCGCACGAGTGCTGAAGTTGAAAGGCATCTTCACACATTTCTTGTTATTCGCTTTTATTAATATTAGTTCCTTTTTCAAGTACCCTATTTAGGTGGCTATATATACTATATAAATTTAGTGGGGGGAACACACAAATTTTAAATAGTTCTTCCAATGCATGTACTTTAGACAACTTACATATCATTCAACGTCGACCGTTAATATAAAAGGCAAAACAAAAGAAGGTAGTAGTATATTGACTTGAATACGACATTTTTATTAGTTAATTAATCATTGGCTTGAATCGGCAATATTATCAAATTATTGAACCGAAGCAATCATTGGCCACCAACAAATTAATTGAGGTGTGCAAATAGCACCATGCATGTGGATGGATAGATTAATAAATAAAGAAAACTACAAAATATATATATATATATATATATATATATATATATATATATATATATATATATATATATATATATAATTAGGCTAGAATACTATCGATAGCACTAAGTCATTGGTGCTATCAAGTTTTTAGCCGTTGGATGAAAAATATGCGGTTGGGATTATAGTGGGCCCCTAGGGTTTACTAGGTGGTTGGTTGAATAGTAAAAATTTTAGGGGACCACTATAATTCCAACCGCATATCTTTTCATCCTACGGCTGAAAACTTGATAGCATCAATTGTTTGGTGCTATCGATAGTACTCTAGCCGGACTCTCTCTCTCTCTCTCTCTCTCTCTCTCTCTCTCTCTCTCTCTATATATATATATATATATATATATATATATATATATGGATAGTTCTTGTATTGTTATATGGTTTCTTCACTATTTGTTTAATTAAATACTTTAATTTTTAACGCAAAATAAAAGACAAAATTTTTCTCATAAAATGTTTAAATCTTTTTAACTTAAACGATTCAGTTATTTTGAAATATTTAATGATTTAATTTGGTGATATATAAATACAGGGACTATATATCCATGTACTTTTACCCATATAATAATAATTTTGATGCATGGCGCCCCACTGCACCTACAAAACATGGGTCAATTCTTGTTTTCACTTTCTAATTAAGGCTGAGTACTAGCTAGCTAGTGAAGGTCCAATTAATCTAATATAATCCTTGGTCAATATTCATACTCTTTGTACGTAGAAAATTTGGCCGGTGACAAGGAAAAATTACAAAAAGTTTGGTATTAGTATGACTCAGCTCATTTAACGGTCAAATATCATAATTAATGTGCCTATTATTAATTATTAATTATTAATTATTAATTTGAAGAGAATATTAAAGAATCCAATGTGAACTTCTTAATTTCTTCTGAAAAACTTAATTTAATTCCCACATGTTAGCTAGGAAGATTGTTTATTTTATTTTATTTTATTTTATTTTATTTGTATTTACGTATTTCGGATCCGTTGAATTACAGAAGAGTTACAAAAATAAACGCAATAATTAAACGACTCTTTCCATTGTACTCCTTAATTATTATCATGTATTTTCCTTCTTCTTTTTTTTAAATGTAATTGTGAAGACCGAAAAATGGTGGATTTTCTCCGTTTAACTGCTAGGATGATTTTAGAAGCTAGTTATGACGGGCAATGGCGAAATCGTATGAATTACTCGGTACTCTCTGGAAGGGCAAATTTTTCAACAGAGAACTAAAAACTTCCTACTTTTTGGTACTTTTAAAAACATAGGAGCTCAATTATATATATATATATATATATATATATATATATATATATATATATATATATATATATATATATATATATATGGTTAGGTCCAAGAGATTAAGAGGTTAAGCATATTAGAACTAGAGTAGTTCTAGCATGGATGACCTCTTGGGAAGTGAGTCGGTTCCCTGGTTAACGATCATTATAGATGGAGAGTGGCTTCCCAAAAGGTCGGCTAAAGCTAGTGAGATGAGTCTCACATTGCCTGATGGTTGTGGTTGTGAGTTTCTTAATCCGGCTATAACATTTTCAGTGGTAGTTTGGTCCAAGAGGTTAAGAAGGTTAAGCGAGTAGTTTTAAGATGGGTGACCCTCTGGGAAGTAGGGCGTCATAGTTGGTACCAGAGCCAATCACCACCTGAAAATGTGAGATGAGTCTCGGCTAAGCCAGGGATTATAAAGCGGACGAGCACAACTCCTCAACTGATGATCGTTGTGGGTGGAGCGTGGCTCCGCACAAGATTGATTAGGGCTACCAAGACGAGTCTCACATCGCCTGATACTCATGAATGTGCCTGAGCCTGATGAGGATGTCAGAGTTTAAAGTGGAGAGGAATGTAACACTCTTAGAATTTGGATTAGTCCTATATATAAGGTTTAAATATGAGTAAACCTCTTAACCCGACTATAGCATGTTGAGCGGTGGTTAGGCCCAAGAGGTTAAGAGGTTAAGCATGCTAGAACTATAGTAGTTCAAGGATGGGTAACCCTTTGAGAAGTGGGGCAGTTTCCCGGTTAACGATCATTGTGGGTAGAGAGTGACTCCCCACAAGATTGGCGAAGGCTAGTGAGACGAGTCTCACATTGCTTGGTGGTTGTGGTTGTGAATTTCTTTATCCGGCTATAGTATTTTGAGTGGTGGCTAGGCCCAAGAGGTTAAGAGAGTTAGGTGTGCTAGGGCTAGAGTACGTAGTCTTAGGATGGGTGAATCCCTAGGAGGTTGGGGCATCACAGGTACCCACTGGGGACTACAATTCAGTAGCTCTCACGCTCTCTTGTCATTTATTTTTCAGAGCCTTCAGCTCTTATTGTATCTGATCGAGATAAGAGAATTGCAGGATAGAAAGCGTCTCCTACCCGAGTCGACCGAGCTAGTGGAGGATCCAATAATTGTTAGTTTTTTTTGGTAGCAGAGTGTACATATTTGGATTGGTAAGCCAGCGATGATTGTATTTTATTTTTCAATTATATCTGGGAGATGAACTATATATTTTGGATGTGTATATTTATAGTGTTGCTTTATATTTCAGTTTATATTCCTCTGATAGC
This sequence comes from Tillandsia fasciculata, assembly GCA_029168755.2. NCBI lineage: Eukaryota > Viridiplantae > Streptophyta > Magnoliopsida > Poales > Bromeliaceae > Tillandsia > Tillandsia fasciculata. The sequence goes on along the minus strand of CM054934.1, from coordinate 21,099,257 downwards.
TGTTAGTTGTGGATTCTTAGCTTTTGTATAGTGTAAGCTCTTAGGAATTATGGTTGACATGTAGTTGACGTTTCATGTGTGTGAGACTTTTCGTGCATACTGTTAGTTTGTTAGCGTATTCGGAGGATTTCGCCGTAGCCCAGAGCGTGACTTTAAATAAAAATAAATAATAAATGTAGAAAATATTAACTTTAAAATGTTTAAGAGCTATATTCAACACCACAAATAGTGGAGGGGCCTCGGTACATCTTTACCACCTAGCTTTTCTCTCTCCTGTAGTCATGTGAGAGGATCGGCCAACTTGTTACTTTTTTTGTATTCGAAAAATGCAATTTGCGCATCCATTTTGAAATGTAAGTGTGATGACCTGAATCCCTCAGAGGATTACAGCTTGACCAGCAGCTTATGGAGGCTCTTTTTGTTTGATAGAGTTGGTTGCACGCAAATTGGATCCAAGATTTGGACCCAGCGTGAAAAATGGATCAAGATTACCTATTCGGATGCCTTCATCGAAAAATAGAAGTGGTTTTGCATAAAACGGACATTGGATTTGGATTCAGCCTAGAAAATCGATCAAAATTGGCTATTTGGATGTATTTTTCTGAGTCCGAGCGCCCGAAAATGGACAACTGAAGTTTTCACTGAAATTCGGGTGCACGGGGGAGCGGTGGACCGGACTGGACACGTGGCAGCTTCCCATTGGCGCCGTACAGCCACGTGGCGGTGCGGGAGAGGATGGCGCAGTGGGCGGGGTCCACGCTGGCGGCGCGGGCAACGTTAGGCGCGCAGCGGATAAGGGGCGACCACGTGTCGCGCCCCCATTGGCGGGCGTCGATTGCTTTTTCAGGGCGCGACGTGTGGCAACCGATCCGTCGGCGGGTGCGGGTCGGCTACGTGTTGGATGCGCGCCGCGTGGCGACCCTGGTTGCGGGCCTTGGGCCGACCCATTACTGTAGCTCCAGAGGACTTATTCTTCTTCTTCTTTATGGCTATTTAGAGGGTTCTTTCACCTCATTTGAGCTCTTTTGGGACCTGGGATTTTTGGGGGACATTCACCAGAGATTCATCTACCTCTCCTCTGCAATCTCTGAGTTTCTTGGAGGATTTTGAAGACCCTTTGATCATCTTCTTTATCAACTTTGGAGGACACCACCATTGCTGCATTCTCAGCCCACTCCATCGCATTTTAGTGCAAAAATTTTATAGAGCTCATTTCTTAGAGTTTCGAGCTGATTTTTATGAGAAAATCTCCAGGACTTGAAGCTCTACAACTTTGATATTCAACACTTCTCCTGAATCTTGAGTTTTTATAGAGATTTTATGCCATCTTTGAGACCCTTGTGCACATCCTGGGAGCTTTGGACAACTCTCAGTATTTTCCATCTATAGGACAGTAGGATTGGAGTTTCGAGCTGATTTTTGTTGGGAAATCTTTAGGACGTGAAGATCTACAACTTTGTTATGTACCACTTCACCCAAATCTGAAGTTTTCTTGGAGTTTATTTGTCATCTTTGGAACTCTTGTGCACTGAATTAAGTATTGGACAGTTAATATTATGTTTTGGATAGTCAATAATATTTATGGAATTTTTATTTCATTTGTGCATGGATTTTAGAGTTCTTTGGCACGATTTATATCTACACTCGAAGAGGAATCCATTGGCACCTTGCTTGCTGGATCTATTGCAGAGTTAGCTGTAGTATTGTTTTTGAGTTTTGAGTTGAGCATTGATCCTTTGTATGAAGATATCTTCGGAAATATTTGATCTTTTTCGGGATTTCAAAGTTTGGATGTGTTTTTAAGTTTGAGATGAGCAATTTATCCTTTGTAACCTGTGGAAAATTCATGTTGGATTAGCCCCTATAATGCTTAGAACTTCATGCTGAATTTTGATTCATGGTTTTGGACAACAAGTGATAGTTTGTGGTTTTATTTAATTAAAGAGAATTTATGTTGAGTTTTTTATGCTTAGAAAATGTTTATATGATAGAGGACACCTTGGATTTACTATTTGGAGCTTCCCTTTGATGTGCATAATGCAGAATTTCATTCCTTTTAATCCTCTTTGTGCATACTGAAATTCTGGACATAATCGCGTAACATGTAGTGCTTCGGCGACTGCGCTCAATCCGAGTGGCGGATTTGGATAATTTTTGTGGCGTTGGATTCCTAAGATGCTGAGGATTCTACACATCAAATTTCAGCTTGATCGGGTGTAATATCGTGACTTTTTCTGTACTCTTTTACTTCCTTGCTAATAAAGTCTTTGCCATGGGATGTTGAATAATCGAGTTTTCTTGTGTTGATCGTCGGGAATTGCGGGTATTTCTCTATGTTAGAGTCCGAAAAACGATGAACGGCAGTGCGATCGGATCTGAAATCCGACTTACGGATCTCCCGGAATGGGGTTTTGAAGGTCGCGATATTCGTAGTGTGCGCCGGAATCCGTGCTAAGTGTTTGGCATGTTTTTCGAGGAGATCGGGATTTCTCCTTTAGCATTTAAATATCCAGATGTGGGGTTTTAATCGTACGCACAAAGAAAGAAACTATTTTCCCTTCAAGAAAAGAATACCCTAGCCGGAGAGAAAAGAGGAAAAAATAAGGAAAGCGGAGACCCCGATCTTCTTCGATCAAGGTGCCGGAAGGCGGGAGGGTGAACGGATCGTCTTCTCCGATCGATCGAGGTAAGCGGTGTGTTATTTTCGTACTTTCGTCGGGCGTTTTCGGCTTTTAGGGTTTTCGCTTCTTTTTTCGTTTTGGTCTCGTCGTCACCGCCGCCGCGAAGCCCTAGAGCATCGCCGCCGCCGCGATGCCCGAGAGCACCGCCGCCGCCGCGATGCCCTAGAGCACCGCCGCCGCCACGTGACCGCCGCCGCACCGCATACGGCGCTGTGCGGGGCAGGTGCCCGCGCGGCCGCACCGCATGCGGCGCCGCGCGGGGCTGGTGCCCGCGCGACCGCACCGCATGCGGCACCGCGCGGGGCAGGTGCCCGCGCGGCCGTACCGCGTGGGGCACGGTCGCGTCGTCCGTCGCACGCCGCTACCGTCGCCGCCGTTAGGTCTTCGTCTTACTTGTGCGTGTTCGGGACCCCGATTTTTCTACAAGTAAATTTATGTCTTACCTACTGTTCTTTTGGGGACCTTTTAGGTTCGGGAGCCGGTTGCGAGCGCGGGTCGGTTTCAGGTGTTCCAGGCAACGCAATTCGAGGTGGGTACTGTTTGTCACGCCCCGGGTGTAAACCAGAACCCGGGCCCGTCTACAAATCCGCCGTGCACACGGAATTTTTTCGCGTACACGAAGCGCTTGTAACCTGCTCAGATATAAGAGATGTTACGGAATTTGTTTTGGCGTATTTCGTGAAAGTGTTAAGTCTTGAAGATTGAAGATGAAAGAAGTTTGGATCATATACCTCAATCTCAAGAAAGAAGAATTCAAAAGGATCAGGTATGTTTAACTAAAGATTTTTTGGTGATCCGAATACTTCTTGTAGTGTAGAAACACTTGGAAGAATTTTTTATTGCATAAAAATCAAAAACTGGACATGGGACATGTTCAGGATCCGGATCAGACTTTCCAATCCGGATCCCGAAGGGTGTTCGTTCATACACTGGTTCAATCCGGATCGCAGCATCCTTTGATCCGGATCCCGAACACTGGTTTTACCTTTTGCTTGAACGATCCGGATCAGGATTTGCAATCCGGATCCCGAACATTGGTGTTTGGTGAAACTGTATGAACGATCCGGATCGGACTTCGATCCGGATCCCGAACCTTTGTTTTCTGGAAACTGTCTATCACGCTACGCGATCCGGATCGCAGTAATTCCGATCCGGATCGCCGTCCTGAAAATTTCCAGAAAAGGTTAGTTTTTGATCCTTATCTTCTTCCAATGGTTTCTAACCTATAAATAGACCCTTTATTCATTTTTAGGGTATCGGGACATAATAGAAAAATACGACCGAAAAGAAAAATCCACATATAGAGAAGAAAGGAAATCAATAGATTTAATTCTATGTTTCTTCATCTATATTGATTGATTTGATTCTAGGTTTTCCATACTCAGATTTTGAGTAGAATCAAATCAATGAATACTTAGATGGTATTTCCGATCTATTTCTAATCTAAGTATTCGGCGGATCATCACCACCCAAAAACAACGATTTACCCAAAATCGGCGCGTGGACTCGCGTGGCCTTGTGGATTCAAGGTGCAACCGCTCTCGTGGATTCGGAGCGAGGTACGTTCGTGGATTCGAAGCGTGCTACTGGGTGAAGACCGTGGATTCGGTCGGACGTCGTGGACTCGACGTTGGACGCTGTGGATTCAGCGTTGGGCGCAGATCGTGGATTCGAGAAGCGTCGTGGAGCGAGCGGAGAAGATCTACTAGGAGCGTATGGTAAAAGGTTGAGTCGTCTGTGAGTACGTTATATCACCTTGTACGTGTGTTAATTCTAGTGGATTTCGCCGTGTTATCGGTCCCGTGGTTTTTTACTCCGGTTTGGAGTTTTTCCACGTAAAAATCTTGCGTGTTCATTTATTTTTCCGCATTGGGTTTTATTGCGCAATGATTTTTTGAGTGTTTATTGTTTACACCTATTCACCCCCCTCTAGGTGTTTTTTCCCCTATTTAGATCCATTATTACATATAACCCAACAAGTGGTATCAGAGCGGGAATAGGGTTGTAAACAATGGTTGAAGGTGGAAACATCAATCGACCCCCTTTCTTTGATGGAACAAATTATGCGTACTGGAAAGTACGGATGAAAGCCTTTTTAATTTCCATCGACGAAAGGGTGTGGCAATCAATTGAATTAGGATGGTCTAATCCAACTGAAATTATTTCTGATGTTCGCACCTTAAAACCTAGGTCGAAATGGACCAAGGAAGAGATAGATTCATCTTCTTACAATGGCAAAGGAATTAATGCTCTATTTAATGCTTTGTCACAAACAGAGTTCTCTCGCGTCTCGGCATGTGAGACTGCGAAAGAAATCTGGGATGTTCTTCAAGTTACGCATGAGGGAACTAACCTTGTGAAGATTCAGAAACTGCAAATGCTTACGAGCAAGTTTGACTCTATTTCTATGGCAGAAAATGAATCTTTCACTGACTATTACACACGATTGCAAGACATCGTAAACTCATGTGCTAACTTGGGAGAGAAGATTCCAGAATTTAAAGTTGTAAGAAAGATTTAAGAACTCTTCCTGAACGATTTCGCCCGAAGGTCGCAGCCATTGAAACAATTAAACACCCGGACGAAATGCGTGTAGAAGAATTAGTTGGTGCATTACAAACTTATGAAATGACATTTCCTACTAACTATTCTTCTGGAAAGGCATCCTCTTCTAAGTCTTCAGGTTATGCATTGAAAACAACAAAGAAGAAGACGCGGATTCATCCTCCTCGGACGATGACGAGAACCTATCTATGGAGGACTTTGAGAAGCAGCTCGCTCTCTTGACAAGGAAGTTTCGCCGCAACTTTCGAAGGGGTAATTCAAGCAAAACTCCATCCTTCGGAAAGTCGAAGAAAGGCAAAGGTTCTTCAAGCTACAAGTCAAGAAAGCAAGAGAACTTCTCAAAGGATAAGAAAAGTTCAGAGGGACAAGTACAGTGCTTCAAATGTCGAGGCTACGGCCACATTGCAACGGAGTGTCCCAACAAGAATCCGGCAAAGAAGAAGGCGATGCAAGTCGTCACTTGGGATGACAACTCAACGTCAAATGAGTCATCCTCAAGTGATGAAGAAGACAACGCGACAGCATTCCACGCGTCCACATCTTCACCCTTCATGTGCTTAATGGCAAGTACATCCGATTCATTGTCCAACTCCTCCCATGTTGAAAAGATTGCAACGGACGACGAATCGATAATTCTGAAGGTGAAGATTTTGCTCTTGCCTACCATAAGCTTTTGAGGGATTCAAAGAAACTGGCAAAGCAAAACAAGGAGTTTGAGAGGGAGATTGCAGGATCTCGAAGAAGAAGCAAAAAGGGCAACTTCTCTCTCAAACGCTCTTGAAGTGGAAAGGGATAATTTAGTCAAAGCAAATGTTTCCCTTCAAGAGTCCAATGAGCTTCTCGAGAAAGAACATACAAAATGGTGGACAAAGCGAATTACTTCTTGAAGCTCTACGGCGAGGCTCGACAGGAAAAATTGGAAATGACAAAGACCATACGCCAACTAAAGATGACTTAAAGCGATTTTCTTCTGGAAGGAGTAAGTTGGACAGCTTCTTGGTCTTGGTCAAACAAATAAGTTCGGCCTCGGATACACTCAAACTGGAGACATTCCAAGTTCGAGTGGGACAGTTTTTGTGCCTCAGTCGGTATCTCCTCCTCCGACACCGGAATTCACGACAAGCAACGACAACAAGCCTACTTCATCCTCTTCGGGATCGTCAAGATCTAAGGTATGTTTTCGTTGTGGCATTTCAGGGCACATAAGGAGAAATTGCAAGACGGAGCCAAACGCACACCTCAAGCACCTCTTGCAATGACTACCAAAAAGGTGATTCCTCAGAAATCAATGCAAATCATTCAAAGGAAAAGAGCCTTGGTAGTTCACCGCTCAAGACGACATCATCAAGGAGCAGCAATCTTCAACAAGACGCTTTCACCTAGGAGAATAACTTCACGACCATTACCGACGCATTCCAAAAAGGTTTGGGTGCGCAAAGGTGAAATTTTTCCTTGTCTTGTTACTAATGTTTCCTTGCATGCATATGATAGTTCGTCTTGGTATCTGGATAGCGGGTGTTCCCGTCACATGACCGGTGACAAAAACTGTTTTCAAAATTTTGAGAAAATCTCCGGAGGACTTGTTGTTTTCGGAGATGGTCGGTCTTCCAAAATTGTTGGAAAGGGAACGGTAGCTATTCCAGATGGCCCGGTTCTGAAAAATGTGTTATTTGTTCATGGCCTTAAGACTAACCTCATAAGCATAAGTCAACTTTGTGATAATGGTTATTCAGTTAATTTTTCATCTGATGAATGTACTGTAACTGATAAGAACCATGTTTCTTTTTAAAAGGGGTTAGATCAGAAAACAATTGTTATGTAGTTCCTACTAAAATTTCTGAAAAATGTAACCTAGCATCTTTGAAAAATGAAACACTTTGGCATGAAAGGCTAGGTCACATAAACTTTAAGGAACTTGCTAGAATTTCAAACAAAGATGTGGTCAAGGGGGTTCCGAAACTTTCTTTTGAACAAAACATTGTGTGTGGCGGTTGCCAAAAGGGAAAACAGTCTAGGACTGCACACAAGAACTTGAACCACATAGGTACAAAACGGCCTTTGGAACTTTTGCACATGGATTTAATGGGGCCAACTCGTCAACCATCTTTGGGAGGTAAATGGTATATTTTCTTATGGTTGATGATTTCTCTAGATATTCTTGGGTAGCATTTTTAAAAGAGAAAGCTGATACTTTTGATTCTTTTCACGAGATTTGCCATCGTATTATGATTGAAAAGAATGAAAAGATTACTCGTGTTAGAAGTGATAGAGGTGGAGAATTCATAAATTCTAAATTCATTGATTTTTGCACTTCTAACGGCATTAAACATGAATTCTCTGCACCCTATACACCTCAACAGAATGGTGTAGTCGAGCGCAAAAACAGGGTCGTACAGGAGATGGCACGTGTTATGCTTCACAGCCGGAACTTACCGTTATATTTTTGGGCTGAAGCGGTGAACACTGCTGTCTATGTTATTAATCGCGTGTATTTGCGCCCGGGGACTTTAAATACACCATATGAACTATGGTTTTGTAGAAAACCTAACATCAAATATTTTCGTATCTTTGGGAGTCGGTGTTTTATTTTACGTGACCGCGAAAATCTTGGAAAATTTGACTCTCGAAGTGACGAAGGGATTTTCTTAGGTTATTCTACAAACAGTAGAGCATATCGAGTTTTTAACTTAGAATCTAAGACGATCGTAGAATCGATAAATGTTAAGGTAGATGAAGCTTTTCACTTTGAATCTGAAAAATCTACCCTCGATATCTCTCTTGATGATGATACACCTGCTAATGCATCTTCTCTAACAATTCTTTCGATAATAATGATGCATCTAACGGTTCTTCAAGTTTATCTGATGTGCAGGAATCATCTCGTGTACCTCCGAGTACTCCTTACCTCAAACGTTACGCATCTCCAAGGATCATCCTGAATCGAACATCATTGGAGATCCACAAGAAGGAGTTAGAACTCGGAGACAATTGGTTTGCGGATTCGCTTGCTACGTATCTCAAATCGAACCAAAGAATGTTGATGAAGCTCTTCAGGATGACTACTGGATTGAAGCAATGCAGGAAGAGCTCCATCAATTTGAGCGAAACAAAGTCTGGGAATTAACGAAGCCTCCGAAGCAACACAATGTGATAGGTACCAAATGGATTTTCAAGAACAAGAAAAATGAAGATGGTACTATCATCAGGAACAAAGCAAGGTTAGTTGCTCAAGGCTACTCTCAAGTAGAAGGTATAGACTTTGATGAAACTTTCGCCCCTGTAGCTAGACTCGAGTCCATTCGTATCTATTTGCGATTGCTTGTCATTTTAAAATCAAATTATTTCAAATGGACGTTAAGAGCGCCTTTTTAAATGGGTTTTTAAATGAGGAAGTTTATGTGGCTCAACCGAAAGGTTTTGTGGACCATAAACTACCTAACCATGTTTTTCGTTTGAAAAAGGCTCTTTACGGTCTGAAACAAGCACCGCGAGCATGGTACGAAAGGTTGACAAAGCACCTTTTGGAAAAGGGCTATACTCGAGGGGGAGCTGACAGGACTCTCTTTGTGAAGCATTATCAAAACAATTTCATTGTAGCACAAATCTATGTCGATGACATTGTATTTGGTGCAACAAGAGATAATGATGCTTCTAAATTCGCGGAGACCATGGAAAGCGAATTTGAGATGTCCATGATGGGCGAATTGACTTATTTTCTTGGATTACAAGTTAAACAAAACGATGAAGGAATTCACTTGTGTCAATCCAAGTATGCAATGGAGTTGGTCAAAAAGTTTGATCTAGAAAATTCTAAGGATTTTCCGACTCCAATGGGAACTAGCCATAAGGGACTTGGAAGTGAATCACATAGTGAGAATGTAGACGAGAAACTGTATCGCAGTATGATTGGAAGTCTACTATATCTCACGGCTAGTCGCCCGGATATATCCTTCAGTGTTGGGATTTGCGCGAGATATCAATCAGCACCGAAGGAGGTTCACCTGAAAGCGGTGAAACGGATCATCCGGTATATCAAAGGTACAATAAATTTCGGAATTTGGTATCCTATGGGAACAAGTTTGGATATTGTTGGATACTCAGATGCCGATTGGGCTGGATCAGTGGATGATCGGAAAAGCACGAGTGGTGCATGCTTCTATCTTGGCCATTGCCTTGTTGCATGGCACAGTAAAAAGCAAAACTGCATAGCACTCTCGACTGCCGAAGCGGAGTACATTTCAGCAGGAAGTTGTTCAACCCAATTGATTTGGATGAAAAGCGTGTTGAGCGATTTCCGGATTTCAGCAACTTCGGTAACCATTTTTGTGACAACACTAGTGCTATTAACATTTCTAAAAACCCTGTGTTGCACTCTAGAACAAAACATATTGAACTTAGATATCATTTTCTTAGAGAGCTAGTTGAATCAAATATTCTTCAACTTTCATATATTTCAACTGAGGATCAATTAGCTGACATCTTAACAAAACCTTTGGATCAAAAACGTTTTATTCACTTGCGTAAAGCAATTGGAATGCTTTCCTTGAAATAACCTCTTTTTGAAACCTTTGCTTAGGTTAGGTTTTGTTTTTGTGTTTTTGTTCTTTATCTATGTTTGTACATAGGACATTAATTGAGCATAAATCATAATTGACTTTAATTGCATCCTTTCATGCATTTAGAAATTTATTATGCTTTTGATATCATAATATTTCAATGTTGCAATGATCATTTACGTTAATTAAACCATCTTTTAAGTGATCAAAGTCAATTTCTCTCTCAATGATCTCTTGGTATAGTCATTATCTTATTTGATTGCTTAGTCGAGTATGAATTCGAGATCAATTTTTGGTTGAATACCTTATATATTAAATAATTGATAGCCAATTGAGGGGGAGTCAAAGAAAAGTAAAATGCTCAAAAGATGTGGAAAGAGTTACATCCCAATGAGGAGTGTGAAAACTACCACCACATGGAGGAAAGAGCTACCACCTCGGTCGTCCGAGTACTGTGTGCAGCTACCACATGTATACCAAGCATGGTTTGTCAATTTTGATTAAAAAAATGCATATTGAAATACTTGACTCTGTCAAATTTCAAGGTTGGTATAAGGTGGGATTTTAATGAAAGATGCTCAAAGAGCCACTCCTTCAACAGATTGTCTAGATATATTATCTAACTTATCTGGGATTTCAAACATCTATTGATCTTGGTATTTCATTTTCTTTACCAAATTGATGATTTGATAAAGGCATTACACATAAGATCATGATAGATGTAATTGAAGTTGTTCAACTTTAAGGTTTTAATTTTTATAAATTTTCGTTTCATTTTTGAATATTTTTGATAGATTTTGCATAATCTATTTCTTGTTGTATGAAACGATGATTTTTGTTTAAAGTTGATGGTAAAGTGCTTACATACTTTTTCTGGATTTTATGGAATTTTTCTAAATTTTTCTGAAGAAAAAGTTGGAGCCGATCCGGATCGGACAAGTGATCCGGATCCCGAACGCAGGTTTTTCCTGCGGGTAGCCGATCCGGATCACAATCTCGATCCGATCCGGATCACGGCTAGGGTTTTAATAAAACAAAAGGGTTTTGATTTCTTTTACCCAATCTTTTGTTTTCAAGTCTCTAGAGCTTCTCTCTCTAGATTTCTTGCATCTTGGAGCTTTCAAACTCAAGTTCTTCGATTCAAGTAAGTTTTATTGATCAAAATCTCGGTTTTTCACAGGTTTTCTATATTTTCCTCAAAACGTGATGAAATTTCTGGATCTTTTTCGTTTGTGAATGGTTTTTGATCAAATTTCTTTTGAAATAAGAACTCTGGGTAGATTAGTTTTGATTATATGCTAGGTATTCTCCTGATTAACGAATTTTTGGGCTTCGATTTCTGAAAATTCGGTTTTAGGGCATATAATAGGAATTTTTGAAAATCATGCAATTGATCTATTTTTAAAATTCTTTTTGCAAAACTAATTTGATTCTTAGTCTCTCTACATGATTATGATTGTTTGGGTACAATTTTTCAAATTTTTCAAAATTAACAATTTTTCATGTGTTCTTGAGTTGGTCTTCACAGGATACATCTTTCACAAGCAGCCAAAATGGTGATCACCTGGATTATTTTTCTACTTGCTGCCATGGTTCATGTCAAAGATACTGCCAAGCCTAAGAAGGCTAAGAGAACGAAGAAAACTCGGAGTGATTCCGAGACAGAAACTGAGATGGACTCAATTGACTGGGACAACCTCGAGGTCGAGGAAACTGTCCCCATTGTCTCCAAAGGGAAAGCAACTGCTGAAGCTTCAAAGACAAAGCCTCCGCCTACTGCAGCTGAAAAAGGAAAAGCCCCAATGGAACCAAGTCCAATTGGAACAAAAAGAAAAACCGGTGCAAGAAAAAGAGGCAGTGCTCAGGGAATTTCCATTGAGCAACCAGTTGCTAGCCAGCCTCCTCCACAAGACTTCATCAGCTCCGCAAGAATCAAAGATTTTGAGAAGAGGGAATGCATTGGCGAAAGACATGTCAATGTCAAACCGATGAAGGAACGATCTACAGTCTTTGGGACTTTGTTTGACCAGGCCGGTCTTGCTCCCATATGCAACTTCCCTGAGACTACTGGGTATTGTCCTCACTCAGTACGAATGTTTTATCAGAACGCTTCAAGTCTAGTTGATCAGGACCAGGGACGTCGAGAATTTCAAACATTGGTCAAGAATATCAAGATCAAAGTCACACCTCAACTGATTGGAGAGGTGTTAGGGATGAAGGCCAGAGTTGATGGAGCTCATTATCTGAAAACTCAAGTCTTCAACGACAACTCTTGGAGAGTGGTGGTTAATGGAATTTGTCTTCCAGATACTTTGTCGACCGGAAATTCTGTTTTCTCAAAAGAACTTCGACCGGAGTATCGCTATATAAACTTCATTGTCTGCTACAACATCCTCCCAAACATGAATACGAAGGTTCTTCGATGGGATAGGATGTTATTTCTTTATCTTCTTGGAAACCCCGCAGCATCAATGGGAGCAAACTTAAACATTCCTTACCTCATTTGGTCAAGGATGGCGCGTTATGTGGAACATGCTCACCCCACAGAGAGACTCCCCTATCCAATGATAATTATGCGCATCCTTCGCAAGTTTAAAGTCGACACAAGTGCGAGCTCCTATATGTACAGTTTGGGCACAATCAATGAGACAACAATTGTGAAGTCTCTCTCGACTAAACAAGATGATCCTCCATCACCTCCTACCCGACAAAGAGCTCGACCACAAGCAACAACTTCTGCATCTCGAGCAACACCTCCTGTTCCACCTGCACAGCAAGCACCTCCATCAACTTCTGATGATGATGCTTCGGTTAGCTCAATCTTTAAGGAACAACAACGACTCTCCAACGAGCAAGAACGCATGTCTATCGAGTTCGCTGAAATGAAAGAGGATATTAAAGAGGTTAAGAAAGAACAAGCTTTGATGGTCCAAGATCTTAAAGAAGTTAAGAAGGAGCAAGCTTCTATGAACAAACGGATCAAGAAAATGTTTCAGAAGCTAGGTTGCATCAGCTCTGACGATTCTGCATAAAGTTTTCTTCTAATCTTTTCTTTTGCAGGTTTTTACGTTCTTGGTTTGTTTTATTCAGCTCTCGAGTTTCTTGATTTGTATTTAAACTTTTTAACTCTCCTTGTGTTTTGTAATTTTTGGCTTAGTTTGTGACAAAAAGGGGGAGAGAGTTTAGAGAACTTTGTGAGAACTTTGAACAAACTTTGACTTTGGTGAAAGGTAAGTATCACAACTTTAGGTTTTGTCTTGTGATTTGTTGCATGTCCCTACTAACTATTCGACTAACTATTTGGACATGTATTATTACTAATAAGTTGTTTGTTACTAACAAACAAAGTTATGACATTTGGAATCTTATTGCTTAGAAGATATGTCAATGTTTGATTATGATCTTATTACATATCTGAATTACTAAATGTCATGATGAGTATAAACTCTATCTCTGTTAGGTTTTGAATGCTAAAATTCTTGAGGTATCTAACGATTTTTTTGTCAAGAATGATTTCTTTTTGCAGAGAGTACAGATGTCTAAGTCTAGAGTCTGTTTTAGGAGTTTATCTCATGTATTTAATTTTTGGATCTCCATTGTAAATTTTTGTTGTATGGTGATGGCAACAAAAATATCTTTTTGAATTTTCTTTAGTGGATTTGTGTTTTGTCACGAAACCGCCAAAGGGGGAGATTGTTACGGAATTTGTTTTGGCGTATTTCGTGAAAGTGTTAAGTCTTGAAGATTGAAGATGAAAGAAGTTTGGATCATATACCTCAATCTCAAGAAAGAAGAATTCAAAAGGATCAGGTATGTTTAACTAAAGATTTTTTGGTGATCCGAATACTTCTTGTAGTGTAGAAACACTTGGAAGAATTTTTTATTGCATAAAAATCAAAAACTGGACATGGGACATGTTCAGGATCCGGATCAGACTTTCCAATCCGGATCCCGAAGGGTGTTCGTTCATACACAAGTTCAATCCGGATCGTAGCCTCCTTTGATCCGGATCCCGAACACTGGTTTTACCATTTTATTTGAACGATCCGGATCAGGCTTTTCAATCCGGATCCCGAACGTTGGTGTTTGGTGAAACTGTATGAACGATCCGGATCAGGCACTTCGATCCGGATCCCGAACCTTTGTTTTCTGGAAACTGTCTATCACGCTACGACGATCCGGATCACAGTAAGCCCGATCCGGATCGCCGTCCTGAAAAATTTCAGAAACGGATAGTTTTTGATCCTTATCTTCTTCCAATGGTTTCTAACCTATAAATAGACCCTTTATTCATTTTTAGGGTACGGGACATAATAGAAAAATACGACCGTAAAAGAAAAATCCACATATAGAGAAGAAAGGAAATCAATAGATTTAATTCTATGTTTCTTCATCTATATTGATTAATTTGATTCTAGGTTTTCCAAACTCAGATTTTGAGTAGAATCAAATTAATGAATACTTAGATGGTATTTCCGATCTATTTCTAATCTAAGTATTCGGCGGATCATCACCACCCAAAAACAACGATTTACCCTAAATCGGCGCGTGGACTCGCGTGGCCTTGTGGATTCAAGGTGCAACCGCTCTCGTGGATTCGGAGCGAGGTACGTTCGTGGATTCGAAGCGTGCTACTGGGTGAAGACCGTGGATTCGGTCGGACGTCGTGGACTCGACGTTGGACGCTGTGGATTCAGCGTTGGGCGCAGATCGTGGATTCGAGAAGCGTTGCGGAGCGAGCGGAGAAGATCAACTAGGAGCGTATGGTAAAAGGTTGAGTCGTCTGTGAGTACGTTATATCACCTTGTACGTGTGTTAATTCTAGTGGATTTCACCGTGTTATCGGTCCCGTGGTTTTTTTACTCCGGTTTGGAGTTTTTCCACGTAAAAATCTTGCGTGTTCATTTATATTTCCGCATTGGGTTTTATTGCGCAATGATTTTTTGAGTGTTTATTGTTTACACCTATTCACCCCCCTCTAGGTGTTTTTTCCCCTATTTAGATCCATTATTACATACAACCCAACAAGAGATATAATAATAGAGCAATAAAACAGAGCTGAACTAAAACTACTACATCTCAGACTAAAGCTGGAAGTAAAATATAGTACATCAGGAAATAATAGTACAAGTGTCTCTCCCAGCTCACCAAAATGATACAACCAGTTGGCTAAAGCCAGACCCAAGAGATAAAAGTACAATCGTCTGAGATAAAAGGGATACAAGTCCGCCTCACTCGCAAAGTCAAAACCATAGAGGCAAAGATAGCCCCCAAGTAACCCAGGTATACCAATACCTCCTGGCCTGGCTCCCCAAGGAAACCGTCCTCGTGGCGCAATCAGCCGCCGCGAAAAGAAGAAAAACCGAGCCAGCCAAACCGTCCTAAGTACCATAACCAAGTCCCGCAACTGAGTCAAGACCATCAGGTCTACTGGCACAATCCAGAACTCAACTGCACCGGGCAGAACCAACAGCACTCCTTCACGTGTCAAAAATCGGGAATATGAACCTCCCGAGCACAAGACGACCGTCCTACCCTTAACCCATGCAATGAAGTAAATGCACTCATAAAACATGACTAGGATGCTCTAGTGCAATACATTGCAAAAAAAATCTAATGCCAAAAGTAAATAATACCTGCCACCACAAGGTCGGCTGCTGCAAAGTCCTCCACCTGAGCGGCATAAACCCGACCGCTCAGATTTGGCGGTTGGTGATCAGCAGGGTAAAAAGGAGGTGATCCGCTCGCCGGAGCATAAGGCCGCTGGGCTGACAACCTCTGTTGAGATGAAAAAGAAGCTGATGCTGAAGGAGTCGCCGAGGTCAAAAGGGGGCATGAAGCTTGAATGTGACCTGACTGTCCACATTTGTAACAACGACCCCACCTCTGATCACAGGTGTGCGACAGATGAGGTCCTCCACAGAATATGCATCTGTCTCTGTCGTGAAGCCGCGGCTGTCCAGGCTGCTGCTGTCTCTGTGTCTGTTGCCGTAATTCCTACTGCTGTTGCGGTGGCCCCTGGGATCCACTAGGCCCTCGCTGCTCCGAACGCCCACGGCTAGAGAACTGAGGCCGCGGCGATCTCCCCGAACTAGCCTGTCCCCCGTCTTCGTGTGCTGGTCGTTTCCTATCAGAGCTCTGCACGACCATACCGCCTCGCCTGGCGACTACATGGCCTCCTCTCTCCACCCACTGGGCATGCTCTGCGGCCTCCTCGAGAGTCTGCAGTCGCTGAGCATGCACCAAGGTATAAATCTCAGTACGAAGGCCTGCCTCAAATAACTCCACCTGATGGGGTCCATCCCGAGCGACAAATGGCACGCAGTTAAGCAACTGCGTGAACTCCTGAAAGTAGGCATGTACTGATCGGTCGCCCTACTGCAAGTTCTTCAGATCATCCTCCAGCTTTCGCTTTACACTCGTAGAGAAATAAGTGTCCAAGATCATTCGTCGGAACTCCGACCAAGGCAGTTGTCTAGTGATCTGAAACTCCAAGGGCTCCACCCGCTGCCACCAGGCATCCGCGTCTCCATCTAGACAATGCACTGCCATGTGTACCCGGTACCTCGGATCGATGAAAAAGTCCCTGAACAGCTTCTCCATCGCTGCTAACCACGATCCAATCTCCCAAGGATGGGTGTTCCGCCCTGAAAATCTAGGCGGTCCTTGCTGACAAAACTTGGCGAGCTTGTCAGCAATATCCTGCTCCTCAGCCGGGGTCAAAGGCTGGACCACTCCCCGAGCCCCGCTACTCGATGGTGGCGCCGTCGGCCTAAATGATACCACAGGTGGTGCGGGGGCCTCCAAAACTGTCGGGGGCACTAGTAGCTGATCAATCCGCTGCTCCTGCCGGCGGTTGTTCTCAGCTAATTGGGCCACCAAGGCCCTCAACTCGGTAATCTCAGAAGGTCCAGCCTGCTCTGGCTCAACAGGGGGTGTAGGGGCACCCCAGGTAGGGATCCGGCGTCGGGGAGGCATCCTGCCACAAGAAACCACAAATCAGTAACATAACCACGCACGACCCAATCTAGCGAAAGTCAAGGACATCCCCCTATTTCTGTAACTTTATGTTGTCTGCAGCCAACATAACTATCCCACAGAAATAGGATATGTTAATCCCTCTTCACGCACTGGAAGAGTCAAATAACTAAATCACCGACTTTCGCAATAATGTCGCGTCTCTCACGCCCTATCATCCTAGGGTTCGCCCAAAAGCCTAGGGTTTCCTAAGTCCCAACTGACCTATCCCTAAGCTCTGATACCACCTAATCTGTCGCGCTCCGGGTGTAAACCAGAACCCGAGCCCGTCTACAGATCCGCCGTGCACACAGAATTTTTTCGCGTACACGAAGCGCTGGTAACCTGCTCAGATATAAGAGATATAATAATGGAGCAATAAAACAGAGCTGAACTAAAACTACTACATCTCAGACTAAAGCTGGAAGTAAAATATAGTATATCAGGAAATAATAGTACAAGTGTCTCTCCCACTCACCAAAATGATACAACCAGCTGGCTAAAGCCAGACCCAAGAGATAAAAGTACAATCGTCTGAGATAAAAGGGATACAAGTCGAGCTAACTCACTGTCGGGCCGACCGCCTATCTACTCAGCTGTCCTCTCTCCTCGATCCGCCGTTGTACGTCCAGCAGCACCCACAGAAGACTCTGCAAAACAAAGGAGAAGAAAAAGAGGAAAAGAAGAATGAGGGTGAGAACTACTAATAAACCAGTAGCCTCCCCTAGTGGGTAAAGCCTGAAACTCCGACGTGCCCACTAGGTCTAACAGAGGCAAAAAGGGAAAGAAGAGTGGTAAGCAATTGCTGAAAAAGGAAACTACCACTACTATGCCTCTAAATGCATCGGTAACCACACTGTCCCGGTAACCCAATCTATCCACCAGTAAAAACTGGTATAGCCTGCTACCGTCCTCATCATCGGGCAAGTAAAGCCGCACCGATGTGATAGCAAAACTTAATCACTGTCTAACCCCCACGCTCTAGAGGGGAACTCCCCAACGCTCTAGAGGGGAACTCTATCTGACCCCGACACTCCGGAGGGGAACTCGAGGGGAGCGACCCACACGAGGAAAGCATCACCGGGCATATAAAGCCGCGCCGGTGTGATAACATACTCAATCACTGTCTGACCCCCGTGCTCTAGTGGGGAACTCCCCAACGCTCTAGAGGGGAACTCGATATCTCATCATAGCAGGACTGGATCACGACTCTGATCAAAGTGGGAAAACCCATCCACTAAAGAGAAACCCCGATCCCCAATCTGATGCATAAGTACACATACGGCCAATCGCCCAATATCCGCGGTTGCCGCAATACCTACTGTCAACAATCAAGCCCAACAACCGACATCCGGTCAACCGCCTACTATCCGCGGTAGCCGCAATAACCCCCAATCCAAAATCGGGTAAAATAATCTGTATCCGGTCAACCGCCTACTATTCGCGGTAGCCGCAATATCCTGCAACCCATAATCACATACCACCTGTCCCCGACCCCAAGGTCCCGGCTACACTATCCCGTACCCTTGCTCAAACCCGAGCAACAAGAACCACCTGACTAAAGAATAAGGAGAAGAAGCAATTAAGCATGGTTTCTACTAAGTCAAGTTCCATTAAGGTAGTGTAGCAACAAATAATGGCCTATCTAGATGACCATACAAGCATGCATATGTCCTCATCTAGAATAGAAGGAAAAGCGTCCACCAGTGCGCTTACATGTAATAAATCATAAAGTCCCGATGTACTAATCTATTTCACATGAATAACATGATATAACAATGAACTCCAATACCAATGTCTCAAAGTGATGATCCCATTTTTGCATAATCACTAAGTACTAACATACAACTAATCATGCTGTTCTAGATAAACAAATACTTTAACAGGAGTGGTTATGGCATAATGATCAAGTTCCAATACCATTGTCTCAATTACATGGATAGGCTATCAATTATGTGGTCCCTTTTTGCATGCAAGGTTATCCATATTTGTTCAACATTTTCTAACATCGGGTTATTCTGATATTCCTAGTGAGCATACCAAAAGAGAGGGATACAACAACCACCCACCTCGATCGCTAAATCCAAGTCCCAAAGTGCTCACGCCCATGAATACATCGCCTGCCGCAACAACTGCAAAAACACCAACCGGTACCCGATTAAACAAACAATCAACCATTGTTCCAAAATCAGTCATGAAGAGGCTCTGTTTTCACCTATAGTAGGGACTCTAAAAAATCCAACAAAAATACCACTGCGATCCTCGCGACGAGCCCTTTGAAACGAGTACCTGCACGTCCCAAACCGAGTTTCGTAGGTCAAGATACAAAATCGACAAGGTGACCACCTCAAAAATCCCAAGTATAAAATCTGTATAACTTTGCCTTGAAAAAGTGGGATTTTCACCTTCGGGGAACACTCAAAAAATTCCAAGAAAAATACGAGGACGATCCTTGCGATGCCTAGATGAAAATCGAGTATTGGCACACCTCAATCCGATGTCCGAGGGCGAAGATATCAGTAAAAGACTCCGTTGCTGTCCAAAACCCACACAGCAAACAGGGGGGTCAAAAGTGCCTCGGGAACCGTGTCAAAACTTCGAAACGGAGCAAAGCAATCAACACAAAAATCGAAGCCTTACCTCTCGTGAACGCACTGCCGTGAAAATTGTCGAAAACGATGGTTGGAGTAAGCCAAGGGAGCCTGCGCACCGAAACGCGACGAGGGGATCACTGGTGAAGGAAAGTCGCACTGCGCTGAAATTCCGCCAACCTCGAAGTGCGTGCCACCAAAAATTCTGAAACTTCCTCAGAAGAAAGAGCACAAGATGATGTTCATCTTTTCTTCAGGGCTCAGCAGGAGATGGGCTCGGGAAAAGCTCCAAATCGCAGGCCAAAGGGGGCTATTTATAGCCAAAACCCAACAATTGCTAAAATACCCAACAAGTCCCTGGTTTCGGACGTCCGATTAAATCGGGTTGCTACAGTAACGGGCCCGGCCCGTTACTGTGCGCGCCCGAATCAACCTCGGCCGGCCACGCGGCCCAACCACGCCCCGCGCGCTCGGTGCACGTGCGCCCGCCTATCACGGCGCGCTGCGTGGCGCCGCGGTCCACGGCGGGAACCGTGGGCCGCGGTTCACGCCGGGCCACCCGGGTCCATGCGCCCACCAATGGGCATGCTCCACGTGGCCACGCGGGGTCCACGGTACGCCGCGCCCGGCGCCCGGTCGTGCGTGCGTTGACCCACCAATCACAGCGCGCCACGTGGCACCACCAACACTCGCTGCGCCCGGTGCATGCAACTGATGCTCCCGCCGAACCCGAAGCCGCCACATGTCCAATCCTCCGGTGTACGCCGGCCCCGTGGACCGCGCGCCTGCCCGCCGCTGCGCCGCCGTGCTCCGCCTCCGCCAGTCGCCGCCGATGCCGGAGTTACTGTTCCGGCATGAACAGTAACCATTGGCGCAAAAACCAAGCAAATAGCCCATTTTCATCGTTTTCGCGCGCTGAATCCAAATCCGCCGTCCGTTTTGCCAAATTTCGCTTTTAAAATTTGTCGAAGGCATCCGGAAAGGTATTCTTAATCTAAATTTCGCGCTGGGTCCAATCCTGAGGTCCGATTCGTGCGCAAACACCTCCACAACACAGCAAAGGCCTCGGAAAGCTGCCAAACACACTGCAGAAGCTCTGTTGATCCAATAGTAATCCTCTTGTGGAAATTCGGGTCCTCACACTGTTGTGGTGTTCTAAGTACGGTTTCAATTGTGACATGTAAGAGTAAAGTAGATGTGCCGTTTGTTATTGTCTAACCCCTATTGCATGAGAATCCCTTTTTATTTCTAATTGTGGCTACTGAATGTCGCGGTGCTTTACTACACGCCGGTTTCGGCATTTATGCTCATGTTGCTTACACGCACACCAGCGGTTTGGCCACCGCATCGGTATACTTTTCCGAAAGGGTGGTACGTTGACCCGTGTACCCCACAAGGTGACGTAGTGGAGACCCCTCACGGCCGCTCAAGGTGCTGCACGAGTACCGTGGAGGGGTTAATGGCACCAAGGTGCGAGCAAGGTGTTCTTTTCGCTGGGGGTCTTTAGACCTTCTGGCAGGTGCTGTGTTTCTGACTAAACAGGGGATACGGTGACTCATGAGGGGAAAGTTGGATGCTCTGGTTATCGGTTTGTTTGCATTTTAGTATTTACTGCATCGTACTTGTTTACATCTACTCTTTTTGTCACTGACTTCCCACACTGTGACAGGTCCGTTCAAGGGTAGGATCCGGGACGACGGTGAGGCTACGACATAGAGTACTTTAGCCCTTTGAGGCTGGTGACGTGTTTTACTTTCTTTTGGTTATCTTGGTTGTTTTGGTTAGTGCGTTTTGTGGTTGCTTTAAGTATGGATTATTGTGGATGTTGGGTTGAACTTTCGACTTAGTGTTGGACCGTCCTCTATCATGTTTCTACTAAACTTGCATGCGGCATATTTTTAAATGAAAAAGTTATTGTGAGAACGTTTTCAAAACTGAGTGTCGTGTGGCCACTGTTTTACAAACCCGTGGATTTATCCTTTCAAAGTTATGTAGCCGCCGGAATGAGATTGTGGAAATGTTTTAAAAATCGGGTGTCGTGTGGACACCGTTTTGGCAACCTTGTGATGGTATTAGTAGTTGTGATAGATTGTAATCATTTCCCTTGCTTCTCATCTTGACTGTGTGGTTAAAGTGTGTATCGCGATGGTGACGCCGTGCATATACAAAGGAGACTCCGTCCGTGGGGTGAATTTGTATATGTGGCGGGTCTGGTACGTACCTGAGAGTTGAGTTGTTTCAAAAAAAAAAAGATATACGTTTTCCGCTTATTTAAAACCTCCGGGGCGTGACATCGGGCGTCAGATCGACTACCTCTAGGTGGATTGGTTTGGTCTCCAAAATTAGCGGGCGGCTCTCTAACTCTATTTATTAGTAAGCATGCATGATTTAACGTACAATCTATATGATTGAGATGTAAGCATGTGAAATGGTCTAAAATTATGTTGATTGAGGCTTACATGATAATTGTACATGTCATATTAAATGAGAGCATGATATAGTGGATGGTTAATTTGTTGATGGAATCATATGCATGTTATAGTTGGTGGTGTATTTATTGATCAAGATGAATGCATACTAGGGTTGAACTTCTTGTTGCTTGAGAACATGTATTGTAGTGACCCCGATCCCCGTGCAGCTTTCCCTATGACCCATGCAGTGGAACACCTATTAGTGGTGTGTCGGAACCGCAACGCGTCAAATGGACGCATTGGACAGACTCAGTGAGGTTTCTGGATCAAGCATGTCCTTCGGCTGCTTTCGCCGAATTTTAGAAAGGGTTTCAGGCTAATTCGAGACTGGATTTAGATTCCGCGTGGAAAAACACCGAAAATCGGCTATTTACTTGCCTTTTTCGGAGTCCGAATGCCCAAAAACGGACCCCCGGAACTTTTCTGCGCGTTTTGGTGCATGGGGGAGCTGTAGACCGAAGAAAGGACACGTGGCAGCCCGGGATTGGCCGGCTCACGCGCGCGTGGTCCATGGAAGCACGCGCGTGGAGCTGTGGACTAGGGCGGAGCCACATGGCATATCTGGATTGGTCGGCTCACGCGGCTTGGTTCATGCGGTACTGCGGGTGCGCGGTCCATGGACCTGGCGCGTGCGCCGGGCGCAGCGAGCGCCAAGGCGGGACGCATGGCGACTGCGGATTGGGCCGGCCACTGTGCGGGTCGTGCGCGGCATGGCGGGGCAGGTGGTCGTACGCGCGGGGCAGGAGGGCGCGACGTGGGCGTGTCACGCGTCGCGCGGTGGTTGGCTGGCGCCAACCACCCGCGCACGTGGGTGCGCCGTGTGGCGCGGCCTGGGTGGCCGCGCGTCGCTGTTGCGTGGGATAGGCCACGTGGCGCGCCCGGGTGAATCCGGGTGCTGCCGTGGCCGTTTCCTGTTCGGCGCCCGAACATTTTGTGCGCCCGAAATCGTACCCCAAAGTGGTATTTTCTCCCCCCCCACTTAGGCTGTAAATAGGTGGTTTTCTTTGGCTTTTAGACCCTTTTCCCGAGCTCCTCTGCGACAGAGCCCTAAAGCAACTTTGTTCTTCATCTTGTGCTGCATGTCTCGAGGGAGTTTTGGAATTTTTGGAGGGCGCAGCATCGACTGCTTCGACGATTTGGCGCGGTGCGACGTTTCATCTTCGGTGGTTTATTTCCGTCGCGTTTCGGTCCACGAGGTCCATAGAGCTACTCCGAAGGAATTTTTGGATGACTTTTGTAGAGTCGGTTTCACGAGAGGTAGGTCTTCAATTTCTGTGTTGATCACCTTGCTTCATTCTGAGTTCTTGGCACAGTTTACGAGGAATCTTTGAACCCCTTTGTTGCTGGTGGTTTTTCTGGACAGCGGAGGCTTGTCGGATTTTTATCTCTATGCTCGAGTATCGAATTTTGACATGTGAGGACTCGATCGGCATCTAATCTTCGCAAGGATCACCGTCGTATTTTTATTGGAATTTTTGGAGATTATCTCGTATGTGGTATTTTTGTATTTTCTGGACTGATTTTTCAGCAGTAAGTGATCTTGGGAATTTTTATTGATTGTAATGTTTGGACCATATCTTTGTACCCAGGAGGAGTTTTTGGGTGTTTTGGGCCCGTTGGAATCGTGGGAATCCGAGGATTGTCCCCGTTCAGTTTCAGCCTTGTTGGATCTTGGATTGATGTGCGCTTCACGTGGGTTGCTTCATCTCCAAGATCGGTGGACGGTTCTCTAACTCTATATTGTTAGTGAGCATGCATTATGTGAGCAGTATTAGAAAGCATGTTGTATCACATAGGATTTTCTAGTGTGGTGATTCTGATCATGTTGATTATTACTTCCTATCTGTGTTGATTAAATGTTAGTATTGGACTTGACCTAGCACCCTGTCATATGTTGCATGTGTAACCAGACTGCTAGAAAACTCTCACTTGGGCTAGGTTCTTTTATGTTCTAGTTTCCACCTCTTGCATTCCTTTTTTCTGGACTTAGTGTAATGACGCTGATTTTTATTATTTCCTAAATATCGTCTTTTGGATTTAAGTTTGTTTTTGGTGGATTTTTCTTGGCTTTGGTTCGCTTAGTTTTAGGGTGGCGGTTGCCGTATTGCGGTAGACCTCGTTAAACGGAGAACGACGATGCGATCGGATCGAAAATCCGACTTACGGATCTTTCGGAATGAGGTTTTCGGTATTAACGAGTCTGAAAAGGTAAGTTCTGACATCCTCGGAACCCGTTAAGTGTTATTGGTGCATCAGAATCCGTGCTAGCAGGTATGGAATGTTCCGGAGGATCGACACGCTTATCGAGGAATCCCTTTTGTTTTTAAAGATCGAATTTTGGGTGTTTCGTATGTAAGAAGAGAAAATTAAATTAAATTAAATTAAATAAAGAAATCGGAATTTCAAGATAACCCTAGTTCAAAAGGATCATTTTTTCTTCCTCTTCCCTCATTGTGCGTGCCGAAGACCGAGACCGGAAGCGTCGCCGATACCGGGGAGCGGATCCGGAAACACCACCGTCTGCGGAGATCGGGATCGCGTTGTCTTCTCCATCAGAGCTAGGTTAGTTTGCACCATTTTGTCTTCGTTATTTGAATCTCGACTCTCCGTTGTCGTTACTTTAGTTTTTGCGTTTTGGGTCACGTTCTTGAATGTCGTTCGATGGTTAGCGATCGTTAGTCCTCTTTTATCGTTTTGATCACTGGTTCGTTCGTTGGTTTTGATCGTCGGTTTTCGTTCGTTGGTTTTGATCGTTGGGTTTCGTTCTTGATTGACGTTCGTTGATGTTTTCGGTTGACTTCGTTCTTGGGTTTTGTTCGAGGAGGTTTTTGTAGGAGTTTTTGGGTTTTTCGGCGGGATTGCTTAAGGAAAGTCGACGGTGCCTCCGCCGCCGCTCGATGCCCTAGCCGAGCCGCCGCCGCTCGATGCCCTAGCCGGGCCACCGCCGCGCGCTGCCACCGCAGGCCGCGCGCCGCCAGGCGCTGCCGCCGCGCGCAGCCATGCGCGCTGCCGCCCGCGCGCAGCTAGGCTCGTTGTTGCCGCGCGCAGCCAGGAGTGCTGTCGCTGTTGCGCGCCGCACAGGGCCGCGCCCTGCCAGGCCGCCGCCGCGTGTTGCTGCCGCACACACGCGCCGCGCACTACCAGGCCGCCGCCACTGGATGCTCTAGCCGCCGCCGCTGCTGGATTCCCTAGCCGCCGCCGCCGCTGGATGCTCTGGCCGCCGCTGCCGCGCACTGCTTGCGCGTCGCACAGGGCCGCGCCCTGCCAGGCCGCCGTCACGTGGTGCTGCCGCACGCGCGCGCCGCACCCTGCCAAGTCGCCGCCGCTGGATGCCCTAGCCGCCGCTGCTGCTTGCGCCAGCGCACGCTGCTTGCGTGTGCCCGCGCGGGGCTGGGCTCGCGCGGGGCTGTCGCGCTGCTTGCTGCTTGCACATGCCGCGCCGCCGCTTTGACCGCTCGGGCCAAGCCGCTGCCATCAACAGCTTGGCTTGTCGATTTTTTGGGGCTTGACGGTTTTTGGTTGAGTGTGTTACTTGCTGTTCTCGTCGACGGCTTTGCGTGACGGTTTTATTTCGCTTATTCATTGACGGTTTTTAGCTTGACGGTGCAGTCCGCTTGACGGTGCAGTCCGCTTGTCGGTGCAGTCCGCTTGTCGGTGCAGTCCGCTTGACGGTGCAGTCGCTTGACGCAGCTATTTTTGTTGTCGTCGGTTGATTCTCCGCTTGGTTGTTTTTCGGCACGGAGTTCGTCAAGGCAACGGTTGGAGCCGGGTTTCCATCAATTGCCTCGTCGACAGTCGGATCGCGTCGGAGGCACAGTTTTCAACATGAGGATTTTTGGACACTGAGTTTTTCGTCGGTTTATTGTTTTGGGTTTTACCGGGTGCCGTTTTTATGTCCGGTCTTTTGTTTCACTACTAGGATTTTATCTGTTATTTTTGGTAAACTGGTAGAATCCCCTTTTTCGGTAAATTCGGGTTTTCTTGCATGGTTTTCCTATCTTTTGACGTTAGGGGTGTTGCTAGAATATTTGTACCTTCCGGGTGACCGGTTGTCGCGGTTTGAGGTCCGGTGGACTGCTTGTCCTTATCTAAACAATGGTAAAAATTGTTCGGGAATTTGCTTTGATCAGGTTTTGATCGGTGCGACAATCGGGACACCGGAGGCAGCTTCTATTTTGGGATAGAAGGGATTTCTAGTACAGTAGTCGGACATTGAATTTGCTAGTTTGGGGTAGTGTGTTGATTTGTGTTTTTGGATATTTTATTAGGCCCGCGGGGGGTGTTGAATGCTTAGGAGGGTCGCGGGCGTGGTCGTTTATCTCCGTTTCAGGTGGGTGCACTCTTAGAACCCCTTTGTTGCATATTTCTTTATTATTATGTTGCACTATATTAAGAGATATTGTGAGTGATCGTGGCGGCTTTTCGAAAGTCGGAAGGTGGGTTCGGTAAAGTAGAACTTGTGCTATTAGTGGACCTTGGGCAGGTCCGAGGGTTTTACAGGAGTTCGTAGAGGAATCTCGTACTCAGGATGACTTACGGGTAGAGATTGGTACCCCGACTTAGAGTCGGGAACATCTGGTGAACTGGTAATATCTGAACTTGCACTTTATTGTTTTCCCTTATGACATCTTATGAGTTGATGAATAACCCCATGTTCTACACGTGTATCGCATTTATACCTTTTGGAGCAATGAGTGTCGCAGGTGGACACTCGTTTTATTATGGTTACTATGCTCATGGCGCTTGCATGCACACCAGCAGTTTGGCCACCGCATCGGTGTACTTTTCCGGAAGGGTGGTACGTTGACCCGTGTACCCCACAAGGTGACGTAGTGGGGGAGGCCTCGCGGTGATTTATGGGGGGGTTTACATGCACCAAAGGTGAGAGCGGTGTAGTTTTCTTTTGCCTGAGGTCTCCGGACTGACATGGCAAGGTGCTCAGCAGTAGTCCCTCGAGGATGATGTGATTGATTGCAGGATGGGGTGATGGATGCTCTGGTTTTACGGTTTGATTTATCATTCGCACCTTTTTGCATCTTATTTGTAGTTGTGTTTTATCTCTACTCTTCTTGTCACTGACTCCCACTGTGTGGCAGGTTTGGTCGGGTCTGGGGATCAGGACGATGGTGAGGACGCTACTTGGTAAGGTGTGAGATTACCTCGGTCAGGTTCCTTTTCCTCTTTCGTTTATAGTTGGTTATTTTCCTTTATGGTCTAATACGGTGCATGTGAATGTGTATTACTGTGGATGGTGTGGATGTTGAGACATGTCTTATGTTTGTCATATGGACTTATTTTATAGAACTATGCTTTCAATATAGGGTCTTTGGACGCGTCGTGTGGATGCGGGTTTTCACACTCAAAAAGGGTATTGCGAAAATGGCTTTAGAAAATTAAGTCGTGTGGGGCACCGTTTTCAAAACTTGTGGATTTATCCTTTCAAACCTTTTGAAGCGCCGGGTGTGCGCCGTTTAATGAAATAAGATGATAGCGTTTTCAAATTCATACTCTGGTAATTTGTAACGGTTAATGCTTGGTGGTTGATATTTTTTTTCGGGCTTTGGGACGCCGTGCATATGCATGGGAGATCTTGTATATGTGGCGGGTCTGTGCACGTGCCACGCGGGAGTTCGTTTGAAAGAAAAAAAAAAATAGGGCTGCTTTCCGCTTTAAAATTGCTCCCGGGGCGTGACACTTAGAGTTTCTCCTTGCCCGGATAGTGGGCCGAGTGGTCGGGTTATTATGGGATGCATTAGCACTCGTGCCCGGGGGCCGAGTGGAGTCTGATAGCTGTGGCTAGTGTTGTGCCAGTGTTGGGAGCCATTCGGGTAAACGGTGGTCCCGGGTTGTCGGGTATTCTCCAACCAGTGTCATTAGCACTGTGTTTGTAGTAGTGTTGAACTGGTGATAGCATGTAGGACCTTGAACCCAGACTGTTTTTGGACACACATAATTTTAGTAAACTAATGTTTTCGTACCGAATTCCGAAGGGTCGCCGGAGCCTGTTCTTGTTTGATAGGGTGAAGGCATTAGCCCTTTGGGGTTTGGAAAATAATACTTGTTTTGACTAATTTTCTTAAAGAACTAAAATTCATTAAATTAGGTTTCTTAAATAGAAATATTTTTTGGTAATAAATATCATCTTTTCTTACAAAACTTTCTCACCCGAGAGGTTTGAGTGATCTGGGTTCTAGGTGTCGTTTCCTTATTGGGGACGAAAGCTACGGAGGCTGTGCCTAGAACCTGTTCTTGTTTGATAGGGTTGTAGGTGCTAGTCTCCCGGAACTTTCGGATCCTGATTGGTTCCCTCCGGATGTTTTCCCGAGGGAGTTGACTTTCTCGAACTTTAAGGGGTGGAGAACTTCGAAAGGTTGAGTCTGGAGTCTGTTCTTGTTTGATTGGGATTCTAGACATCGACCTTTCGAGATTCTCGGACCCTTACTGTGTCGGTTGGTTCTTTCTCGTCTGTGAGTTGGATGTCCTGTTTTGGGAGCCGTTGGGTTGACGACGGTCCCGGCTGTTGAGTACCTCCAGCTAGTGGGTTAGTATTGTGAGTTGGACATTGTCGATCTGATTGATCGTGGATTTGGATTATAGCCTGCATGAGCCATATTGAGCTCGACAAAGATGCGCTGATACTTTCCTCGGTGGGGTCGATCGCGCCCCTCGAGTGCTACTCCGGAGTTGGGCCTATTACTTTGCTATCTCGACTTGTCGACGCAGTCCCTCTGGCTGGGCCAGTTTTGACAGTCACGGACGCCCTACGTAAGTCCAGTCCTCCGTAGATGTAATGGCAGTAGGTGGGCACAGGTTTGACTGGACCCCATGTGGCAGTGACTGTGATTGGGTTGATTGAGTATTTGGGTTAGAGTCGATGCATCATTTTCATCTTTATCACCCTTTGAGCATTATAGATAGAGGTATGATAGCTGTAGACTCTTTCCAGCTTATCTTTTCATTATTGCAGTTTTTTCGGTTATCTTATGCCTCTAGTAGACTTAGTGGGCAAACCGTCGGGCTTGGTGGCGGTACCCACTGAGAACTACGTGTTGGTGTAGTTCTCACACCCGCTGGGGGTTTTTCCCCCTCCCCTTCCTCTTTTCTCTCCTTTGTTTTGCAGAGTTTTCTGCGGGTATTGCTGATCCTTCTATTGCTGGCCGGGGTGATGGAGTCACGAGCTAGTTCCCTACCCGTCCTTGGAGTATAGCTATACCCCCCTTTTTGGAGTTTAGTAGTACAGTCTATTGGATTATTGTTGTTAGCTACTTTTGAGAGTTTTATTTTTGGAGAGACTTTTGTAGTGAGGTTCAGACTTGTACCTTTGGAGTTGTATTATTTCTTATTTCAGTAGTTTACTTTTCAGCTCTGATATCTGTATAACTATAGTATCTTTCTTTTTGCAGGTTAGACGCTTCGTCTATACGGGGCTTCCCGTATGGGCGGCGGATCTGTTGGCGGGCCCGGGTCGCAGTTTCGACCCCGGGGCGTGACATGCATGATTAGAGTTATACCTCTTATTGATTGGAAGCAAGCATGATTAGAATTGTCCATGTTAAGTTGGTTGAGATTTATGCATGATATGGTTAAAGGTTTATGTATCGGTCCTGATGCATGTTAAATTATGGAACTTTGACTAGCACCCCGTCATATGTTTACATATTTCAACCAGACTAATAGAAAATCCTCACTTGGGCTAGTTTCTTTCATATTCTAGATTCCCTACACTTTGCATTGTCATTTTTCTAGACTTAGAGTTTCTCCTCGCCGGGTTAGTGAGCCAAATGGTCGGGACAGTGTAGGACGCATGCTGTGCTTGTGCTGGGGAGCCGAGTGGAGTCTGGGGGTTGTGGTTAGTTGGTGCTAGTGTCGGGAGCCATTTGGGATGACGATGATCCTGGGATGTTGGATTTTCCTCTGATTAGTTCATTGCCACTGAGTTGTGGCGGTGTTGATCTTTTGATAGCAGGACCTTGAACCCAGAATGTTTTTGGACACACATGATTTTAGTAAACTAGTATTTCTTTTCCAAGTTTCGAGGGGCGCCAGAACCCGTTCTTATTTGATTAGGGCGAAAGCACTAGTCCTTTGGGATTGGGGAAAAATAAAACCTGTCTTTAACTAATTTTTATAAGGAGCTAAACTTTATTAAAATTGAGTTTCCTCAAATCAAGATGGTTTTCTAAAAAGAAGTTACTTTTTGTCCTCACCCAGAGAATGTTAGAGTGAAAATGGTTTTCCGAATTAAATGTCATCTTTTCATACAAACTTTCTCGCCCCGAAAAGGGTTCGAGTGATCTGGGTTCTAAGAGCTGCCTCCTTATTTTGGGTTGAGAGCTACGGGAGGCTGTGCCGGGAACCTGTCCTTGTTTGATGGGGTTGTAGGCGTCAGCTTCTCGGAATTCTCGACCCCGTCGTCATTACTAGCGGTTGTGTTGGGTTTGGATCTTTGGCCGATGAGTGTTCCGGCCGGTGTTGTTAGTCGTTCGGGTTTTGATGTTGGGCCGATAAGTGTTCCGGCCGGTGTGGTTAGTTGTTCCGGGTTTGTGAGCTTTCTGATCTGTTTAATCGTGGATTTGGATTATAGCCTGTAGGTGCTACAATTGTGATACTTGGTTCCGTGCTATTTTCTTCAGTGGGGTCGCTCCCTTTGAGTTGCCGCTCCGGATGCGTTGGTTTGGCCTGTTGAGGCAGTTTCGCATGATGGTTATGTTGGTCCGTTGGGATGCCCTACGTAATTCCAGTCCAGTTAGAACAATGGTTGTAGGTGAGTGCAGGCTTGACTGGCCCTTTTTGGCAGTCCTTACAATTGGGTTGATTTGGGGCACCTCGAGTTAGAGTGATTGCATATCATCATCTG
The DNA here is from genome assembly GCA_029168755.2 of Tillandsia fasciculata. NCBI lineage: Eukaryota > Viridiplantae > Streptophyta > Magnoliopsida > Poales > Bromeliaceae > Tillandsia > Tillandsia fasciculata. The sequence goes on along the minus strand of CM054934.1, from coordinate 21,068,519 downwards.
TTTCACCTATTGAGCATCGTAGATAGAGGCATGATAGTTGTCGTTTTCTTTCCTGCTTATCTATTTTTACTTACAGTTTTTTCTGTTCTCTTATATCTCTAGTAGACTTAGTGGGCAAACCGTTGGGCTTGCAGACGGTACTCACTGAGAACTACTGATTGATATATATAGTTCTCACACCATCTGTTGGTGACAGTTTTGTAGAGGCTTTCCTTCCGTTCTGGCTTCAGTTGGCTTGGTGGATCGAGGTGAGGGAGTCGCGAGATAGATCCCTACCAGTATTATTCATTTCGGTGAGATAGATGTACCAACTCGGATTGTGGGTTTTACTGTACACTGTTGTATTTTATTGTTTTATATTATCTCCCATTTTATATTTATAAATGTTGTATAGGAGGATTCTATTTGCACTTTCATTCAGTGAACCTGACTATTGTATTATTATTTTGGGAGATGGATATTATATTTTTATTTCAGTTGTATAGTAATTCAGATTTTTATTACAGCAATTTATTTTCAACTCTGATATCTATATAGTTGTTAGATATTATTTTTTACAGATTAAACGCTTTGCCTATGCGAGAATTCTCTTATGGGTGGCGAATTTATTGACAAGTCCGGATCATAATTTCGACTCTAGGGCGTGACAGGAAGTTTCACACCCCATCCGTCTAAGTGGGATGTCATTTCATACACGATGAAGTGATAAGTAAATACACCCTATCTATTAGAGGAATAGAATGTGAAATGTACATATTTTTTAGGGTGTACATTGCCCATTGTGTTTTGACAATACTTATACAAATTAAGAAATTATATTTTACATTTTTTACTATCTTGCCTTTAAAAAAAGTATTGTAAGTAGATTGCATAGGAGTATTGCTCTTTTTGGAATTTTGAGATAAACACTGACATGTACAATGGAAATTTATTCGGTTAGCGATTTCGTGAACTGATTGAATATGCCGTGAAAATTAGCGGTCCAGAAAAAACTGACTAATTAGATGGGATGATCGGTCGGTACACCTGATCAGTCGATATAGAGAAGACAAATCGTTTAGTGAAATTAATGCTGCCAATCAGTAATGACTTTTTTTTTTTTTTTTTTTTTTTTTTGTAATTACAATTCCGGAATCTGCTGCTCTTACTCGATTGCAAGATCGATCATAGCTGCAATGAATTTTCAGTTCCGTATGCAAGATGAGTTTATCATTTTGGGATAAAATAACTTAGAAATTATATATAACTAGTGAATGGCCGGCGGATATAAAATATTTTAATAATAATTTATAATTAAAATATTTATATTATTTTATTTTTAAAATTATTAATTAAATTAATTTTAAAAATAATTTGTGGTATATAACTTATTTTTCAAAATATATATGGAAAAACATTTATTAAAAAATTTTATATAAATTAAAAATATAGTAAATTTAATAAATATATTAACTATTAGTTAATAAAAATATAACATATACAAACCTATTTTTAATAACCACACTTATTAAATGTAGAAATCTTAAAAGAAGAAGTTCATTAATTTTTATATATAGATTTATATATATATATATAAAATTCACCATTCAAGATTCTATAATATTCAGCATTCAAACTAAAATATAATTTAATAAATATAATTTATATCATATAAAAAATATATGAAAAAAATAGTTGATCAAATTTTGTATAAATTTTAATTAAGTAAAATTAATCGTAAAAAAGTTAGAAATTAAAAAATTGATTAAAAAAATTAAATTTGTGCGCCCTACTTAAAAGTATCTTAGTTGAGACGGTCTTCACACATGTTATTTTACCAAAATTTTATAAAAAAAAAAAAATAAAAAAAATTAGAACTTAGAGTGGGACTATATTAAAAAAAATTATAGTTGAGAAGTATTTATATATATTTATCTATATTAAAGCAAAGATACTTTATTCGGTGAATCGAATATATAAATAAATTTTGTGCACTTTATTTTATAAAACCGATATAAAAATTTAAATTATGATAATTTGTTATATAAAGACTTTTTATATAGTATAAATCGTATTTATGAAATTATATTTTAATTTTATAATATTAATTATTAAAATAAGGGTTGGTGTATATAATATTTATAGATATAGTATTGGAAAAAAATTTTATAGATGAGAAGTGGGTTGGGTGGAAATATTTTATACTTCGGTTTTATATATATTATAGATTATATCTGTTAAATTATATTTTAATTTTAAATTTAAAAATAAATTTGATGCATATTCTGTTTTTGTAGATCAGGTGGATATAATTTTTTGAGAGGATGGCTGTCCAAATTTCTTGAGGTGATCGAACGGCCTTTAATGTAATAGAAAGAAAAGATACGCCCAAGTTGCGTCTAAATAATTAAGCGTCTTTCAAGAAATTAATACTGATATTGTTTTGGTGGCTTCTGGGTAATCCATGGTTTTATCTTGTAATCCAAGATTTCCGGCCCCCGCCCTGTGCAGGATTCGAACTGTAGCAACACTACAGAAGCAACCAGCAGTATACCTAGTGGCAGAAAAGGCCATGCCCAATAAAATTTGAACAAGTACTACCATGGCCAGGGACTAGTACAAACTTTTTTAGTAGGAGTCAACAATGATCTTGATTGACACGAAAGGACATAATTTTCCTTTGGACTACATTTAATTAATTTAATTAGACGTTCTATAGCAGCCGTTCTAATAGTGAAATTAAATAACACCGCACTTTTTCCACTCTGAATTAATTGGTCTTTGTAGTGCTACATATTTTTGAAAATAATATTCCTCATGCTTTGCATATAGCTTTTTCATAATAGCAATTTTATATATTTATTAGTTTTCTACTATACAAGAAAGCTAGTTAGACTGAAAATTGTCAATATTTTGGTTCAACCAAATTGATTTTTTCATTATAGCTGTCGAGTTGCAGACGGAAGTGCCTTGTCGATGCCCCCACTATATTGTTTATGGAGGAATGCTAGGTGTACACCTCTAAAGGCGTGTACATCCTACACTCTCACCCATTTAAGAATAGGAGTGGCTTTTAGGGATCACCTCAAGTGTCCCCTCATCACACTCCCACTCTTAGATGGGTGGGAGTGTGAGATGCACACTCCCTTAGGGGTGTACACTTACACATTCCCATTGTTTATATATCCTCAGATTACTGGAAAAAATAATTATGTATAGACAAATAATTTGTTTGTTTAATTAGAATTCTAATGAAGTGAAGGTGAAGCTCATAATAAGATTTAAATATCCCACAACAAAAGAATCTTTTTCATACTACATTTCATATTATTTAATCTTATCTTTTACCATAGTAACACCAAATATATATATATATATATATGTATATATATACATAATATACATATATATATATATACATATATATAAATATATATATACATATATAATATATATATATATATATATATATATATATATATATATATATATAATATATATATCGGTGCTATTAAGTCTTCAGTTTTTGGATAAAATAATATGCGGTTGGAATTATAGTGAGCTCCTAAAATTTTTTACTATTCAACTAACCACCCAATAAACCGTAGGGGACCACTATCATCCTAGCCGCACATCTCTTAATTCAAGGGTTAAAAAATTAGTAGCACCACTGACTTGGTGCTATTGATAATATTCTAGCATAGCTCTCTCTCTCTCTCCTCTCTCTCTCTCTCTCTCTCTCTCTCTCTCTCTCTATATATATATATATATATATATATATATATATATAGCTATATACTTTCAAAAGGACTAGCTCAATTATACTTGTGAATTTTTTAGCATTAGATCTGTATTGAGATTTGTACTATTGTGCTTTCTCTTTCTTTCTCTTTAGTTAACTTTGTAATAGAACAAATCTCAATGCAAATCCAATAGTAAAAATTTACAAGTATAGTTGGGCTTGTAATTTTGAAAGTATATAAGCTCTACTATATATATATATATATATATATATATATATATATAGAGAGAGAGAGAGAGAGAGAGAGAGAGAGAGAGAGAGAGAGAGAGAGATCGGCTACTATGCTTAAACAAGCACCAAGAAATTGGTGCTTATAAGTTTTCTACCGTTAGATTTACCTCTTGACTAATTTCATCCCTATTGGGGCCGAAATATGATGCTGACCATTGACCGGGTGCGGTTTGCGATCGGCCTCGGGGTTGACCCTGTAAGTGTGATGCGTTGCGTGCCAAAAGGGATCAAGCGATCGGACCGATAAGGGATTTGCTTGGCCGGGTTCTTCTCAATCAAACTCTCACAAAGTTCGGCCTAGAGGAGCCGAATTAGGATTTGGAGACAGAAATTTGACACGACCAAATAGCCGATTTGAAAATTGTATTGCTAAAAAAGTGTTACAGGGAACGATAACAATTAAGACTACTCCTAGAAAAGCAGTAAGGAAAGCAGTAACTTAGTCTAGAAAAACGGTAAATGCAGGTATTGAAAGGTATTGAAAAGTGGGGATGGTCACTGGTTACGAGGTTGTAGGACCCCTTTTTCTTTGATGGTTCGGTTATTTATACCCGTTGGAACCATGTGTATAACTACCGATTTTAGTAATCGGCATGATTTAAGGAGAATCATCGCATATCTCTCAACTACTTTCTTTTGAGTCGATTCTCCTCAATATGATAGTAGTTGTTTTTCGTCCAAGTTCATCCCCTAAACGGCACGCTGAAGCGTGAACTTCGACGTTTTCCAATGTTGGGCGCCGCTTGCTATTATGGAGTTAGTTACGAGATTCGTGCTTGGATATCGTACTCTTTCTGTCACGCCCCGGGTGTAAACCAGAACCCGGGCCCGTCTACAGATCCGCCGTGCACACGGTATTTCCCGCATACACGAAGCGCCAAACCTGCTCAGATATAAGAGATAATAATAAAAGAGCAATAAAAACAGAGCTGAACTAAAATCTAATATATCTCAGACTGCAGCTAGAAATAAAATACAATACATCTGTATAAATGATACATCAGTCTCTCCCAGCTCACCAAAATAAATACAGCCTGCTGGCAAAAGCTAGTCCCAAATGTAAAAGTACAACCGTCTGAGAAAACAGGGGTACACCAACAGTCCAGCTAACTCGCTCATTCTGCCTCGAGATCTATCTACTCAGCCGTCCTCTCTCCTCGACCCGCTGCTGAAAGCCCAGCAGCACCCGCAGAAGACACTGCAAAACAAGGAAGAAGAAAAAGAGGAAAGAAGAATGGGGGTGAGAACTACTAGTAACCAGTAGCCTCCCCTAGTGGGTAAAACCTCAAATTCTGACACACCCACTAGGTCTACCAGAGGCAAAAAGGAAAGAAGGGTGGTAAGAAATGAAACCGCTGAAAAAGGGAAATCTACCAGTACTATGCCTCTAAAACACAGTCCTAGACTGTAATAACCGTATGCAACAATAACCAACCGTCCCAGATGAACCCAATCTGTACCGCCCTCATCATCGGGCAAGTAAGCCGCGCCGATGTGATAGCAAAGTTCTTGCTGCCGCCCTCATCATCGGGCAAATAAGCTGCGCCGATGTGATAGCAAAACTGTCCATAACTGTCTGGCCCCGTGTGACGCCCCACTTCCCAGGGGGTCACCCATCCTAGAACTTCTCTAGCTCTAGCACGCTTAACTCTCATAACTCTTGGATCTTGCTACCATCCAAATGCTATAGCGGGTTAAGAGATTTAGTCCTATTATATCATTTATATATAGGACAAATCCAAATTCCGGGGGTGTCACATTCTTCCCCCCTTTAAGCCCTGACGTCCACGTCAGGCTCAAGCACACTCACAAGCACCAGGCGATGTGAGACTCGTCTCGCTAGCCTTAGCCGACCTTGTGGGGAGCTGCACTCCACCCACAACGGTCATTAGCCGGGGAGCCTCGCTCTACCCGCTATATAACCCTTGCTCAGCCGAGACTCATCTCACATTTCCGGCTGGTGAATGTCTCTGATACCAACTGTGACGCCCCACTTCCCTCTAGGTGCCACGTGGCATCAGGCCTACGCTCGAGCCACCTAGCCCACTGCCCAACTTGGACCGGGCGAGCCACTAAGCGCTCCGATTCACCCAGACCCGACCCCGCATAACCCAATGTTCGAGCCCACCCAAATGCCCCCCGCTCGGGTTACAAGCTCGCGCTGCTGAACTCGCATAGATTAAGATGGTTCTAATCTAAACTTAATTTACATTCGTTTGGGTTTATATGAGACTTGGACACTAGTAATAATAACTGGGCTTAAGCATTTTGGGCTGTGATTTGGGCCCAACGAGTTATTATTGCTAGTGGGCCGGGTCGTTACATTTGGTATCAGAGCCAATAACTAGCCGGAAGTGTGCGGCGAGTCTCGACTGAGGACTAGCGAGACGAGTCTCACATCGCCTGGTGATCTTGGGCTGCTGTGTGTGTGTTTGGGCTGACGAGGACGTCAAACCTAAACGGGGGGAGTGTGATGCCTCCAATAGTCCCACATCGGATGTGGATGGAATTGTAATTGGGTTTATATGAGACTTGGACACTAGTAATAATAACTGGGCTTAAGCATTTTGGGCTGTGATTTGGGCCCAACGAGTTATTATTGCTAGTGGGCCGGGTCGTTATACCCCGGCCTCCGGAGGGGATCTCGAGGGGAGCGACCCACACGAGTAAAGCATCACCGGGCAATAACCGCGCCGGTGTGATAAGTAACAAAAGCAGGACTGGATCACAACTATAAAGCCCCAGTGGAAACACATCCCTCCACTAAAAGAAACTGATCCCCAATCTGATGCACAAATGAACATCCGGTCAATCGCCCAAAATCCGCGATCGCCGCAATACCTCACAATCCACAACCAGGTCTCACAACCGACCTCCGGTCAACCGCCCAATATCCGCGGTCGCCGGAATAACCCACAATCACAATCATGTCCCACATCCGACATCTGGTCAACCGCCTACTATCCGCGGTTTCCACAAAATCCTCTAGTCCATAATCATGCCCTATCACCAATGTCCTATAACCGACATCCGGTCAACCGCCCAATATCCGCGGTCGCCGCCAAAACCCATGATCCACAATCCAGTCCCTGGCTACACTATCCCAAACCCCTGCTCAAACCCGAGCAACAAGAACCACCTGACTAACGAAAAGGAGAAAAGAAGCAAACAAGGTTTCTCCTATGTCAAGTTCCAGCATGAAAGTGTAGCGATAAAGATGGCCTATCTAGATGTCCATACAAGCATGCAAGTGTTCTCAAGGAAATAAAGGAAAAGGTGTCCAATAGTGGTTCCACATGTGTAACAATTAATAGCTCCGCATAGATATAACCATCATGCTAAAACATTATCCAACCACACATGTCTATAATCCATGTTCCATAATAAAGCATCACTATCCACCTATACATGTCATAAAATCCTCAAATAGTACCAACCACTAACAGGATAATCATATAGTCCAAAATAAATATTCCATTCCACATGCAAGGTTAAACGCTCACATTCTATCCATACAAACATGTACAAGTCCCAACCACTATCAGATATCCACAAGCATGCAAGTCCCAATTACAATTATCAATCATGGATGTCCAAGAAGGATCTCTCTAATACTCCTAGTGGGTAAGTCAGAAAAGAGGGATAAAGCAACCACCCACCTGGACACGCGCAATCCTCAGCTGTAAAACCTCCTCGCTGTCCAATACCCCTCTTCACGCCAAATGCTCAAACAGATAAACCGCCGCGATTGCTGTTCACAATTACCCCAAAACACACACACAAATAAGCACACAAGTATCCGAAAACATGCTGTCCAGAATTCAGTCCCAAAGATGCCCTGTTTTTACCTACGAGAAGTGCCCGGAAAATTCCAGAAAAATACTGTCACGATCCTCGCAACGAACCCGTCGAAACGAGTACCTGCACGCTCAAATCCGAGTTTCCTACACTGAGAAACAAATCCGACAAGGGAACCACCTCGAAATAAACTGCTCTCAAAAACTGTAGCAATAAGTTCTGTACACAGATATTTTTCACCTTCAAAAAATATTCAGAAAAATCTGAGAAAAATCCAGGAGATTTCTTACGGAATGTAGATGAAAAACGCCTCGTGAAACGCCTCGATCCGATGCCTGTGCACAAAGATATGGCCGAATACCACAGTGCTGTCCAAAAACTCCGCCCAAGAAAAGGGTCAAATGAAAGCTCAGGAAACTCCAAGATAAACTCAAAACGAGGGAAACTTAAGTCACGAAGATCGTAGCCCTACCTGTCGTGAAGCCAACGGCGCAAAAATCGACAAAAAAGGTGGTCGGAGTAAGCCGGGGGAGTCCTCGCACCAAAATGCGACGAAGAAGATCACAAACGAACGAGCGTCGTGCCGCGCCGTAAAAATGCAAACTCGGGATGCGTGCTGCAGAAAAATCTTGAAATCTGCAGATGGAACCAGCTCTGGGAGAGGAGGATTTCTTGTGAAGGTCGCACTGTGAAAGGAAGAACAGGGAAGGAGTTTCTTGCAGTTGAACTCGGCCTATTTATATGCTGGAAGAAACAATTCAACAAATACCCCACTGTGTCCCCACTTCCGGGCACTGGGGATTTTCGGGCTGCTATAGTGTTGGCCCGGCCCAGCACTGTGCGGGCCCGAATCTCCCTCGGGCCTACAGTCTCCCCCGCAACAGCGGACAGCCAAACCCCCCGCTCACGCCCGCCGCGTGGCCCCGCGGAGGTCGACACGTGGCGGCCACGCGCGGGAACCGCGCGTCAACGCGCCTGACGCGCCGCCCACGTGCGCCTGCGCTCGCCGCCTGCGCCCCCCTGACAGGCACGCAACCCGAGGCACCCCGATGCACCTCCGTGGACCCAGCTTTCATGAGCCCGCTAACCACAATCAGACACGTGTCCCGTCGGTCCATGCACCGCGCCCGCCTGCTCCGTGGTCCAAGTCCACTGCACCGACCAATCTCAACATGCCACGTGTCCTACCCTGGTGCACGCCGGCCCGTGGACCGCGCACCTGGCCCGGCGCCTGCCCGCGCGCTGCCCGCGCCCTGCGCGCTGCCCGCGGCC
>CM054934.1:20957067-21059337 GCA_029168755.2 Tillandsia fasciculata | reverse complement strand
GTAAGCATGCATGATTTAACGTACAATCTATATGATTGAGATGTAAGCATGTGAAATGGTCTAAAATTATGTTGATTGAGGCTTACATGATAATTGTACATGTCATATTAAATGAGAGCATGATATAGTGGATGGTAATTTGTTGATGGAATCATATGCATGTATATAGTTGGTGGTGTATTTATTGATCAAGATGATGCATACTAGGGTGAACTTCTTGTTGCTTGAGAACTGTATTGTAGTGACCCCGATCCCGTGCAGCTTTCCCTATGACCCATGCAGTGGAACACCTATTAGTGGTGTGTCGGAACCGCAACGCGTCAAATGGACGCATTGGACAGACTCAGTGAGGTGTCTGGATCAAGCACTGTCCTTCGGCTGCTTTCGCCGAATTTTAGAAAGGGTTTCAGGCTAATTCGAGACTGGATTTAGATTCCGCGTGGAAAAACACCGAAAATCGGCTATTTACTTGCCTTTTTCGGAGTCCGAATGCCCAAAAAGGGACCCCCGGAACTTTTCTGCGCGTTTTGGTGCATGGGGGAGCTGTAGACCGAAGAAAGGACACGTGGCAGCCCGGGATTGATTGCCGGCTCACGCGCGCGTGGTCCATGGAAGCACGCGCGTGGAGCTGTGGACTAGGGCGGAGCCACATGGGCATATCTGGATTGGTCGGCTCACGCGGCTTGGTTCATGCGGTACTGCGGGTGCGCGGTCCATGGACCTGGCGCGTGCGCCGGGCCGCGAGCGAGCGCCAAGGCGGGACGCATGGCGACTGCGGATTGGGCCGGCCACTGTGCGGTCGTGCGCGGCATGGCGGGGCAGGTGGTCGTACGCGCGGGGGCAGGAGGGCGCGACGTGGGGCGTGTCACGCGTCGCGCGGGTGGTTGGCTGGCGCCAACAACACCCGCGCACGTGGGTGCGCCGTGTGGCGCGGCCTGGGTGGCCGCGCGTCGCTGTTGCGTGGGATAGGCCACGTGGCGCGCCCGGGTGAATCCGGTGCTGCCGTGGCCGTTTCCTGTTCGGCCCCCGAACATTTTGTGCGCCCGAAATCGTACCCCAAAGTGGTATTTTCTCTCCCCCCCCCCCCTAGGCTGTAAATAGGTGGTTATCTTTGGCTTTTAGACCCTTTTCCCGAGCTCCTCTGCGACAGAGCCCTAAAGCAACTTTGTTCTTCATCTTGTGCTGCATGTCTCGAGGGAGTTTTGGAATTTTTGGAGGGCGCCAGCACATCGACTGCTTCGACGATTTGGCGCAGTGCGACGTTTCATCTTCGGTGGTTTATTTCCGTCGCGTTTCGGTCCACGAGGTCCATAGAGCTACTCCGAAGGAATTTTTGGATGACTTTTGTAGAGTCGGTTTCACGAGAGGTAGGTCTTCAATTTCTGTGTTGATCACCTTGCTTCATTCTGAGTTCTTGGCACAGTTTACGAGGAATCTTTGAACCCCTTTGTTGCTGGTGGTTTTTCTAGACAGCGGAGGCTTGTCGGATTTTTATCTCTATGCTCGAGTATCGAATTTTGACATGTGAGGACTCGATCGGCATCTAATCTTCGCAAGGATCACCGTCGTATTTTTATTGGAATTTTTGGAGATTATCTCGTATGTGGTATTTTTGTATTTTCTGGACTGATTTTTCAGCAGTAAGTGATCTTGGGAATTTTTATTGATTGTAATGTTTGGACCATATCTTTGTACCCAGGAGGAGTTTTTGGGTGTTTTTGGGCCCGTTGGAATCGTGGGAATCCGAGGATTGTCCCCGTTCAGTTTCAGCCTTGTTGGATCTTGGATTGATGTGCGCTTCACGTGGGTTGCTTCATCTCCAAGATCGGTGGACGGTTCTCTAACTCTATATTGTTAGTGAGCATGCATTATGTGAGCAGTATTAGAAAGCATGTTGTATCACATAGGATTTTCTAGTGTGGTGATTCTGATCATGTTGATTATTACTTCCTATCTGTGTTGATTAAATGTTAGTATTGGACTTGACCTAGCACCCTGTCATATGTTGCATGTGTAACCAGACTGCTAGAAAACTCTCACTTGGGCTAGGTTCTTTTATGTTCTAGTTTCCACCTCTTGCATTCCTTTTTTCTGGACTTAGTGTAATGACGCTGATTTTTATTATTTCCTAAATATCGTCTTTTGGATTTAAGTTTGTTTTTGGTGGATTTTTTCTTGGCTTTGGTTCGCTTAGTTTTAGGGTGGCGGTTGCCGTATTGCGGTAGACCTCGTTAAACGGAGAACGACGATGCGATCGGATCGAAAATCCGACTTACGGATCTTTCGGAATGAGGTTTTCGGTATTAACGGGTCTGAAAAGGTAAGTTCTGACATCCTCGGAACCCGTTAAGTGTTATTGGTGCATCAGAATCCGTGCTAGCAGGTATGGGATGTTCCGGAGGATCGACACGCTTATCGAGGAATCCCTTTTGTTTTTAAAGATCGAATTTTGGGTGTTTCGTATGTAAGAAGAGAAAATTAAATTAAATTAAATTAAATAAAGAAATCGGAATTTCAAGATAACCCTAGTTCAAAAGGATCATTTTTTCTTCCTCTTCCCTCATTGTGCGTGCCGAAGACCGAGACCGGAAGCGTCGCCGATACCGGGGAGCGGATCCGGAAACACCACCGTCTGCGGAGATCGGGATCGCGTTGTCTTCTCCATCAGAGCTAGGTTAGTTTGCACCATTTTGTCTTCGTTATTTGAATCTCGACTCTCCGTTGTCGTTACTTTAGTTTTTGCGTTTTGGGTCACGTTCTTGAATGTCGTTCGATGGTTAGCGATCGTTAGTCCTCTTTTATCGTTTTGATCGCTGGTTCGTTCGTTGGTTTTGATCGTCGGTTTTCGTTCGTTGGTTTTGATCGTTGGGTTTCGTTCTTGATTGACGTTCGTTGATGTTTTCGGTTGACTTCGTTCTTGGGTTTTTGTTCGAGGAGGTTTTTGTAGGAGTTTTTGGGTTTTTCGGCGGGATTGCTTAAGGAAAGTCGACGGTGCCTCCGCCGCCGCTCGATGCCCTAGCCGAGCCGCCGCCGCTCGATGCCCTAGCCGGGCCACCGCCACGCGCTGCCACCGCAGGCCGCGCGCCGCCAGGCGCTGCCGCCGCGCGCAGCCATGCGCGCTGCCACCCGCGCGCAGCTAGGCTCGTTGTTGCCGCGCGCAGCCAGGAGTGCTGTCGCTGTTGCGCGCCGCACAGGGCCGCGCCCTGCCAGGCCGCCGCCGCGTGTTGCTGCCGCACACACGCGCCGCGCACTACCAGGCCGCCGCCACTGGATGCTCTAGCCGCCGCCGCTGCTGGATTCCCTAGCCGCCGCCGCCACTGGATGCTCTGGCCGCCGCTGCCGCGCACTGCTTGCGCGTCGCACAGGGCCGCGCCCTGCCAGGCCGCCGTCACGTGGTGCTGCCGCACGCGCGCGCTGCACCCTGCCAAGTCGCCGCCGCTGGATGCCCTAGCCGCCGCTGCTGCTTGCGCCAGCGCACGCTGCTTGCGTGTGCCCGCGCGGGGCTGGGCTCGCGCGGGGCTGTCGCGCTGCTTGCTGCTTGCACATGCCGCGCCGCCGCTTTGACCGCTCGGGCCAAGCCGCTGCCATCAACAGCTTGGCTTGTCGATTTTTTGGGGCTTGACGATTTTTGGTTTGAGTGTGTTACTTGCTGTTCTCGTCGACGGCTTTGCGTGACGGTTTTATTTCGCTTATTCATTGACGGTTTTTAGCTTGACGGTGCAGTCCGCTTGACGGTGCAGTCCGCTTGTCGGTGCAGTCCGCTTGTCGGTGCAGTCCGCTTGACGGTGCAGTCCGCTTGACGCAGCTATTTTTGTTTGTCGTCGGTAGATTCTCCGCTTGGTTGTTTTTCGGCACGGAGTTCGTCAAGGCAACGGTTGGAGCCGGGTTTCCATCAATTGCCTCGTCGACAGTCGGATCGCGTCGGAGGCACAGTTTTCAACATGAGGGATTTTTGGACACTGAGTTTTTCGTCGGTTTATTGTTTTGGGTTTTACCGGGTGCCGTTTTTATGTCCGGTCTTTTGTTTCACTACTAGGATTTTATCTGTTATTTTTGGTAAACCGGTAGAATCCCCTTTTTCGGTAAATTCGGGTTTTCTTGCATGGTTTTCCTATCTTTTGACGTTAGGGGTGTTGCTAGAATATTTGTACCTTCCGGGTGACCGGTTGTCGCGGTTTGAGGTCCGGTGGACTGCTTGTCCTTATCTAAACAATGGTAAAAATTGTTCGGGAATTTGCTTTGATCAGGTTTTGATCGGTGCGACAATCGGGACACCGGAGGCAGCTTCTGTTTTGGGATAGAAGGGATTTCTAGTACAGTAGTCGGGACCATTGAATTTGCTAGTTTGGGGTAGTGTGTTGATTTGTGTTTTTGGATATTTTATTAGGCCCGCGGGGGGTGTTGAATGCTTAGGAGGGTCGCGGGCGTGGTCGTTTATCTCCGTTTCAGGTGGGTGCACTCTTAGAACCCCTTTGTTGCATATTTCTTTATTATTATGTTGCACTATATTAAGAGATATTGTGAGTGATCGTGGCGGCTTTTCGAAAGTCGGAAGGTGGGTTCGGTAAAGTAGAACTTGTGCTATTAGTGGACCTTGGGCAGGTCCGAGGGTTTTACAGGAGTTCGTAGAGGAATCTCGTACTCAGGATGACTTACGGGTAGAGATTGGTACCCCGACTTAGAGTCGGGAACATCTGGTGAACTGGTAATATCTGAACTTGCACTTTATTGTTTTCCCTTATGACATCTTATGAGTTGATGAATAACCCCATGTTCTACACGTGTATCGGCATTTATACCTTTTGGAGCAATGAGTGTCGCAGGTGGACACTCGTTTTATTATGGTTACTATGCTCATGGCGCTTGCATGCACACCAGCAGTTTGGCCACCGCATCGGTGTACTTTTCTGGAAGGGTGGTACGTTGACCCGTGTATCCCACAAGGTGACGTAGTGGGGGAGGCCTCGCGGTGATTTATTGGGGGGTTTACATGCACCAAAGGTGAGAGCGGTGTAGTTTTCTTTTGCCTGAGGTCTCCGGACTGACATGGCAAGGTGCTCAGCAGTAGTCCCTCGAGGATGATGTGATTGATTGCAGGATGGGGTGATGGATGCTCTGGTTTTACGGTTTGATTTATCATTCGCACCTTTTTGCATCTTATTTGTAGTTGTGTTTTATCTCTACTCTTCTTGTCACTGACTCCCACTGTGTGGCAGGTTTGGTCGGGTCTGGGGATCAGGACGATGGTGAGGACGCTACTTGGTAAGGTGTGAGATTACCTCGGTCAGGTTCCTTTTCCTCTTTCGTTTATAGTTGGTTATTTTCCTTTATGGTCTAATACGGTGCATGTGAATGTGTATTACTGTGGATGGTGTGGATGTTGAGACATGTCTTATGTTTGTCATATGGACTTATTTTATAGAACTATGCTTTCAATATAGGGTCTTTGGACGCGTCGTGTGGATGCGGGTTTTCACACTCAAAAAGGGTATTGCGAAAATGGCTTTAGAAAATTAAGTGTCGTGTGGGCACCGTTTTCAAAACTTGTGGATTTATCCTTTCAAACCTTTTGAAGCGCCGGGTGTGCGCCGTTTAATGAAATAAGATGATAGCGTTTTCAAATTCATACTCTGGTAATTTGTAACGGTTAATGCTTGGTGGTTGATATTTTTTTTCGGGCTTTGGGACGCCGTGCATATGCATGGGAGATCTTGTATATGTGGCGGGTCTGTGCACGTGCCACGCGGGAGTTCGTTTGAAAGAAAAAAAAAAAAATAGGGCTGCTTTCCGCTTTAAAATTGCTCCCGGGGCGTGACACTTAGAGTTTCTCCTTGCCCGGATAGTGGGCCGAGTGGTCGGGTTATTGTGGGATTCATTAGCACTCGTGCCCGGGGGCCGAGTGGAGTCTGATAGCTGTGGCTAGTGTTGTGCCAGTGTTGGGAGCCATTCGGGTAAACGGTGGTCCCGGGTTGTCGGGTATTCTCCAACCAGTGTCATTAGCACTGTGTTTGTAGTAGTGTTGAACTGGTGATAGCATGTAGGACCTTGAACCCAGACTGTTTTTGGACACACATAATTTTAGTAAACTAATGTTTTCGTACCGAATTCCGAAGGGTCGCCGGAGCCTGTTCTTGTTTGATAGGGTGAAGGCATTAGCCCTTTGGGGTTTGGAAAATAATACTTGTTTTGACTAATTTTCTTAAAGAACTAAAATTCATTAAATTAGGTTTCTTAAATAGAAATATTTTTTGGTAATAAATATCATCTTTTCTTACAAAACTTTCTCACCCGAGAGGGTTTGAGTGATCTGGGTTCTAGGTGTCGTTTCCTTATTGGGGACGAAAGCTACGGAGGCTGTGCCTAGAACCTGTTCTTGTTTGATAGGGTTGTAGGTGCTAGTCTCCCGGAACTTTCGGATCCTGATTGGTTCCCTCCGGATGTTTTTCCCGAGGGAGTTGACTTTCTCGAACTTTAAGGGGTGGAGAACTTCGAAAGGTTGAGTCTGGAGTCTGTTCTTGTTTGATTGGGATTCTAGACATCGACCTTTCGAGATTCTCGGACCCTTACTATGTCGGTTGGTTCTTTCTCGTCTGTGAGTTGGATGTCCTGTTTTGGGAGCCGTTGGGTTGACGACGGTCCCGGCTGTTGAGTACCTCCAGCTAGTGGGTTAGTATTGTGAGTTGGACATTGTCGATCTGATTGATCGTGGATTTGGATTATAGCCTGCATGAGCCATATTGAGCTCGACAAAGATGCGCTGATACTTTCCTCGGTGGGGTCGATCGCGCCCCTCGAGTGCCACTCCGGAGTTGGGCCTATTACTTTGCTATCTCGACTTGTCGACGCAGTCCCTCTGGCTGGGCCAGTTTTGACAGTCACGGACACCCTACGTAAGTCCAGTCCTCCGTGGATGTAATGGCAGTAGGTGGGCACAGGTTTGACTGGACCCCATGTGGCAGTGACTGTGATTGGGTTGATTGAGTATTTGGGTTAGAGTCGATGCATCATTTTCATCTTTATCACCCTTTGAGCATTATAGATAGAGGTATGATAGCTGTAGACTCTTTCCAGCTTATCTTTTCATTATTGCAGTTTTTCGGTTATCTTATGCCTCTAGTAGACTTAGTGGGCAAACCGTCGGGCTTGGTGGCGGTACCCACTGAGAACTACGTGTTGGTGTAGTTCTCACACCCGCTAGGGGTTTTTCCCCCTCCCCTTCCTCTTTTCTCTCCTTTGTTTTGCAGAGTTTTCTGCGGGTATTGCTGATCCTTCTATTGCTGGCCGGGGTGATGGAGTCACGAGCTAGTTCCCTACCCGTCCTTGGAGTATAGCTATACCCCCCTTTTTGGAGTTTAGTAGTACAGTCTATTGGATTATTGTTGTTAGCTACTTTTGAGAGTTTTATTTTTGGAGAGACTTTTGTAGTGAGGTTCAGACTTGTACTTTTGGAGTTGTATTATTTCTTATTTCAGTAGTTTACTTTTCAGCTCTGATATCTGTATAACTATAGTATCTTTCTTTTTGCAGGTTAGACGCTTCGTCTATACAGGGCTTCCCGTATGGGCGGCGGATCTGTTGGCGGGCCCGGGTCGCAGTTTCGACCCCGGGGCGTGACATGCATGATTAGAGTTATACCTCTTATTGATTGGAAGCAAGCATGATTAGAATTGTCCATGTTAAGTTGGTTGAGATTTATGCATGATATGGTTAAAGGTTTATGTATCGGTCCTGATGCATGTTAAATTATGGAACTTTGACTAGCACCCCGTCATATGTTTACATATTTCAACCAGACTAATAGAAAATCCTCACTTGGGCTAGTTTCTTTCATATTCTAGATTCCCTACACTTTGCATTGTCATTTTTCTAGACTTAGAGTTTCTCCTCGCCGGGTTAGTGAGCCAAATGGTCGGGACAGTGTAGGACGCATGCTGTGCTTGTGCTGGGGAGCCGAGTGGAGTCTGGGGGTTGTGGTTAGTTGGTGCTAGTGTCGGGAGCCATTTGGGATGACGATGATCCTGGGATGTTGGATTTTCCTCTGATTAGTTCATTGCCACTGAGTTGTGGCGGTGTTGATCTTTTGATAGCAGGACCTTGAACCCAGAATGTTTTTGGACACACATGATTTTAGTAAACTAGTATTTCTTTTCCAAGTTTCGAGGGGCGCCAGAACCGTTCTTATTTGATTAGGGCGAAAGCACTAGTCCTTTGGGATTGGGGAAAAATAAAACCTGTCTTTAACTAATTTTTATAAGGAGCTAAACTTTATTAAAATTGAGTTTCCTCAAATCAAGATGGTTTTCTAAAAAGAAGTTACTTTTTGTCCTCACCCAGAGAATGTTAGAGTGAAAATGGTTTTCCGAATTAAATGTCATCTTTTCATACAAACTTTCTCGCCCCGAAAAGGGTTCGAGTGATCTGGGTTCTAAGAGCTGCCTCCTTATTTTGGGTTGAGAGCTACGGGAGGCTGTGCCGGGAACCTGTCCTTGTTTGATTGGGGTTGTAGGCGTCAGCTTCTCGGAATTCTCGACCCCGTCGTCATTACTAGCGGTTGTGTTGGGTTTGGATCTTTGGCCGATGAGTGTTCCGGCCGGTGTTGTTAGTCGTTCGGGTTTTGATGTTGGCCGATGAGTGTTCCGGCCGGTGTGGTTAGTTGTTCCGGGTTTGTGAGCTTTCTGATCTGTTTAATCGTGGATTTGGATTATAGCCTGTAGGTGCTACAATTGTGATACTTGGTTCCGTGCTATTTTCTTCAGTGGGGTCGCTCCCTTTGAGTTGCCGCTCCGGATGCGTTGGTTTGGCCTGTTGAGGCAGTTTCGCATGATGGTTATGTTGGTCCGTTGGGATGCCCTACGTAATTCCAGTCCAGTTAGAACAATGGTTGTAGGTGAGTGCAGGCTTGACTGGCCCTTTTTGGCAGTCCTTACAATTGGGTTGATTTGGGGCACCTCGAGTTAGAGTGATTGCATATCATCATCTGTTTCACCTATTGAGCATCGTAGATAGAGGCATGATAGTTGTCGTTTTCTTTCCTGCTTATCTATTTTTACTTACAGTTTTTTCTGTTCTCTTATATCTCTAGTAGACTTAGTGGGCAAACCGTTGGGCTTGCAGACGGTACTCACTGAGAACTACTGATTGATATATATAGTTCTCACACCATCTGTTGGTGACAGTTTTGTAGAGGCTTTCCTTCCGTTCTGGCTTCAGTTGGCTTGGTGGATCGAGGTGAGGGAGTCGCGAGATAGATCCCTACCAGTATTATTCATTTCGGTGAGATAGATGTACCAACTCGGATTGTGGGTTTTACTGTACACTGTTGTATTTTATTGTTTTATATTATCTCCCATTTTATATTTATAAATGTTGTATAGGAGGATTCTATTTGTACTTTCATTCAGTGAACCTGACTATTGTATTATTATTTTGGGAGATGGATATTATATTTTTATTTCAGTTGTATAGTAATTCAGATTTTTATTACAGCAATTTATTTTCAACTCTGATATCTATATTGTTGTTAGATATTATTTTTTACAGATTAAACGCTTTGCCTATGCGAGAATTCTCTTATGGGTGGCGAATTTATTGACAAGTCCGGATCATAATTTCGACTCTAGGGCGTGACAGGAAGTTTCTGTAGAGTCCTAGCATTCCAATACCTTTGTATACCTTCTTTTCATGACGGGATTGTTAGGAAAACCGTTCACTGTGTTTTCCGCAATGGACTGGCCTGGACCGCGAGTATTTTTCTGCGACTGAGCTTGAAAAACGGAGGACGACTAAACGAACGGATTCGGATTCCGACTTACGGATCTCCCGGAATGGGGCCAAAGCGTTTGCCTTTGAGTGGTGCATCGGAATCCGTGCTTTGTGGCCGGCACGCTTTTTGAGGCGGTCGGACGGGATCCGTCCCTGATCAGTTTTCTTTGATCTTGTTTATGTTATTGGTTTGCTTTAATTATTTTTGTAATACCTCGACCTTCCGGTTTCCGTTTTGGTTTTAATTGAATCTTCTTAGTGTTAGAGTGGGGGGTTGAAAGTTCGAGATTTTTTTGGGTTGACCGTCGGGGTTTGCGGGTATTTTTAGGTGGTAGAGCTCGCAAAATGAGGAACGGCGGTGCGATCGGTTCTGGAATCGGACTTGCGGATCTCCCGGAATTGGGATTTGAAACTCCCAGTGACTGTAAAGTGCACCGAGATTCGTGCGTGGTAATTTGCACGATTTTCGAGGAAGTCCGAGTCAGACCTTGACCTAGGGTTAATTGGAGGTTTTCATAAATAGCCCCCTTTTCGTTGTAAACCCTTTTTCTTTTCCTTTGGAGAACGGGAACGGCGAGGGAAAAAGGAGAAAAAAGGGGGAACCCTCCTCTCGTGGAGCATCACGTTGGTGACGAGAGGGACGATCCACTTTCTCCTTCCTCGCGGGATCACGGTAAGCGATCGGGGCAAACCCTCTCGTTGTTTTCCTTCTTTTGCAATTTCTGTGGGGTCGAGGGTTTAGGCGGTAGTTGTTCGGTTGTCGCGCGACGTGGGTTTTGTGGTAACGGGAAGCCGCCGCCGCCGTTGTAAAACGGGAGGCCGCCGCCGCCGTTATCGTACTCACGGGGTCGCCGCCGCGGTCGCCGTGTTCGCGGGGTCATCACCGGAGCCGCGGGAGACGAAAACAAGGGTTTACTGTTCATCCAGTACGGTTCCAGGCCACGCGGTCCACGGGACCAGGCGTGCACCCGGCGCACGCCTACACAGCTCGGAGAGGCGGACCCGGTGCACAAGCGCGTGCGCCAGCCCAGCCCGGGCCGCGCGGTGCACGCGCCAGGCGTGCACCCGGCGCACGCCCCCGCGACCGATGGTGCGGACCCGGTGCACGGGCGCGTGCGCCAGCCCGGCCCAGGCCGCGCGGTGCACGCGCCGGGCGTGCACCCGGTCTTCGCCCTCGCACCCGCGGAGGACGTGGACCCGGTGCGCGCCTCCCGCTGTGCGCGGCCCGGCCCAAGCCGCAGCGGTCCACCGCTGCGGCACGCTCCCGGTCCACACCGTCGGCGACTGTTTTCGTGGACCCGGTCCACGCCTGGACCGTGCACCAGACTTCAGCCAAAGAGCCCAGAAGCTCCGTTTTTGGCCCGTTTCGCCCCGTTTTTGGGTGTTTTCGACCACGACGATGTTATTAATGATACTTCTTACTGTAGTTCATTTCGGGCACAAGGTGGGAACGTTTTAACTGAAGTTTCCGCACACTCTCTTCTCTGCATTTCAGGTGGGTACCCCTTAGAACCCCTTTGTGCGTATTCTTGTTACTTCTATGTTTCATTGTCACCTTTTTGGTAGCGACCAAGTGTCGCGGTGCCCTATAGTATGTATACGTATGTGGGTTTTTATTTGGAGACTTAGCATGGCATTTCCGGCACTTGTGATTAACTCTATTTATGCAATTAACCGCGATATTGTTGATAGTCATTATGGTTCTTGTTATTTAATTATACGTGGTTGATAGTCTCTATGTTTCTCGCTACTTGATTATGTACGATGTTCTTGGTTATTATGCTCGAGGCTGCAGCACGCGCACCCGCGGTTTGGCCACCGCAAAGGGTGCGCTTTTCCGGAAAAGTGGTCTATGACCCGTGTATACCCACGAGGTGACGTAGTGGGGGCCCCCGTAGGTGGGGGGTTTGAGGCGCCAAGGTGTGAGCGGTGCGACCCGTCGAGGTAGGTGCTCGACGTGGTTTACCGAGGTAGGTGCTCGGTTTGGTTTCCCGAGGTTGGTGCTCGGTTTGGTTTCCCGAGGTTGGTGCTCGGTTTGGTTCTCCGAGGTTGGTGCTCGGTCCGGGTTGCCGGGGCAGGTGCCCGGGACAGGTTATGCAAGGTTACTGTCGATTGCACGATGAGGAGGGCGGTCGCTCTGGTTTTACTGCGGTTTGCTTTATTTATAGCCCTAGTTGCTTTCGTGCTTTATTTCCTGGTCACTGACTTCCCACTCCGTGACAGGTTCGTCCAGGGTTGAGCGCTAGGACGACGGTGAGGCCGTGGCAGGGGTATTTTTGGTCTTCGAGGCCATAGACTGTATGTACTTCTTTTTCTGCTCATTTCATTACCTGTTAGTAGCTTACTATGTGGATCGCGATACCCTTGTGGGGTCGATGTGGATGTTGGAATATCTTTTATTACCCTTATGGGTGATTGTTTTGCTTCCCCGGATTGGCCGCTTTCAAACGACAAAAGGAAAGATAAAAGAAAATATTTCGAAAACCGTTTTTAAAATCTGGGTGTCGTGTGGGCACCATTTTAAAACCCTGTGGATTTATGGCTTGCGAAAACCGTTTTGAAAATCTGGGTGTCGTGTGGGCACCGTTTTAAAACCCTGTGGATTTATGTATTTCGAAAACCGTTTTGAAAAACCTGGGTGCCGTGTGGGCGCCGCTTTTAAAACTTGTGGATTTATTCTTTCAAAATTTGTCGGCCTCTTTAATACATACGGAAAATGGTTGTATGATTTGACTGTTGAACTAGTGTGGTTAAAGTGATGATTGTGTGGTTGTTGTAGTCAGGACGCCGTGCATATGCAAAGGAGACTCCGCCCGTTCGCAGAGTGAATTTGTATATGCGGCGGGTCTGGGCACGCACCGGGGGAGTTTGGTTTCAAAAAAAAATATATACACGCAAATTTAATTCATTTCAGTGGTTGTCTTCCGCTTAATGAAACCCCCGGGGCGTGACAGATTAAGATGGTATCAGAGACAAACAGCTTTAACCACAGTAGTCACTGTCCAACATCCACTGGAGCACATTACCACTGGCTACTACCTAATGAAATGGTCAGGGCATATCTGCGTAGAGATGCGAGAGTGCGGGGACTATTGAGGTTCTTTTTCGGTATGGCTCGGGTGGTAGCGCAACCCACTGGTGGTTGTCGGTTTGTCGGCCGTCTGTCGGTCATGGGTAACTGGATAGCCGTTTGTCTAAACTTATACCTTCTGGGTCTTCTGGTGTTAAGTTATAGCGGGTGGTCGGCCGATTCTTATTGCACCATGGGCAAGGTAGTTGAGGGAATGAAGAATCTTTCCCCTATGATTGTTACCCATAGTTCGGCCTTTTACCGAAGACACTGCGACGGTTGTAGAGATCGTCGTGATGGGTTCACGGGGGGCTCCTTTGGGTTAGAAAGGGAGGCCACCGGGGCTAGTAAATCTTCTTCGTTTGGGCTCGTTTTGGGGTCAGAAAGGCCGTACCTCGCTTCGCACAAGGGTGCGTAAGTGGTGACTTTTAATAGGGGGTTTAGCTTTGATGCTGGGTGGTGCCGAGTGGCTCCTTTTAGTGGGGTTGTGGTGGTAAAGCTTTGGGTTGGGTTTCTGTCCTCTGCACAAGTGCGTCGGTTCGGTTGTCCTGCTGGTGGGTTGGCGTGTGATCCCTCGAGTGCGTTTAGTGAACCTAGGCAACTTTTGACACGGTTCTCCTCGCTGATCTCGTTGCTTGTCTTCTTCCAACCCTTTAGATTTCAGACGGATAGTCTTCAGTACCTGGAGGTCTTTGCCGAACGGACCTTGAACTTTGATTTTTCTTCTAGTTGGGAGTGTCACTGTTGGTCTGGAAGTTTACCGCTCGATTCGGTGCCCGGTACTTGGTGGGGCAACGGTTTGGGACCAAGAGATAGCGGCAATTTAGAGCGTCGCACCCCGTCGGTGCCAGGTCGGAGGTAGGACCTCACCTTGTGGGTTTTGTCGCCAGCTTCCCATGACTAAGTTATAGCCTTGAGGTTTGGTTTGGGAGCTGTGGATGGTGATCTTTTGGGGCAGGTGTGAGTCAAGGGGGGGAATCTGGCGACTACTCGGAGTTTTGGCTCTGGTCACCTTCGGCTAGGAGGCCCTGTACGCGGCCCTTTTTGTGGGGTAGACTTGGTGGTAGGTCTTAGAGCTGAAACCTAACGTTAGTTTCGACCGTCGCCTTGGTAGGATGGGTAGTCGGAGCGAGTGGCCCGGGATGGTGGTTATGCTCCCAGCTTGTGGCCCGTGTTGGTGACGGGTGGAAGTATCCAGCGTCGGCGACGGAGGGGAGCAGCCCGTGTTGGTGACAGGTGAGTTCGTTGTCTTCAGGGGAGAATTTATGATAGTTAGTAACCCAGCCTGTTTTGTTGGCACCGCTTGGAGCCTTGTGAGGGCGTTGTGTGGGTTGTTTTCCCCGTCGTCGGGTTAGATGTTTTGGACTTCAAAAGGATCATTGGTATGGGTTGGGCAGTACGACTGGGGTACCTCGACACATCGCGAGACTTTGTTGCTGACTGCTCAGAGCCGGCTGGGGTGGTGTGCGGACCAGCGACGTCGTGACGGGGAATTCCGAGTCGGGAAGCAGGAATACGACGAGGTGCTGGGAATGGACTGGTTCACGAGGTATTCGGCGGATGTATAGCTACTTGGTTTAAGTGAGCTTGGCGACTCGACCCTTTGCATCGTTTACTGACACCCCATTGTAAGGGTTTCTTCTGACGTCCCCTTGACTGAATTGCCGAGAATACCCCCGGGTGAGAGGCCACCCTCTCTTTCAAGCTTCTACCAGGCACGACTAGGAGCTTTCCGGATAAAGGGTTCTATAGACCGTGGGTGTCGCCTTGGGGCGCACCCGTGCTTTCGTGCGAAAGAAGAACAGAAGCCTACGTCTACGCATCGACTTCAGGGAGATAAGCAAGGTTACAGTGAAGAACAAGCCCAGGATTGATGACCTCTTCAATCAACTACAAGGAGCACTTGAGGATTATTCTCCGGAATCTCAGGGACCAGGAGCTGGTTGCTAAGTTTAAGAAATGTGAGTTCTGACTTCGCGAAGTGGACTTTTTGGGGCACATCGTGTCACCGACGGGAATCACAAAGAATGTGAGCGAAACTGCCCGACACGCGATCCGGAACTGGCAGCTGTCGTCTTCGTTTTAAAAACTTTGGAGACGCCACCTTTTGGAGTTCATCGTGATGTGTTTTCGGACCGCCAGAGTCTTAAGCTTTGTTCACAGAGATGGATTTGATTTGGCGGCAGAGGCATTGGTTGGAGTTGCTGAAGGACTCGGCATGTCCACTCAGTATCACCACGGGGAAAAGTAAGTGTAGTAGCGGATGTTTTGAGCAGGAAGGGTCAAACCGGGGGGGGGGGAACCGATGAGCGCAAGTACTCAGCAGGACCGGTACTGTCGCGCGACTTTTGTCCTTGATGGTCAAGCCAACCCTTTAGAAAAACCCTAGAAGGTCAGAAAATGGGCGCACGGATTCAGCTTATTCGAGACAAGACCCCCCCCGGACCACGCGAGCGACTTCCCGGCGAGTGCGAACGACGCAATACGTTTCGAGGGCGGGATTGCGTGCCCGAACTGCCAGAGTTAAAGAAAGAGATACGGTCGGAGGCGCACTGCGCTCCCTATGCGGCGCATCCAGGTGACACGAAGATGTACAAGAACCTCAAGCAAAATTTTTGGTGGACTAAACCAAAGGGGGATGTAACACAGTTCACTGCTCGCTGTCTAGATGGTTAACAAGTAAAGTTCGAACTTCAGCGCTCAGCGGGGAAAACTACAATCTCTACTTGTACTAGAGTGGAAATGGGAGCGAACCAGCATGGAATTCGTCACGGGTTTCTGCATCGCATCAAGGGCACGATGCAGTTTGAGTCACGGTGGATTGACTGACGAAGTCGACTCTCTTTCCACCCATCTGTACGACGTGGACCAGAGACACTCGACTGGTGTCGAACCTTTGGCAAAGTCTACGACGAGCTCTAGAGACTAAACCACACTTCAGCACGGCGTTTCACCCCCCAGACCGACGGACAGTCCGAGCAAGTGAACCGAATTCTCGATGATGTGCTTCGAGCCTGCGTACTTGATTTGGGTGATGGATGGTCACTGCTCTTGAGCTTAGAGAGGACCTGAGCTTCAACGGAACACCGGTGCGGATCTTAGCACGAGAGGACAAAAAGGGATTGCGCAACCGGACGATCCCCTATGTGAAGGTGCTATGGAGCAACCAGGAAGAACGTGAAGTGACTCGGGAACTGGAGTCAATGATGAGCGAGTGCTACCCAGATTTATTCACCGCGGGCCAGGATCAAGTTTCGAGGACGAAACTTCTTTTAAGTGGTGAGTGATGTAGAGTCCTAGCATTCCAATACCTTTGTATACCTTCTTTTCATGACGGGATTGTTAGGAAAACCGTTCACTGTGTTTTCCGCAATGGACTGGCCTGGACCGCGAGTATTTTTCTGCGACTGAGCTTGAAAAACGGAGGACGGCTAAACGAACGGATTCGGATTCCGACTTACGGATCTCCCGGAATGGGGCCAAAGCGTTTGCCTTTGAGTGGTGCATCGGAATCCGTGCTTTGTGGCCGGCACGCTTTTTGAGGCGGTCGGACGGGATCCGTCCCTGATCAGTTTTCTTTGATCTTGTTTATGTTATTGGTTTGCTTTAATTATTTTTGTAATACCTCGACCTTCCGGTTTCCGTTTTGGTTTTAATTGAATCTTCTTAGTGTTAGAGTGGGGGGTTGAAAGTTCGAGATTTTTTTGGGTTGACCGTCGGGGTTTGCGGGTATTTTTAGGTGGTAGAGCTCGCAAAATGAGGAACGGCGGTGCGATCGGTTCTGGAATCGGACTTGCGGATCTCCCGGAATTGGGATTTGAAACTCCCAGTGACTGTAAAGTGCACCGAGATTCGTGCGTGGTAATTTGCACGATTTTCGAGGAAGTCCGAGTCAGACCTTGACCTAGGGTTAATTGGAGGTTTTCATAAATAGCCCCCTTTTCGTTGTAAACCCTTTTTCTTTTCCTTTGGAGAACGGGAACGGCGAGGGAAAAAGGAGAAAAAAGGGGGAACCCTCCTCTCGTGGAGCATCACGTTGGTGACGAGAGGGACGATCCACTTTCTCCTTCCTCGCGGGATCACGGTAAGCGATCGGGGCAAACCCTCTCGTTGTTTTCCTTCTTTTGCAATTTCTGTGGGGTCGAGGGTTTAGGCGGTAGTTGTTCGGTTGTCGCGCGACGTGGGTTTTGTGGTAACGGGAAGCCGCCGCCGCCGTTGTAAAACGGGAGGCCGCCGCCGCCGTTATCGTACTCACGGGGTCGCCGCCGCGGTCGCCGTGTTCGCGGGGTCATCACCGGAGCCGCGGGAGACGAAAACAAGGGTTTACTGTTCATCCAGTACGGTTCCAGGCCACGCGGTCCACGGGACCAGGCGTGCACCCGGCGCACGCCTACACAGCTCGGAGAGGCGGACCCGGTGCACAAGCGCGTGCGCCAGCCCAGCCCGGGCCGCGCGGTGCACGCGCCAGGCGTGCACCCGGCGCACGCCCCCGCGACCGATGGTGCGGACCCGGTGCACGGGCGCGTGCGCCAGCCCGGCCCAGGCCGCGCGGTGCACGCGCCGGGCGTGCACCCGGTCTTCGCCCTCGCACCCGCGGAGGACGTGGACCCGGTGCGCGCCTCCCGCTGTGCGCGGCCCGGCCCAAGCCGCAGCGGTCCACCGCTGCGGCACGCTCCCGGTCCACACCGTCGGCGACTGTTTTCGTGGACCCGGTCCACGCCTGGACCGTGCACCAGACTTCAGCCAAAGAGCCCAGAAGCTCCGTTTTTGGCCCGTTTCGCCCCGTTTTTGGGTGTTTTCGACCACGACGATGTTATTAATGATACTTCTTACTGTAGTTCATTTCGGGCACAAGGTGGGAACGTTTTAACTGAAGTTTCCGCACACTCTCTTCTCTGCATTTCAGGTGGGTACCCCTTAGAACCCCTTTGTGCGTATTCTTGTTACTTCTATGTTTCATTGTCACCTTTTTGGTAGCGACCAAGTGTCGCGGTGCCCTATAGTATGTATACGTATGTGGGTTTTTATTTGGAGACTTAGCATGGCATTTCCGGCACTTGTGATTAACTCTATTTATGCAATTAACCGCGATATTGTTGATAGTCATTATGGTTCTTGTTATTTAATTATACGTGGTTGATAGTCTCTATGTTTCTCGCTACTTGATTATGTACGATGTTCTTGGTTATTATGCTCGAGGCTGCAGCACGCGCACCCGCGGTTTGGCCACCGCAAAGGGTGCGCTTTTCCGGAAAAGTGGTCTATGACCCGTGTATACCCACGAGGTGACGTAGTGGGGGCCCCCGTAGGTGGGGGGTTTGAGGCGCCAAGGTGTGAGCGGTGCGACCCGTCGAGGTAGGTGCTCGACGTGGTTTACCGAGGTAGGTGCTCGGTTTGGTTTCCCGAGGTTGGTGCTCGGTTTGGTTTCCCGAGGTTGGTGCTCGGTTTGGTTCTCCGAGGTTGGTGCTCGGTCCGGGTTGCCGGGGCAGGTGCCCGGGACAGGTTATGCAAGGTTACTGTCGATTGCACGATGAGGAGGGCGGTCGCTCTGGTTTTACTGCGGTTTGCTTTATTTATAGCCCTAGTTGCTTTCGTGCTTTATTTCCTGGTCACTGACTTCCCACTCCGTGACAGGTTCGTCCAGGGTTGAGCGCTAGGACGACGGTGAGGCCGTGGCAGGGGTATTTTTGGTCTTCGAGGCCATAGACTGTATGTACTTCTTTTTCTGCTCATTTCATTACCTGTTAGTAGCTTACTATGTGGATCGCGATACCCTTGTGGGGTCGATGTGGATGTTGGAATATCTTTTATTACCCTTATGGGTGATTGTTTTGCTTCCCCGGATTGGCCGCTTTCAAACGACAAAAGGAAAGATAAAAGAAAATATTTCGAAAACCGTTTTTAAAATCTGGGTGTCGTGTGGGCACCATTTTAAAACCCTGTGGATTTATGGCTTGCGAAAACCGTTTGAAAATCTGGGTGTCGTGTGGGCACCGTTTTAAAACCCTGTGGATTTATGTATTTCGAAAACCGTTTTGAAAAACCTGGGTGCCGTGTGGGCGCCGCTTTTAAAACTTGTGGATTTATTCTTTCAAAATTTGTCGGCCTCTTTAATACATACGGAAAATGGTTGTATGATTTGACTGTTGAACTAGTGTGGTTAAAGTGATGATTGTGTGGTTGTTGTAGTCAGGACGCCGTGCATATGCAAAGGAGACTCCGCCCGTTCGCAGAGTGAATTTGTATATGCGGCGGGTCTGGGCACGCACCGGGGGAGTTTGGTTTCAAAAAAAAAATATATACACGCAAATTTAATTCATTTCAGTGGTTGTCTTCCGCTTAATGAAACCCCCGGGGCGTGACAGTTTCACACCCCATCCGTCTAAGTGGGATGTCATTTCATACACGATGAAGTGATAAGTAAATACACCCTATCTATTAGAGGAATAGAATGTGAAATGTACATATTTTTTAGGGTGTACATTGCCCATTGTGTTTTGACAATACTTATACAAATTAAGAAATTATATTTTACATTTTTTACTATCTTGCCTTTAAAAAAAGTATTGTAAGTAGATTGCATAGGAGTATTGCTCTTTTTGGAATTTTGAGATA
Source organism: Tillandsia fasciculata (assembly GCA_029168755.2). NCBI lineage: Eukaryota > Viridiplantae > Streptophyta > Magnoliopsida > Poales > Bromeliaceae > Tillandsia > Tillandsia fasciculata. Next base: position 21,039,890 of record CM054934.1, on the reverse strand, counting down.
AACACTAACATGTACAATGGAAATTTATTCGGTTAGCGATTTCGTGAACTGATTGAATATGCCGTGAAAATTAGCGGTCCAGAAAAAACTGACTAATTAGATGGGATGATCAGTCGGTACACCTGATCAGTCGATATAGAGAAGACAAATCGTTTAGTGAAATTAATGCTGCCAATCAGTAATGACTTTTTTTTTTTTTTTTTTCTTTTTTTTGTAATTACAATTCCGGAATCTGCTGCTCTTACTCGATTGCAAGATCGATCATAGCTGCAATGAATTTTCAGTTCCGTATGCAAGATGAGTTTATCATTTTGGGATAAAATAACTTAGAAATTATATATAACTAGTGAATGGCCGGCGGATATAAAATATTTTAATAATAATTTATAATTAAAATATTATATTATTTTATTTTTAAAATTATTAATTAAATTAATTTTAAAAATAATTTGTGGTATATAACTTATTTTTCAAAATATATATGGAAAAACATTTATTAAAAAATTTTATATAAATTAAAAATATAGTAAATTTAATAAATATATTAACTATTAGTTAATAAAAATATAACATATACAAACCTATTTTTAATAACCACACTTATTAAATGTAGAAATCTTAAAAGAAGAAGTTCATTAATTTTTATATATAGATTTATATATATATATATAAAATTCACCATTCAAGATTCTATAATATTCAGCATTCAAACTAAAATATAATTTAATAAATATAATTTATATCATATAAAAAATATATGAAAAAAATAGTTGATCAAATTTTGTATAAATTTTAATTAAGTAAAATTAATCGTAAAAAAGTTAGAAATTAAAAAATTGATTAAAAAAATTAAATTTGAGCGCCCTACTTAAAATTATCTTAGTTGAGACGGTCTTCACACATGTTATTTTACCAAAATTTATATAAAAAAAAACAAAATAAAAAAAATTAGAACTTAGAGTGGGACTATATTAAAAAAAATTATAGTTGAGAAGTATTTATATATATTTATCTATATTAAAGCAAAGATACTTTATTCGGTGAATCGAATATATAAATAAATTTTGTGCACTTTATTTTATAAAACCGATATAAAAATTTAAATTATGATAATTTGTTATATAAAGACTTTTTATATAGTATAAATCGTATTTATGAAATTATATTTTAATTTTATAATATTAATTATTAAAAATAAGGGTTGGTGTATATAATATTTATAGATATAGTATTGGAAAAAAATTTTATAGATGAGAAGTGGGTTGGGTGGAAATATTTTATACTTCGGTTTTATATATATTATAGATTATATCTGTTAAATTATATTTTAATTTTAAATTTAAAAATAAATTTGATGCATATTCTGTTTTTGTAGATCAGGTTGATATAATTTTTTGAGAGGGATGGCTGTCCAAATTTCTTGAGGTGATCGAACGGCCTTTAATGTAATAGAAAGAAAAGATACGCCCAAGTTGCGTCTAAATAATTAAGCGTCTTTCAAGAAATTAATACTGATATTGTTTTGGTGGCTTCTGGGTAATCCATGGTTTTATCTTGTAATCCAAGATTTCCGGCCCCCGCCCTGTGCAGGATTCGAACTGTAGCAACACTACAGAAGCAACCAGCAGTATACCTAGTGGCAGAAAAGGCCATGCCCAATAAAATTTGAACAAGTACTACCATGGCCAGGGACTAGTACCAACTTTTTTAGTAGGAGTCAACAATGATCTTGATTGACACGAAAGGACATAATTTTCCTTTGGACTACATTTAATTAATTTAATTAGACGTTCTATAGCAGCCGTTCTAATAGTGAAATTAAATAACACCGCACTTTTTCCACTCTGAATTAATTGGTCTTTGTAGTGCTACATATTTTTGAAAATAATATTCCTCATGCTTTGCATATAGCTTTTTCATAATAGCAATTTTTATATATTTATTAGTTTTCTACTATACAAGAAAGCTAATTAGACTGAAAATTGTCAATATTTTGGTTCAACCAAATTGATTTTTTCATTATAGCTGTCGAGTTGCAGACGGAAGTGCCTTGTCGATGCCCCCACTATATTGTTTATGGAGGAATGCTAGGTGTACACCTCTAAAGGCGTGTACATCCTACACTCTCACCCATTTAAGAATAGGAGTGGCTTTTAGGGATCACCTCAAGTGTCCCCTCATCACACTCCCACTCTTAGATGGGTGGGAGTGTGAGATGCACACTCCCTTAGGGGTGTACACTTACACATTCCCATTGTTTATATATCCTCAGATTACTGGAAAAAATAATTATGTATAGACAAATAATTTGTTTGTTTAATTAGAATTCTAATGAAGTGAAGGTGAAGCTCATAATAAGATTTAAATATCCCACAACAAAAGAATCTTTCTCATACTACATTTCATATTATTTAATCTTATCTTTTACCAATAGTAACACCAAATTATATATATATATATATATATATGTATATATATACATATATATACATATATATATATACATATATATAAATATATATATACATATATATATATATATATATATATATATATATATATATATATATATATATATATATATATATCGGTGCTATTAAGTCTTCAATTTTTGGATAAAATAATATGCGGTTGGAATTATAGTGAGCTCCTAAAATTTTTACTATTCAACTAACCACCCAATAAACCGTAGGGGACCACTATCATCCTAGCCGCACATCTCTTAATTCAAGGGTTAAAAAATTAGTAGCACCACTGACTTGGTGCTATTGATAATATTCTAGCATAGCTCTCTCTCTCTCTCTCTCTCTCTCTCTCTCTCTCTCTCTCTCTCTATATATATATATATATATATATATATATATATATAGCCTATATACTTTCAAAAGGACTAGCTCAATTATACTTGTGAATTTTTTAGCATTAGATCTGTATTGAGATTTGTACTATTGTGCTTTCTCTTTCTTTCTCTTTAGTTAACTTTGTAATAGAACAAATCTCAATGCAAATCCAATAGTAAAAAATTTACAAGTATAGTTGGGCTTGTAATTTTGAAAGTATATAAGCTCTACTATATATATATATATATATATATATATAGAGAGAGAGAGAGAGAGAGAGAGAGAGAGAGAGAGAGAGAGAGAAGAGAGAGAGAGTTCGGCTACTATGCTTAAACAAGCACCAAGAAATTGGTGCTTATAAGTTTTCTACCGTTAGATTTACCTCTTTGACTAATTTCATCCCTATTGGGGCCGAAATATGATGCTGACCATTGACCGGGTGCGGTTTGCGATCGGCCTCGGGGGTTGACCCTGTAAGTGTGATGCGTTGCGTGCCAAAAGGGATCAAGCGATCGGACCGATAAGGGATTTGCTTGGCCGGGTTCTTCTCAATCAAACTCTCACAAAGTTCGGCCTAGAGGAGCCGAATTAGGATTTGGAGACAGAAATTTGACACGACCAAATAGCCGATTTGAAAATTGTATTGCTAAAAAAGTGTTACAGGGAACGATAACAATTAAGACTACTCCTAGAAAAGCAGTAAGGAAAGCAGTAAACTTAGTCTAGAAAAGCGGTAAATGCAGGTATTGAAAGGTATTGAAAAGTGGGGATGGTCACTGGGTTACGAGGTTGTAGGACCCCTTTTTCTTTGATGGTTCGGTTATTTATACCCGTTGGAACCATGTGTATAACTACCGATTTTAGTAATCGGCATGATTTAAGGAGAATCATCGCATATCTCTCAACTACTTTCTTTTGAGTCGATTCTCCTCAATATGATAGTAGTTGTTTTTCGTCCAAGTTCATCCCCTAAACGGCACGCTGAAGCGTGAACTTCGACGTTTTCCAATGTTGGGCGCCGCTTGCTATTATGGAGTTAGTTACGAGATTCGTGCTTGGATATCGTACTCTTTCTGTCACGCCCCGGGTGTAAACCAGAACCCGGGCCCGTCTACAGATCCGCCGTGCACACGGTATTTCCCGCGTACACGAAGCGCCAAACCTGCTCAGATATAAGAGATAATAATAAAAGAGCAATAAAAACAGAGCTGAACTAAAATCTAATACATCTCAGACTGCAGCTGGAAATAAAATACAATACATCTGTATAAATGATACATCAGTCTCTCCCAGCTCACCAAAATAAATACAGCCTGCTGGCAAAAGCTAGTCCCAAATGTAAAAGTACAACCGTCTGAGGAAACAGGGGTACACCAACAGTCCAGCTAACTCGCTCATCCTGCCTCGAGATCTATCTACTCAGCCGTCCTCTCTCCTCGACCCGCTGCTGAAAGCCCAGCAGCACCCGCAGAAGACACTGCAAAACAAGGAAGAAGAAAAAGAGGAAAGAAGAATGGGGGTGAGAACTACTAGTAACCAGTAGCCTCCCCTAGTGGGTAAAACCTCAAACTCTGACACACCCACTAGGTCTACCAGAGGCAAAAAGGAAAGAAGAGTGGTAAGAAATGAAACTGCTGAAAAAGGGAAATCTACCACTACTATGCCTCTAAAATGCAGTCCTAGACTGGAATAACCGTATGCAACAATAACCAACCGTCCCAGATGAACCCAATCTGTACCGCCCTCATCATCGGGCAAGTAAGCCGCGCCGATGTGATAGCAAAACTCCTGCTGCCGCCCTCATCATCGGGCAAATAAGCCGCGCCGATGTGATAGCAAAACTGTCCATAACTGTCTGGCCCCGGCCTCCGGAGGGGATCTCGAGGGGAGCGACCCACACGAGGAAAGCATCACCGGGCAATAACCGCGCCGGTGTGATAAGTATCAAAAGCAGGACTGGATCACAACTATAAAGCCCCAGTGGAAACACATCCCTCCACTAAAAGAAACTGATCCCCAATCTGATGCACAAATGAACATCCGGTCAATCGCCCAAATCCGCGATCGCCGCAATACCTCACAATCCACAACCAGGTCTCACAACCGACCTCCGGTCAACCGCCCAATATCCGCGGTCGCCGGAATAACCCACAATCACAATCATGTCCCACATCCGACATCTGGTCAACCGCCTACTATCCGCGGTTTCCACAAATCCTCTAGTCCATAATCATGCCCTATCACCAATGTCCTATAACCGACATCCGGTCAACCGCCCAATATCCGCGGTCGCCGCCAAAACCCATGATCCACAATCCAGTCCCTGGCTACACTATCCCAAACCCCTGCTCAAACCCGAGCAACAAGAACCACCTGACTAACGAAAAGGAGAAAAGAAGCAAACAAGGTTTCTCCTATGTCAAGTTCCAGCATGAAAGTGTAGCGATAAAAGATGGCCTATCTAGATGTCCATACAAGCATGCAAGTGTTCTCAAGGAAATAAAGGAAAAGGTGTCCAATAGTGGTTCCACATGTGTAACAATTAATAGCTCCGCATAGATATAACCATCATGCTAAAACATTATCCAACCACACATGTCTATAATCCATGTTCCATAATAAAGCATCACTATCCACCTATGCATGTCATAAAATCCTCAAATAGTACCAACCACTAACAGGATAATCATATAGTCCAAAATAAATATTCCATTCCACATGCAAGGTTAAACGCTCACATTCTATCCATACAAACATGTACAAGTCCCAACCACTATCAGATATCCACAAGCATGCAAGTCCCAATTACAATTATCAATCATGGATGTCCAAGAAGGATCTCTCTAATACTCCTAGTGGGTAAGTCAGAAAAGAGGGATAAAGCAACCACCCACCTGGACACGCGCAATCCTCAGCTGTAAAACCTCCTCGCTGTCCAATACCCCTCTTCACGCCAAATGCTCAAACAGATAAACCGCCGCGATTGCTGTTCACAATTACCCCAAAACACACACACAAATAAGCACACAAGTATCCGAAAACATGCTGTCCAGAATTCAGTCCCAAAGATGCCCTGTTTTTACCTACGAGAAGTGCCCGGAAAATTCCAAGAAAAATACTGTCACGATCCTCGCAACGAACCCGTCGAAACGAGTACCTGCACGCTCAAATCCGAGTTTCCTACACTGAGAAACAAATCCGACAAGGGAACCACCTCGAAATAAACTGCTCTCAAAAACTGTAGCAATAAGTTCTGTACACAGATATTTTTCACCTTCAAAAAATATTCAGAAAAATCTGAGAAAAATCCAGGAGATTTCTTACGGAATGTAGATGAAAAACGCCTCGTGAAACGCCTCGATCCGATGCCTGTGCACAAAGATATGGCCGAAATACCACAGTGCTGTCCAAAAACTCCGCCCAAGAAAAGGGTCAAATGAAAGCTCAGGAAACTCCAAGATAAACTCAAAACGAGGGAAAACTCAAGTCACGAAGATCGTAGCCCTACCTGTCGTGAAGCCAACGGCGCAAAAATCGACAAAAAAGGTGGTCGGAGTAAGCCGGGGGAGTCCTCGCACCAAAATGCGACGAAGAAGATCACAAACGAACGAGCGTCGTGCCGCGCCGTAAAAATGCAAACCTCGGGATGCGTGCTGCAGAAAAATCTTGAAATCTGCAGATGGAACCAGCTCTGGGAGAGGAGGATTTCTTGTGAAGGTCGCACTGTGAAAGGAAGAACAGGGAAGGAGTTCTCTGCAGTTGAACTCGGCCTATTTATATGCTGGAAGAAACAATTCAACAAATACCCACTGTGTCCCCACTTCCGGGCACTGGGGATTTTCGGGCTGCTATAGTGTTGGGCCCGGCCCAGCACTGTGCGGGCCCGAATCTCCCTCGGGCCTACACGTCTCCCCCGCAACAGCGGACAGCCAAACCCCCCGCTCACGCCCCGCCGCGTGGCCCACGCGGAGGTCGACACGTGGCGGCCCACGCGCGGGAACCGCGCGTCAACGCGCCTGACGCGCGCCCACGTGCGCCTGCGCTCGCCGCCTGCGCCCCCCTGCCAGGCACGCAACCCGAGGCACCCCGGTGCACCTCCGTGGACCCAGCTTTCATGAGCCCGCTAACCACAATCAGACACGTGTCCCGCCGGTCCATGCACCGCGCCCGCCTGCTCCGTGGTCCAAGTCCACTGCATCGACCAATCTCAACATGCCACGTGTCCTACCCTGGTGCACGCCGGCCCGTGGACCGCGCACCTGCCCGCGCGCCCGCGCGCCTGCCCGCGCGCTGCCCGCCCCCGCGCGTTGCCCGCGGCCGCTCCGCCGCCTGCCCGAGCCCGTCCGCCGTGCTCCGCCGCTGCCCGCCGCCGCCGTCGCTGCCCGCCGGCCGCCGGAATCACTGTTCCGGCATGAACAGTAACCGGTTGCGCAAAATATCAAGTAGGTAGTCCATTTTGACCGTTTTCGCCCGCTGAATCCGAATTTGATGTCCATTTTGCCAAATTCCAACTCCAAAATTTGCCGAAGGCATCCGGAAAGGTGTTCCTTGGTCCAAACTTCGCGCTGAATCCATTTTTAATATCCGCTTCGCTCGAAACCACTTCTAAAGATCCGACGGAGTCCACTGATCACCCACGTGATCCATTAAGCCCGAAGTCCGCCACTTGTGTCCAATTGGTGCACAAACACCTCCAACACACAGTACAGGCTCCCCAGATGTCACCAAAGACTCCACCACAGCTTTGCAGAGATCCAGGTCATCACACTTTCCTTCCAGGGTCTTCCCTTTTGCGGCTCGAGCAGCCGAGAGTTGACCTTGGCCTCGCCTCTTTCGTCATTCGACTGAGGCTGTCTGATATTTGCCTTCGACCGAGGTCGGTCCTGAATGAGACGATAACCATTTTGTTGGCCACTTCTCCTATCGGCTGATGCCTTTAGCCAATGGCGATCGCCACGTGCCACACTCTTATGTGGCGATATTTTTTGACCTCAATGATGCCCTCTCGGCAATCGCCTGATGTGCCATTCGGGTGATTGTCGAAGTTTGAAGAAAGACTGGCACGTGCTGTGGGACCTTTGATCATTCATTTCGTACCTTGTCATAGTGTGATCCTTTCATTCCCCTGACTCTCTAATCGAGAGATTTGACCTTACCTGCAAATGCTCCTTCCATGCCATTTGATCAGATCTTAATTGATTGTGCCTCGGCCGCTTCTTCATTAAGGTTTCACTCCTCAATCTTCGCAATTGCTCGTTGCTTGCGCTGATCTGACGTCACCAATGTATCCAATGGTTCGTGTCCGTTCGTAGATTGTTTCACCATAAATGTTGCCGATTCTCGAGGGACGGCAGTTTCTGTTTCATCGGTTCGAAACACTTATTTCCTTTTTGCTAATCTTAGGGTGCACGTCATCTTCCGGCGTTTAAATATCTCTTACCCCGGTGCTTCTTTACTGCCTTTTCCCTTTCCTTACATTATCTCCTTCGCCACTTGTTCAGCCATTTCTTTTTCCATGGCTTCTCACGCTACTCCGTTGCCTTCTAACCCCACTGTTGATTTTCAGCTCCTTCATCCATCAGCGGAAAATCCACTATGTTTTCTCCATGGGCCCTTCTTCGTGGCAAATCCCTCAGAGGAAACCTTTTCGTTCACAACCACCGGCACCCCGCTGCTGGCAGACAAGGTTTACCTTGGTACCTGGGCCTCCAATTGGGCTTTCGGGAGGAATCTTCGTGCCTGGCCTGCCACCTCTGATTCTTATGTGAAGTGGCTTGACTAGGTCCAGGCTACCTACGAGGACTTGTGGAAAGAAGTTGATGTCTTCAATGCTATCCAACTTTTCCGGAACAATTACCAGGCCGATCTGCTGCTTCTGGCATCGGCCTTATGCTTCTGGTTGCCGCGCTCTAATACATTTTTCTTTCATTCAGGGCCATTTACCCTGACGTTAATGGACATGGCCGCCATCACCGGCCTTCGCCCTCATGGCGTTATTCTTTCTTTGGTCTTCTCAGCCGAAGGTATGGATGACTTCGCTCCCGGTCTAGATCCGAAGACGGACCTCGCATACGGGAGGTTCGCGAAGATCTTCACCGGTTGAGTGGTTGAGCCGGTATCCAAGGATAAGCACATTGCCTTCCTTTGGTATTGGTTGTGCTATAGCCTCTTCTGTACCTGGTCCCAAAAAATAAATCGGGACTTTCTGCCGATAGCCGTGGCACTAGCCAACGGTCAGTAACTCGCCCTCGGCCCTTACTTTCTTGCCTTTTTGTATTAAGAGCTATTTGAGGCGATTAAACCTGCCCCTCGCAATAATAATCACCTAGTGATCGGCTCGGGGTGTGGCGTTCTCCGGTTCCTGCAGCTGTGCCTCTAGTTTTTTTCTTCCTTCCCTCCTTCGCCGCACGGAGTTTCCTACGGTCTCTCTTCAACCCTCCGTTTCTTTCGGCCGATCTTTTGGCTTTCCCGAGCCTTTTTCCACTGGTAATTCCCTCGATTTCCCACGTTACCTCCGAGTGTTTTACTCTAAGGAGAAACGGCTGAAGAGCCGTTGGGCGCTTTTCGCCTCAAGGAAAAATCGACCTTTCTAGTTTCGGGAATGGTTTGAGTACATCAGCAACCAGGCGGAGTCGGCGGAGCTCACCGAGTATACTACTGTGTGGTACTCATTTCTTGCTCCCTGAGAGCTGCACATCAGCCTCGAAAGTCGATCCAAACTGGTGCCGAGCACCGAGGTCTATTCGCTTCACTTCGCAGCCCGATAATTCAGGTTGGTTTAAGCACTTCTGGCCTCGGCCTCTTACTTCACTGACAACTCCCATCGCAGTCGTCATCCAACAAAGGGAGTAGCCGAGGTGGATCGGGTTACGGTTGCCGGGAACCGCCTAAAACGACACTTCATCCTGTGTCGTTCGAGGTGGTTTCTAAAGGCTCCTCTGACGAGCTCTTCCGGCGGTCATGGAGCGACACCTGTAACACCTTGTTCGGCATTGCCTTTGCCGAAAAGGTCGGCCGATTTGATTTTGATGTCGACCCTCTATTCATGTCCGAAGGTATGTCTACTACTCTTCTTTTGAGTTCACTTGACACCTTCTTACTGGGCTTTCCATCCTCTATCAGCCGGACCTTCAACCTCGTCTTTCGGACTGGTCCTTGAGGAGAGCATGGCTCCACTTTGGGTTCTACCGGTAAGCTTTTCTCTCCTCACGCAGGGTCTATTTTGTAGTGGTCCAGGTCCCCATGCAGTCTTTCCCCGTAATCCAATGTGTAAAACACCTATTGATGGTGTGTTTGGCCCATAGAGCATCAAAGGGATGCCACAGATGGACCCAGAGGGGTATCTTTAGCTGGATTGGCCTTCGGCTGCTTTTGCTGAATTTTAGAAAAGATTTTTGGCCAAACAGAGGTCGGATTTGGATTCAGCGCGAAAAAATGCTTGAAAACGGCTATTTGCTTGTTTATTTTTGAGTCCGGATGCCCAAAAAGGACTCCCGGAAGTTTCAGTGGATTTCGGTGCATGGGAGGGGCCGTGGACCGCCGGCATGCCACGTGGCGACCTGTCATTGGCCGGTTTGCAGCGCTCGATCTACAGAGCGGCGCAGGACACGTGGCGTGTGCTGGTTGGCCGGCGCAGAGTGCGCGGTCCACGGAGGATGAGCGACGGTGCATGGACCAGTGCAGGGGGACACGTGTCAACCCCCGATTGGTGGGCGCTGATTACGCGATCCACGGAGTCTCCATGCGAGTGCATGGAACCGGCGCAGGGACACATGGCAGCATGCCATTGGCGGGCTCATGAGACACGGCGCACGGGGCGCGGGGGAGCGCCTCGGGGCGCGTGCGTGGCAGGCGGTCAGGCGGCGCCTGCCCGCACGTGCGACCTGTGATGCGGGTGGGCACGTGGCGCCCCGCTATTCACGAGCGCCACCTACCCATTTGATCGGGTAGGTGCCACGTGGCGGCACGGCACGCGCCCCGCACAGCTGTTTGCTATGCGGGACACGCGTCCGACTCCTTCTGTGAGGACCCGAATCCCCACTTAAGGATTTATTGATGGATTAGTGGTTTCTGGGAGTGTTGTGCGTGTGTCGGGTCCCAGAAATGGATTTCTGGTGAAAATGGGAGCAAGATTGCTTAACAGGAGGCCCATATTAGGTGATTGAGGTTTTTGCGCGCGTATTGGAACCAAGGAATTGATCCGGTACGAAAAATGGATCAAGATCACTTTTTCAAGAACTTTTGACAAATTTTAGAAGTGGAATTGGGCCAAATGGACATCGGATTTGGATTTAGCGCGCGAAAACGATCGAAATGGACTATTTACTTGTATTTCTTCGGAGCCCGGATGACCCAACACGGATTTCGGGGCTGTGGGTACTGTTCCGGCGCCGGCGGGTGGCGGCGGCGGCAGAGGGCAGCGGCGGAGTGGGCTCGGGCAGGCGCGCGGTCCTGGGCAGGCGCGCGGGCGCGCGGGCAGGCGTGCCGGCGTGCACCGTGGGGCTGGACGCGTGGCATCTCGTGAGTGGCGGGCGCAGTGGGCGCGGTCCACGGGAGTGTCGCGGGTGCACGGCGGACCGGAGCGGGACACGTGGCGTGATGGCATTGGCTGGTGCACGAGCGCGCGGTCTACGCGGCTGGCGGCGGATGCCTCGGGGTGCGTGCCCGACACGGGGCCGTGGGCGGTGCGGTCGCGCACGTGGGCGCGGCGTGGGTGCGGCCGGACGACGTGGGGGCGCCACGTGGCGCCCCGCGGTTGGCCGGGTGCAGCCGCTCACGCTGAGCTGTCGGGACACGTGGCGCCGCGCTGTTCGCGGGCGCGCGTGCGCCGGGCGCGGGGAGCGCGGTTGGGCCATGTGGCGGCCTGTGGTGATTTCGGGCGTGCACAGTAACGGGCCGGGACCGTTACTGTAGCAGCCCGAATCTTTTCGGGCGCCCGGTTTTGGGCCCAAAAGTCCAATTCAGGATTTTTCCGGGCTGGGCCTATTTATTCCCTCTTCCAGCCCTTGTGAGAGGCTTTTCCCGAGCTCTCCTGCCTTTGGACCCCTCAGTAAAGTTGGAGATCTTCGTGTTGCGCATCTTCTGGCAGAGGCCCGAATTTTTTTGGAAGCCGCGGCATCGACGATTTCGGCATCGTAGCGCGGAGCAACGATCTTTCATCGGAGGCCCGTTATCGCCGCATTTCGGTCTAAGAGGTCCACAGAGCTACTCCGACAGTATTTTTGGGCGATTTTCACGGCGTTCGATTCACTAGAGGTAGGCCTTCGATTTCCCTGTTGATCACCTTGCTTGATTCTGAGTTCGTGACACGGTTTTCGAGACAGTTCTAAGCCACTGTTTTGCTGGTGGCGTTTTTGGACAATAGCCCCTTGCCGGAATTTTATCTCCGCACTCGAGCGTCGGATCGAGACGAGCCTTTACACTTTTTCTATCTACTCGTCGCCAGGATTATCATCATATTTTTCCAGGATTTTTCTGAGGCTTTCCCGAAGGTATACTGTTTCCCCTTTTACTGTGCCGAGTATTACAGTCGTGTGATTGTGAGGTTTTGCGCACCCTCTGTTGTGGAATTTGTAACTCGGCGTACAGGGCTCGGAATTGGACGTGCAGGTACCCGTTTCAAAGGTCTAGATGCGACGATCGCCGTAGTATTTTTATTGGAATTTTTGGAGCATTGTTTACAGGTGAAAAATGTGCATCTTTAGGACCGTTCCAGCAGATTGGTTGTGCTTGGGTTTTTTGTGGAATAAAGTGTAACCCTGGACTTTTTGTTGTACCCAGGGGTATTTATGGGTGTTTGTGAACCTGTTGGTGTTGAGGATTATTTGAGGCGGTTGTTCTTGGGTATTTCTGCTGTGGAACTTTGGACAGTTCAGCTCTTCAGGTGGGTGGCCCTATCTCCAAGATTAATGGACTGTACATTAAATCTGCTATAGTAGGACCTTGCATGATAATGAATTCTTGTACAGCATGCTAGAATGTAGGAATTGCTATTCCTTGTATTACTTGATGATTTTGTCATCTCCTTGCTTTCTATCATCTGTAAATTATTGTTATCTTGGAACTTGACCTAGCACCCCCGCCATATGCAGCATGTTCAGCCAGACTGTAGAAAACTCCAACTTGGGCTAGGTTGATTCTGCTTTAGACATCCACACTTCTTTTCTTCCTGGACATAGTATTTTACTCGCCCGGGTAGTGGGCCGAGTGGTCGGGTTTTTTTTAGTGTGGGATACATATTACACTTGTGCTTGGGAGCAGAGTGGAGTCTGGTAGATGTAGTTGATCGTTCATCTGTTGTCATGCCCCGGGTGTAAACCGGAACCCGGGCCCGTCTACAGATCTGCCGTGCACACGGTATTTCCCGCGTACACGAAGCGCCAAACCTGCTCAGATATAAGAGATAATAATAAAAGAGCAATAAAAACAGAGCTGAACTAAAACTAATACATCTCAGACTGAAGCTGGAAATAAAATACAATACATCTGTATAAATGATACATCAGTCTCTCCCAGCTCACTAAAAATAATACAACCTGCTGACAAAAGCCAGTCCCAAAATATAAGTACAACCGTCTGAGGAAACATGGGTACACCAACAGTCCAGTTAACCCGCTCATCCTGCCTCGAGATCTATCTACTCAGCCGTCCTCTCTCCTCGACCCGCCGCTGAAAGCCCAGCAGCACCCGCAGAAGACACTGCAAAACAAGGGAGAAGAAAAAGAGGAAAGAAGAATGGGGGTGAGAAATACTAGTAAACCAGTAGCCTCCCCAAGTGGGTAAAACCTCAAACTCTGACACACTCACTAGGTCTACGAGAGGCAAAAAGGAAAGAAGAGTGGTAAGAAATGAAACTGCTGAAAAAGGCAAATCTACCACTACTATGCCTCTAAAATGCAGTCCTAGACTGGAATAACCGTATGCAACAGTAGCCAACCGTCCCGGTAAGAAATGAAACTGCTGAAAAAGGAAAATCTACCACTACTATGCCTCTAAAATGCAGTCCTAGACTGGAATAACCGTATGCAACAGTAGCCAACCGTCCCAGATGAACCCAATCTGTACTGCCCTCATCATCGGGCAAGTAAGCCGCGCCGATGTGATAGCAAAACTCCTGCTGCCGCCTTCATCATCGGGCAAATAAGTCGCGCCGATGTGATAGCAAAACCGTCAATAACTGTCTGGCCCCGGCCTCCGGAGGGGATCTCGAGGGGAGCGACCCACACGAGGAAAGCATCACCGGGCAATAACCGCGCCGGTGTGATAAGTATCAAAAGCAGGACTGGATCACAACTATAAAGCCCTAGTGGAACACACCCCTCCACTAAAAGAAACCCCGATCCCCAATCTGATGCATAAGTACACATACGGTCAACCGCCCAATATCCGCGGTTGCCGCAATACCCCACAACCCATAATCAACACAACCTGTCACCGACCCTCAGGTCCCCGCTACACTATCCCATACCCCTGCTCGAACCCGAGCAACCAGACTCAAAGGTCTAAATAAGAAGGAGAAAAGGAAACAAACATGGTTTCTCCTAAGTCAAGTCCCAAAATGATAGTGCAGCAATAAAAAGTGGCTTATCTAGATGACCATACAAGCGTGCATAAGTCCTCAAGAGCGATAAAAGAAAGTGTGACAAATAGTGGTTCTACATGTGTATCAATTAATAGCTCCGCATGGATATAACCATCAATATGCTAAAATCATTATTCAACCACACATGTCTATAATCACTGATCCATGATAAATCACCAAAGTGGTACCCGCACATAGATATGTCATAATGTCTCAACAATTTATCCATTTAACCCACTTTTATAAAATCTATGTGCTAACATGGCATGTTAATTATTAGTATTAAAGTATCCCAATAATCCTGTTCCAACATGCTATGTCCACCAAATTAATCTCACATAAATCATCCGCCTATGCATGTATCGAGTGGTACTCTCCCACAAGACATTTCATATTATCCCAACATGAAAGTAAATTCCACATGCAAGGTTAAGTGCCAATAGTCTATCCATACAAACATGTATAAGTCCCAACCACTATCAGATATCCACAATAGTATTTTCCATATGATAGGCTCACAATTATATTACTTTAAGCATGCATGTCCAAATAAAGGGATCACTCTAATATTCCTAGTGAGCATGTCAAAATAGAGGTAAACAACAACCACCCACCTCGATCGCTAATTCCAAGTCCAAATAGTGCTCTCGCCCAAACAGATAAGCCGCCGCGATTACTGTACAAAATTCCCAAAAGAACATACATAATTAATCATACAATGCTCCAAAAAAATCTGTCCAAATACAACAGTCCAGTGTTTCCTCGATTTCACCTGCAAAAAATGCTCGAAAAATTCCAAGAAAAATACAGTCACGATCCTCGCGACG
The DNA here is from genome assembly GCA_029168755.2 of Tillandsia fasciculata. NCBI lineage: Eukaryota > Viridiplantae > Streptophyta > Magnoliopsida > Poales > Bromeliaceae > Tillandsia > Tillandsia fasciculata. Next base: position 21,024,642 of record CM054934.1, on the reverse strand, counting down.
AACCGGTCGAAACGAGTACCTGCACGTTCAAAACCGAGTTTCTTACGCTGAGAAACAAATCCGACAAGGGAACCACCTCGAAATAAACTGCTCTCAAAAACTGTAGCACTAAGTTATGTACACAGAGATTTTTCACCTTCGAAAAATATTCATAAAATTCCAATAAAATTTGGAGAAAATCATTGCGATGTGTAGATGCAAAACGCCTCCTGAAACGCCCCAATCCGATGCCTGTGCGCGAAGATATCGTCAAATTACCGCAGCGCTGTCCAAAACTCCGCCCCAGAAAATGAGGTCACAAGATGATTCGAAAAAGCCATGAAAAGCTCGGAATGGGAAAAACCAGTAAACACGGGAAACGTAGACCTACCTGTCCTGAAGACGATGGCGCAAGAATCGCTAGAAAATACTGCCGGGGTAGCTCGGGAGAGTCCATGCACTGAAATGCGACGAAGGGGATCACAAACGAACGAGCGTCGTACCGCGCCGTAAAAATAAAAACCTCGGGATGCGTGCCGTAGAAAAATCCGGGAATCTGCAGATGAACCGGCTCTGGGAGAGGAGGAAATCTTGTGAGGACCGCATTGTGAGAAGATGAGCAGAAAAGGAGATAGAAGCTGCTGTTCTTGGCCTATTTATAGGCTGGGAAAACAATCTACTTAATTCCCATTTTGTCCTATGTTACGGGCGCCCTCATGGGATTCGGGCGCCCGAATCCCCCGCTAACTCCCAAACACGGAACGCCCGAAACTCCCTGGTGACGCCACGTCACCACAAAACAGCAAACAGCCGAAGGGACCAACCGCAATGCGCCACGAGGCACGCGCCGTACCCTGTTACGGCATTTTGGTGTTGGCATATTTCGTGAGTCAAGTCAGTGAGTTGAGTCGGAGTCTTGAAGTGATCAAATTGTCAATCAGCAATCGAAGACTTAGAGAAGATTCAACAAGAGCTCAAGTTGACACTCAGTGTTTTGAGTCTTGAAGATTGAAGATGAAGAATTGTGGATCAGTTACATCAATCTCAAGAAGAAAGTATTCAAAAGGATCAGGTATGTTTAACTAAATAATTTTGGTGATCCGAATACTTTCTTATAGTGTAGAAACACTTGGATGAATTTTTTATTGCATAAAAATCAAAAACTGGACATGGGACATGTTCAGGATCCGGATCAGACAATCCAATCCGGATCCCGAAGGGTGTTGGTTCATATGCAAATCCAATCCGGATCCAAGCCAATTCTGATCCGGATCCCGAACATTGGTTTTGCTGAAATTTATGAACGATCCGGATCGGGCATTTCAATCCGGATCCCGAACCCTTGTTTTTCTGGAATTGTTTGACTCGCTACGACGATCCGGATCGCAGTAAATCCGATCCGGATCGCCGTCCTGAAAAATTCCAGATAAGGTAAGTTTTTGATTCTTATCTCTTTCCAAAGGTTTCTAAACTATAAATAGACATTTAGGGTTTCTCAAATACGGGGGATCAAAACCGATCAATTTATAAAACACTTGAGAGCAACCCTAGAGGCTAGGTTTTTATCGTTCTTCTTTATAGCCTCTTTTAGGTCAATTCGATGGTTCTTTCAAGAACATATCTTTTGTCGAATTGATCTAATCTTTGCTTAGAGATTCCATCCATGGTTCCTCAATGATAATCTAAGCAAAGGATCACCATCGAAGCCAATATTCTTACCGGCTGAGTTTGCGTCGTGGATTCGACGTGGCATCGTGGATTCGGTGTGCTAAAGGCGTTTCGTGGATTCGAAACGTGTGCTCGTGGATTCGAGTGGCGTTCGTGGATTCGAACGTGTGCAGTGGACGTGCAATCGGTGAGCGCAAGGTCCGAAGAAGTTGAAGGAGGGGTTTGAGTCCGTGGAGTCGGTAATCACCTTGTTATTCTTCTTTTCTTAGTGGATTGTTATTGCGTGTTGGTCCCGTGGTTTTTCTCCTGGATTGGAGTTTCCACGTATATCTCGGTGTGCTATTTTTATTTTCCGCATTGATTTTTATTTTTGCACTGAGATTTGATTTTTAAATATTACACCTATTCACCCCCCTCTAGGTGTTTGATAGTACCTATTTAGATCCTTGTGGATCCTTAAAAACCTACAATTGGTATCAGAGCGGGTTTTAGGTTTATCTATCATGTTGGGTGAAAGTGGTAATATTTTTAGACCTCCTCTTTTTGATGGGACCAATTATGCATATTGGAAAGTGCGGATGAGAGCTTTTCTCATCTCAATTGATGAGCGTGTTTGGCAAACCGTGGAATACGGTTGGGTGCATCCTGTTGAGGAAGTAGGAAATTCTACTACCCCAAAACCTCGCTCTAGATGGTCCAAAGAGGAAATCGAAAGATCTTCTTACAATGGGAAAGGTATGAACGCTTTATTTAATTCTCTTTCCTCGACTGAGTTTACACGAATTTCTGCGTGTGAAACCGCGAAGGAAATTTGGGATATTCTCAAAATTACACATGAGGGTACTAATCTTGTAAAAATTCAAAAGCTCCAGATGCTTACAAGTCAATTTGACTCTATTCATATGGAAGAGCATGAATTGTTTACAGATTATTACACTAGACTTCAAGATGTAATTAATACATGTGCTAATTTAGGAGAAAAGATCCCGGAGTCGAAAATTGTAAGAAAGATACTTCGGACTCTTCCGGAACGGTTTAGGGCAAAGGTTACCGCCATTGAAACCGTTAGTCATCCGGATGAGATGAGTGTAGAGGAATTAGTAGGTGCTTTACAAACTTATGAGATGACTTTTCCTACTAATCAAGTTTCTTCCAAGTCTTCTTCTAAGCTTACAGGTATTGCATTCAAATCAACAAAGGAAGAAGATAGCGAATCAAGTTCCGACGATGAAATCTCTTTTGCCGAGTTTGAAGAACAATTGGCGCGGATCACAAAGAAATTTCGTCGGAAATTTTGGAAGAATCGAACCGATGGATCTTCATCCACGAAACCATCTAAAGGATCATCGGGTTCTAAATCCTCTAAACTCAAAGGCGTTGCAAAACCTTCTAAAGAAAAAGAAAAAGATGATTTCGAAGGGGAAATCCGATGCTATCGATGCAAAGGCTACGGCCATATTTCAACGGATTGTCCTTCTAAGAAATCATACAAAAAGAAGGCTTTGCAAGCAAAAACTTGGGACGATTCTATTTCGATGAATCGACCTCAAGTGAAGAGGAAAAAGAAAAAGTTGTTGCTTTTCATGCCTCTCAAATTTCCTCTTCTAATTTGTGTTTATCATCTTTAATCACTGACTCTATTCCTTTGATTTTGCATGAAACATCAACATCCGGAGGAGAGTCATCAATTGAGGGGGAGTCGGACGAAGAAGAACTCGTTGAGGCATATCAACAACTTCTTACGGAATCAAAGAAGATGGCCAAACATATTAAGAAGTTGAGGAAGCAACGACTTGAGATTCAAGACGAGAATCATGCGTTAAAGATCAAACTTCATGATCTTGAGGAGGAACAAGAGCTTTTATTGGATAACAATAAAATCCTTCAAGAAAAGCTAAACCAATCGGAGACAAACGCTACATCATATATGGACAAGATTGGTTTTCTAGAAAAGCAGTTTGAAGAAATTCATGTCACCAATCAAGCTTTGACCAAGCAAGTACATCAACTTAAATCCGACATACAAAGGCTTTCAACCGGTTCCAAGAAACTAGAAAGTATGTCCGGATTAGGTCAAACAAGCAAGGTTGGTTTGGGATTCAAAAAGAACCAAACTGTAAAGGCTTCAAGTTCCACAACTAAATTGAAAGAAAGAACTTGTCACCTATGTGGACTTGAAGGACACTTGATGAAGTCGTGCCCGAAAAAGAGAAAGAAGAATTCTTCGGCAACTTCATCTACGGAGCGAACTCAACGGATTCAAAAGACACATCAAGTCAATGGAGTTTACTCAACGCACCAAAGGTCCGAGCCACAACATCAATCATTCAAGTGGATCATTGCAAGGCAAAGACCTAAGGTGGACCAACAGTCAAAGCGGACAACCCCCGGGCACAATGAATCAAGACAACCCAAGATCCGACGATTTTGGATTCGGAAAGGTGATATCTTTCCTTGTCTTAAGTTCTAAATAGCTTATGACTGTATGTAATGCTTTGATTGGTTTTCCCTTTCATATTTTTTCTAATCTTTGCATTACATGTTTTTCAATGCTCTTCGTTTTTATACTTTGTTTTTGAACAAAAGGGTTTTTTATTGAACAAGTGCATTGAATAAAAAGGGCTTCACGTTCATTCACTCCAAATTAATTTTATATGGATTATCAACTTTACTCCATAATCATAATCTTGAAGATACTTCATTATAGGAGTTTTTGATAGTTATAAGCATCAAATTTTAGAAATCATGTGTGATCTTTAGATGCTTATTCTATCTCGGTTGTGTGAATTCTTTGTGACAACACAAGTGCTATAAACATTTCTAAAAATCCTGTGTTGCACTCAAGAACAAAACACATTGAACCTAGATATCATTTTCTTAGAGAGCTAGTTGAATCAAATATTCTTCAACTTTCATATATTTCAACTGAAGATCAATTAGCTGATATTTTAACAAAACCTTTGGATCAAAAACGTTTTATTCATTTGCGTAAAGCAATTGGAATGCTTTCCTTGAAATAACCTCTTTTTGAAACTTTTGCTTAAGTTAGGTTTTGTTTTTGTGTTTTTGTTCTTCATCTATGTTTGTACATAGGACATTAATTGAGCATTGGTTATATTGACTTTAATTGCATCTTTTCACGCATTTAGAAATCTATTATGCTTTTGACATCATAATATTTCGATGTTGCAATGATCATTTATGTTAATTAATTCATCTTTTAAGTGATCAAAGTCAATTTCTCTCTCAATGATCTCTTGGTATAGTCATTATCTTATTTGACTATTTAGTCGAGTATGAATGCGGGATCAATTTTTGGTTGAATACCTTATATATTAAATAATTGATAGCCAATTGAGGGGGAGTCAAAGAAAAGTAAAATGCTCAAAAGATGTGGAAAGAGTTACATCCCAATGAGGAGTGTGAAAACTACCACCACATGGAGGAAACAGCTACCACCTCGGTCGTCCGAGTACTGTGTGCAGCTACCACATGAATACCAAGCATGGTTTTGTCAATTTGATTAACTAAAATGCATGATTGAAATACTTGACTCTGTCAAATTTCAAGGTTGGTATAAGGTGGGATTTTTAACGAAAGATGCTCAAAGAGCCACTCTCTTCAACAGATTGTCTAGATATATTATCTAACTTATCTGGGATTTCAAACATCTATTGATCTTGGTATTTCATTTTCTTTACCAAATTGATGATTTGATAAAGGCATTACGCATAAGATCATGTTAGATGTGATTGAAGTTGTTCAACTTTAAGGGTTTTAATTTTCATAAATTTTCGTTTCATTTTTGAGTATTTTTGATAGATTTGGTATAATCTATTTCTTGTTGCATGAAACGATGACTTTTGTTTAAAGTTGATGCGCTAAAGTGCTTACATACTTTTTCTGATCATATACCTCAATCTCAAGAAAGGGTAGAATTCAAGATTGATGTCATTTGGAAATCTCTGTAAGTCATCTTTGTAAATCCGTTACATCTTGATAGAGTTTGGATCTCAAGATTATTTTTGATGACTTGTGTTTGATGAATATAACATGAAAAACTGTTTATAATGTTTTATCTTTGTTTTTCATGATTTAGGAGTAAATCTTTTTAATTTTGTGAAATTAATTGGATTGAATGGCATCTGTGTGAATTCATTGGTTAAAGCACTTAAATTGATTTCTTGATGGAATACAAATCGGTATTTGAAAAGACTCTAAAATCTGGATTTGTTTCAAGAAATTATTTGATTTTTGCCTTCTGGTACCGGTACACAATCTGCATTTTTGTTATATACCGGCACTGAGCTTTTATCTCTCTTTCTCTATGAACTAATGTTGTTAGTGATTTCTTTTTGTCTAGTATGTTCACTGTTTGACAATTTGTGACAAAAAGGGGGAGAACAGATGATCGTATCACAAAGGGGGAGAACATAAATGCTCAAGACAGGGGGAGAACATGGAGAACATGGAGAACATGTTAGAGATGCTCAAGATAGGGGGAGATAAAGAAAAGATTGAAAGAGCCAAAAAACAAAAGAACCAAAAGGACGAATCAAATGTAGGATTTTAATTTCTAACGACTAACGTTTGATTTTGTTTGGAGTTTTGTTTTGCAGGAATTACATCACTTTAAGACTCCAAGTCCTAAGTCATAGAGTATGTTCTAGGACTGTTTGGTTCAAATGTAATTTTGTATTTATTGGATCTTTCACGCAAAGAAAATCAATGTTTTGGTGATAACATTGAATTTCGATTTTTTGGTTTAAGATGAGTGACTTGAGCGTTTTATGTATTTTTGGGTTTTGTCGCGAAATTGCCAAAGGGGGAGTTTGTTACGGCATTTTGGTGTTGGCATATTTCGTGAGTCAAGTCAGTGAGTTGAGTCGGAGTCTTGAAGTGATCAAATTGTCAATCAGCAATCGAAGACTTAGAGAAGATTCAACAAGAGCTCAAGTTGACACTCAGTGTTTTGAGTCTTGAAGATTGAAGATGAAGAATTGTGGATCAGTTACATCAATCTCAAGAAGAAAGTATTCAAAAGGATCAGGTATGTTTAACTAAATAATTTTGGTGATCCGAATACTTTCTTATAGTGTAGAAACACTTGGATGAATTTTTTATTGCATAAAAATCAAAAACTGGACATGGGACATGTTCAGGATCCGGATCAGACAATCCAATCCGGATCCCGAAGGGTGTTGTTCATTGCAAATCCAATCCGGATCCAAGCCAATTCTGATCCGGATCCCGAACATTGGTTTTGCTGAAATTTATGAACGATCCGGATCGGGCATTTCAATCCGGATCCCGAACCCTTGTTTTTCTGGAATTGTCAATCTCGTTACGACGATCCGGATCGCAGTAAATCCGATCCGGATCGCCGTCCTGAAAAATTCCAGATAAGGTAAGTTTTTGATTCTTATCTCTTTCCAAAGGTTTCTAAACTATAAATAGACATTTAGGGTTTCTCAAAACGGGGGAGCAAAACCGATCAATTTATAAAACACTTGAGAGCAACCCTAGAGGCTAGGTTTTTATCGTTCTTCTTTATAGCCTCTTTTAGGTCAATTCGATGGTTCTTTCAAGAACATATCTTTTGTCGAATTGATCTAATCTTTGCTTAGAGATTCCATCCATGGTTCTTCAATGATAATCTAAGCAAAGGATCACCATCGAAGCCAATATTCTTACCGGCTGAGTTTGCGTCGTGGATTCGACGTGGCATCGTGGATTCGGTGTGCTAAAGGCGTTTCGTGGATTCGAAACGTGTGCTCGTGGATTCGAGTGGCGTTCGTGGATTCGAACGTGTGCAGTGGACGTGCAATCGGTGAGCGCAAGGTCCGAAGAAGTTGAAGGAGGGGTTTGAGTCCGTGGAGTCGGTAATCACCTTGTTATTCTTCTTTTCTTAGTGGATTGTTATTGCGTGTTGGTCCCGTGGTTTTTCTCCTGGATTGGAGTTTCCACGTATATCTCGGTGTGCTATTTTTATTTTCCGCATTGGTTTTTATTTTTGCACTGAGATTTGATTTTTAAATATTACACCTATTCACCCCCCTCTAGGTGTTTGATAGTACCTATTTAGATCCTTGTGGATCCTTAAAAACATACACACCCGACGCGTGGCGCGCCCCCGGTCAGCGCGTGCCAGCTGCGCCCACGTGCGCGCGCCTGGCGCGCCGCCTGGCGCACCTGCCAGGCACGGTTCTCGAGGCACCCCCCGCGCCTCGATGGACCTCGCGTTCCTGAGCCTTCCAATAGAAAGTCGCCACGTGTCCCGCCGGTCCATGCACCGCGCCCGCCTGCTCCGTGGTCCAAGTCCACTGCGCCGACCAATCTCAACATGCCACGTGTCCTGCCCCTGGTGCACGCCGGCCCGTGGCCCGCGCTCCCGCGCGCCTGCCCGCGCGCTGCCCGCGGCCGCTCAGCCGCCTGCCCGGGCCCGTCCGCCGCGCTCTGCCGCTGCCCGCCGCCGCCGCCGCTGCCCGCCGTAATCACTGTTCCGGCATGAACAGTAACCGGTTGCGCAAAATATCTAGGTAGTCCATTTTGACCTTTTTCGCGCGCTGAATCCGAATTTGATGTCCGTTTTGCCAAATTCCAACTCAAAAAATTGCCGAAGGCATCCGGAAAGATGTTCTTTTGTCCGAACTTCGCACTGAGCCCAATTTTAATATCCGTTTCGCGCGAAACCACTTCCAAGGATCTGACGGAGTCAACCGATCACCCACGTGATCCATTTAAGCTCGAGATCCAACACTTGTGTCCATTTATGCATAAACACTTCCAACACACAGTACAGGCTCCCCAGAAGTCACCAATAACTTTACCACAGCTCTACAGAGATCCAGGTCATCACATCCTCCCCCACTAAAAGAAAGTTTCGTCCTCGAAACTAAAGTCATTCCATGACATGGGACCTCAACCAAATAGAGGGGGTAAATATTCGATCATCCGCCACTCAAGCTCCCAAGGCTGTCTAATACCTCCTCCAGAGACGCGATGCAAATCTCGGGTCTCTAACTAGAACAGAATAAAGGCGGGCACTCCAGGAAACCGCACCACCACAACCAAGTACAGCTGGGCTAACCGCTCGAGCTACCAAGTAGTCCGCATCGGTACAAGCATCCGCTCCTCCCAGGGCCTCAGATAATCCAACCACAAGTCCATCGGCACACAAGCTCGATCCAAGTATGTAGTGTACTGGTTTTCCTATGCAACTTTTTCGATGAATCCACTGTGTAGAACACCTAGTGTTGGTGTGTCTGGCCCATGGTGCATCAAAGGGGTGCCACAGATGGACCATGTGAGACATTTTAGCTGATTTGGCCTTCGGCTGCATTTGTCGAATTTTAGAAAAGGATTTGGGCCAAACAGAGGTTGGATTTGGATTCAGCGCGGAAAAATGCTTGAAAACGGCTATTTGCTTGCTAAATTTGGAGTCCGGACTACCAAAAACGGGCTTCCGAAAGTTTTTGGGTCAATTCGGTGCATGGGGAGACCGTGGACCGGCCTGGAGCCACGTGGCGGCCTGTCATTGGCCGGCTCACGCAGCTCGGTCCACGGGGAGGCGCGGCGGTGCATGGACCGCGGGCGCGGGACGCGTGGCGTGCCCGGAATGGCCGGTGCACGCGGCGCGGACCAGCGGGTTTGTGCGGGTTCTGTGGACCGGGTGCATGGACACGTGGCGGCCTGGCACTGGCTGGCTCACGAAGACGCGGTCCACGGTGTGCACGGGGGGGCGCCTCGGGACGGCGTGCGCACAGTGGCGCCAGGCGGGCTGTCGGCTGCACTCGAGTGCGGCCACGCGTCGCCCTGCGTGTGGCGGGCCGTACCTACCCCCGCTGACCGCGGGGGGACGCGTGGCACGCGGCGGGGCCACTTGCTCGGCTGTCCCGTGTTATGTGTACACATGGCAGCCCCTGGGCAATCCGGGCGCGTCGGATGGGGACGGTCCGACCTATTGGGCGGATTCGGGCGCCTGAATTCTTGCGCCCGAATCCGGCCCAATACTGTGTTGGGCTGAGCCTATAAATAGGCTTCCTTGTTTTCTTTTTGGGCTTCTTGGACTCCATTTCTCAGAGGGCTCTTCAGAAGAATTCTCCCTCTCTCAGTACTCTACACTTTGGTGGATCCTTGGGGTTTTCGGAGGCACGCATCCCGAGGTTTGCGATTTTACGGCGCGGCGCGACGCTTGTTCTCCGGCGACCCGCTTCGTCCCTTCTCAGTGTTCGGGCTCCCTCGGCTCACCCCGACCTTCTTTTCCAACAATTCTTGCGCCATTGGACTCTCGACAGGTAGGACTCCAACTTCTGTGTTTTGAGTTTCCTCGATTTCCATGCTGACCTTGGAGTTTTTCGAGCTTCCATTTGACCTATTTTTCTTCGCGGATTTTTGGACAGCACTGCGGTGTTCTAGCTGTATCTTTGCGCACAGGCGACGGATCGAGGCGATTCAAAAGGCATTTTTCATCTACATTTCGCAAGGAATCTCCTGGATTTTTTTCAGATTTTTCTGGATTTCTCTCGAAGGTGAAAATCCCCTTTCACTGTAGTTCTTTGATACAGAAATTCTGTACAGTTTATTTTGGGGTATTTCCCTTGCCGAATTTTTATCTCAGCGCAGGAAACTCGGTTTTGGGCGTGCAGGTACTCGTTTCGACGGGCTCGTCGCGAGGATCGCGACGGTATTTTTCTTAGAATTTTCCGGGCATTTTTCTTAGGTGAAAATTGTGGAACTTTGGGCTGTTGTAAAATTGGGCAGATTTTGAAGGAATAGTATTTATTTATTTGTGTTTGTTCTATTGGGGTATGTTGTGCAGTGTTGTGGTGACTGTTTGTACCGAGTGTGGGATTCGCTTTTGGGACAGGGATTTAGCGCTCGAGGTGGGTGTTGTTGTAAACCTCCTACTTTGGATTTGTCACTAGGCATATTAGAGTGTTGCTTGATCATGTTGCTAGTTAGAATTGGGAAATGGACCTAGCATGCTTGTATGAGATCATGGTTTCATTGTTACTATTTGCATTATTAGAGAACTAAATGTTAGTAAGTGGTGTTTCCTTACTTTAGATGTGTAGTTTAAACACTTGGAAATCATGCTAAATCCATATCACGTTGTATGTATAATGGAAGGTTTGGGCATGTGGTTAGAGTTCATATTTTGAAAAGCTTATTGTTAGTAGATCGTATATCAAGACTGTATCATGTGTCACATATTATGCAACATATACATTGGAGGTTCTATGCACTTAGTTTTGTAAAAGTTAGAGTACTTGAAATTGCCTTATCAAGTAAAGGACTTTTCATGCTTGTATGGTCACCTAGCTAGGCCACCTTTTTCTGCTACACAAACATGCTGGAATTGACTTAGGAGAAACCATGCATTTTATTCTTTCTCCTGTTGTCTAGTCTTAGGGGATGGTGTAGAGTTTGGGACAGTTGGGGATTGATGGTTGGTTATTGCGGCAACCGCGGACTGTGGGCGGTTGACCGGATTATTATTAGTATTATTATTATTGCATCAGATTGGAGGTAGGGGATCGAGTTTCCCTTTAGTGGATGGGTTTTTCCACTTTGATCAGAGTCGTGACCCAGTCCTGCTATTTTATGATACTGATGATACTAGTTACAGTGATACTTTACTCGTGTGGGTCGCTCCCCTCGAGTGCCACTCCGGAGTAGGCTTTAGACCGTGTTGGGTGCCGGTCAGACCGTGTTGGGTTCCGGTCATTTGGACAGTAGAGATACTGAGTTGTGAGATTGATGACAGAGCAGGCAGTACCAGGTTTTATACCGGATCATCTGATTGGGTCCTGTTGGTAGATTCTCTCACCGATACATCCGTACTTACTCTTTCCGGCTTTGCATTTAGAGGCATAGTAGTGGTAGCTTTATTTTATCAGCAGTTATATTTATAGCTTACCACCCCTGTTTTATTTCTTTTCGCCTCTAGTAGTCCTAGTGGGCATGTCTGAGTTTGAGGTCTACCCACTAGGGGAGGCTACTGTTTTATAGTAGTTCTCACCCCCCCCACTATTTTCCTTTTCTTTTCCCCTTTGTTTTGCAGAGTCATCTGTGGGAGTTGCGGGACCCTCTTCCCAGGATCGAGGTAAGAGGATCGCTGATTAGATAGCTGCTTCCCCGGTATCGAGTTAGTACCTTGATGTATCCCCTGTACGCTCAGACGGTTGTATTTTTCCTTTATTTTTTTTGGGTCTGGCTTCGGCCAGCTGGTTGTATTTATTTCGTGAGCTGGGAGAGACACATGTATATATTTTTGAGAGTTTTATTGTACTTTTATTTCCAGCACTTGTCTGAGATGTACTAGTTTTAGTTTAGCTCTGTTTTATGCTCCTTTATTATATCTTTATATCTGAGCAGGTTACCAGCGCTTCGTGTACACGGAAAATACCGTGTGCATGGCGGATCTGTGGACGAGCCCGGAATCTGGTTTACACCCGGGGCGTTACAGATTAGGTTGGTATCGGAGCTTAGGGATAGGTCAGTTGGGGACTTAGGAAACCCTAGGCTTTTGGCAGACCCTAGGATGGCAGGGCGTGAGTGACGCGATATTTTGCGAAAGTCGGCAATCTATTATTATTAAAACTCTTCCTGTGAGTGAAGAGGGACTGGCATATCCTATTTCTAGGAGACCATTATGTTGGCTGCAGACAACATAAGGTTACAGAAATAGGAGGATGACCATGACTTTCGCTGGATTGGGTCGAGAGTGGTTTTGTTTACTAACCCGTGGTTTCTTGTGTGACAGGATGCCTCCTAGGCGGCAGATCCCTACCCGGGGTACTCCTACACCCCTGGAGGATCCGGAGCAGTCTGGGCCGTTTGAGATCAGTGAGCTGAGGGCCATGGTGGCCCAGTTGGCGGAGAGTCACCGCCGACAGGAGCAGAGGTTTGAGCAGTTGCTCGCCCAGGTTGGGGCACCTCTCCCTACTACTGTAGAGGCCCCTGTACCCCCAGTTGTACCACCGGCTATTCCACCAGTCCCTACGGCACCGTCGTCGAGCAGTGGGGCTCAGGGAGTGATCAGGCCTTTGACCCCAGCGGAGGAGCAGGAGTTTGCTGACAAACTCACCCAGTTTTGTCAGCGAGGACCACCTAGGTTCTCTGGGCGGAGCACTCACCCATGGGAGATAGGATCGTGGTTAGCATCAATGGAGAAGTTGTTCAGAGACTTCTTCATTGATCCGAGATTCAGAGTACATATGGCCGTGCATTGTCTAGAGGGGGATGCAGATGCCTGGTGGCGTCGGGTCGAGCCTTTGGAGTTCCAGATTACCCGACAGCTACCATGGTCAGAGTTTAGACGGATGATTCTCGACACTTATTTCTCCATGAGCGTGAAGAAAAAGATAGAAGATGACTTGAAGAATCTTCAGCAGGGTGATCGGCCAGTGTCGGACTATTTCCTGGAGTTCACGCAGTTGCTCAACTGCGTACCCTATGTTGCCAGGGATGGGCTGCACCAGGTGGAGCTCTTTGAGACAGGTCTACGCCCTGAGATCTATACCTTGGTGCACGCCCAGAGGCTTCAGACTTTATCGGAGGCTGTGGATCATGCACAGTGGGTTGAGAGGGGAGATCACGTTGTCACTAGACGTGGAGGCTTGGTCGCTCAGAGTTCTGAGAGGAAGCGACCAGCGCCTGACGATGGGGGACAGGCCAGTTCCTGGAGGCCGCCCCGACCGCCACCGCCTCAGTTTACGGGCCGTGGGCGTTCGGAGCGGCGAGGGCCTGGGGGATCCCAGAGGCCCCCACAGCATCAGCAGCCCCAGCGACAGCAGCAGCACTCGCAGCAGCAGAGGTCGCAGTCGCGGCAGCAGGGATCTCAGCGGCAGTCGCACAGACAGCAGCAGCAGCAGCAGTCACGGCAGTTACGGGCCCCTGGCAGTTGCATCTTCTGTGGGGGTCAGCATTTTCCCGGCACTTGTGATCAGAGGTGGGGGCGTTGTTATGGCTGTGGTCAGGCCGGGCACATACGAGCCTCATGCCCTTTTTCGACATCAGTGGCACCTTCTTTAGCATCAGCTTCTCTTCCCCCTCATCAGCGACCGTCAGCTCAGCGACCCTATGCTCCAGCGAGCAGGGCTCCTTCTTCCCACCATTCAGACTACCGACCACCAGCTCAGAGCGGGCGGGTTTATGCCGCCCAGGTAGGGGACTCCGCGGCAGCCGACCACGTGGTGGCAGGTATCATTTTACTTTTCGGTACTAGAGCTCGCACTTTATTTGATACCGGTGCATCACATTCTTTTATCAGTAGAGTATTTGCATCATCTCATGGACTAGAGTTAGGTCGGTTGGCACATGCATTAGAGGTACAGTTTCCTGATCATACATTGCATGTAGAGGAGTGTTGTTGGTCTTGCCCTGTACAGATTGAGTCTTGGATTTTGCCAGCGGACTTGATGGTCCTTAGTCAGCTGCGAGATTTCGACATTGTACTGGGGATGGATTGGCTGGCTCGCTATTTCGCGATGATTGACTGCGCCGCGAGGACTGTGACTTTTAGCGAGCCAGGCCAGGAGGTGTTTGTTTACAGGGGATGCCAGAGTGCTTTCTTCGCCTCGGTAGTTTCGACTTCCCGTGCGAGGCAGATGATGCGCAGTGGATGCGTGGCCTTTTTGGCTTCTGTGGTTAAGGAGCCTACGGCGGCACCGGGACTCGCGGATATCCCTATTGTCCACGAGTTCCCGGATGTGTTTCCCCCAGAGCTGATTTGTATGCCGCCGGATAGGGAGATTGAGTTTTTGATTGACGTAGTCCCAGGAACTGCGCCAATCTCTAAGGCTCCTTACCGTATGGCACCGGCTGAGCTGCGAGAGTTAAAGGCGCAACTCCAGGATTTAATGGATAAAGGCTTTGTGAGGCCAAGTGTATCGCCTTGGGGAGCGCCGGTGCTATTTGTGAAGAAGAAGGATGGTTCACTTCGACTGTGTGTTGATTACCGAGAGCTGAATAAAGTGACCATCAAGAACAAGTACCCTTCGCCGCGCATTGATGACTTATTTGATCAGCTGCAAGGGTCTTGTGTCTTCTCCAAGATTGATTTACAGTCTGGTTACCACCAATTGAAGGTGAAGGCCGAGAACATCCCAAAGACGGCATTCAGGACGCGGTACGGGCATTATGAGTTCACCGTCATGCCTTTTGGATTGACAAATGCCCCTGCTGCTTTTATGGATTTAATGAACAGGATTTTTCGACCATACCTGGATCGGTTCGTCGTTGTTTTTATTGATGATATCCTGGTTTATTCCTGGAGCGATGCGGAGCACGAGGCGCACTTGAGGATTGTGCTGCAACTTCTGAGAGAGAGAAAGTTGTATGCCAAGTTGTCTAAGTGCGAATTTTGGCTTCGGGAGGTTGTCATTTTGGGCCACGTGATTTCAGCCGCTAGAGTGGCAGTAGACCCGGCGAAGATTGAGGCAGTCCGGGATTGGCCCCGACCGACGACGGTATCAGAGGTCCGTAGTTTTATGGGCTTGGCTGGATATTATCGTCGGTTTGTGGAAGGTTTTGCGAAACTTTCCACACCCCTCACTCGTCTGACGCGAAAAGGGATTAAGTTTATTTGGAGTGAGGATTGCCAGAGGAGCTTCGAGAAATTAAAAAACAGATTGATGTCGGCTCCTATCCTTTCCCTCCCTGTTATGGGGAAAGTGTAAAGTACCGAATTTTCGGCACATAAATAAATATAAATAAAAATGATATGAAATACCATTTTTATGAAAATTGGGGAAGTAAAGAATATTTAGAAGCGAGTTGGGCCCAAATCGGGATTAAAATGAGAGTTCTGGAATTTTATTTGGGAAAGGGGGCCCAGATTTTTAGTGAAAAATTCACAGTGTCGGAAAATTTCGAGAAAATTACGGGAGCCCCGTAAATATGTTTTAAGGCCACAGAAAAAGTTTCGCGTTGATCGGAGGCCGGATAGTGAGAACGGGCTCCGCCAACAGTGTCGAAAATTCTGAGAAAATTACGGGAGCTTCGTAATTATGTTTTAAGGTCACAATAAAAATTTCGTGTTGATCGGATACCCGAATGGTAAGAACGGGGTCCGCCAGCGATTTTGGATACAGCGAGGCTTTTGGTGGCCCAGAAATGGTCCAAAGTAAAAATTTAAATTTTTTTGTGGTAAATTAAGCTGAAACGAAGTCGCCTGTCAAATTTGGGCGCAAACGGGCGAGAAATGGACAGAAAACGAGACGAAAACGGATAAAACACGAGCACGCACGGCCTGTGGGGGCGCCACGTGGCAGCGCCCCACTGGCTGCCGCCCGCGTGGAGCAGGAGGCGCGCGACAGAAAGAAAAAAAAAATCGAATTTGAAATTCGATTTTTCCCTCTGGCGCGCGCGTTCCGCAAGTGGGATTGGACCGCCACGTGGCGATTCCCCATTGGGGGGTTCCATGGACCAGGTCCAATGAACCTCCCTCCTTCTTCTCTTCTCTTTATTTTCTTCCTTCTCCCCCGCGCATCCACCTTCTCTTCCTCCCTTTTCTTCTCCACCCGAGCCGTAGAGAGAGAGAGAGAGAGAGAGAGAGAGAGAGAGAGAGAGAGAGAGAGGATTTTGTGGGGTGCGGCGGCACGTCGGCGACCTCGTGAAGCGCGCGAAATGCTTCAAAAAAATCGGATGGAAGGCGCGACTGTACGAGATAAACCCCGCATGTTATTTTTGTGGTATTTTTGGCACAATTTTGAGGCCTCATTTGGATTTGGATTTGACCCTATACCGTTTTGCGTGTTAGGAATCGAGTTATACTGTGCCGTTTTGCAGCACGGACTGTCGGGGGCATTTTAGCGCGCCTCGTTTTGCGTGCAAGTTGTCAAAAAAAATACACCGTTTTACGTGCCAACCCGAGGTACGTGCTCCGTTTTACGCGCAGATTGAGTTGTTGTGCACCGTTTTGCGTGCAGTCTGTAATATTATACATCGTTTTTCGTGCAGGGATAGAAATGTGTGCACCATTTTGCGTGCAACCCTATAGTAAAATGTGCACCGTTTTACGTGCAGATCGTTTTATCGCGCACCGTTTTGCGTGCAGTCTCTAATTTTATACATCGTTTTTCGTGCAGGGATAGAAAAATGTGCACCGTTTTGCGTGCAACCTTACAGTTAAACATGCACTGTTTTGCGTGCAGATCGTTTTGTCGCGCACCGTTTTGCGTGCAGTCTATTATATTATACATCATTTTTCGTGTAGGGATAGAAAAATATGCACCGTTTTGCGTGCAGGTTGAGTTGACGCGCATCGTTTTGCGTGCCGACTGAAGTGGTGCGCATCGTTTTGCGTGTGGGTTTTACTGACGTGCACCGTTTTGCGTGCAGGTTTGGTGGACGTGCACCTTTTTGCGTGCGGACTCAAGGGAAGTGCATCGTTTTGCGTGCAAGCGCTCGAGGAGACAAGTGGAGTCGCGCGGAGACCAATTGCAAGTGTTTACAAGCAATTGGGTACACCACAAGGTGGGGAATTCTGCCGAAATTGGGTGACCTCTCCCCTTGCTCCTTTGCTTTTCGATTCGAAGCATGATAGTAGCCTGTTAGAGGCGTTAGGTAATTATGATTATGATTGCCTGTGTAGATGGATTCAGATGGAAAAGTGCAACTGTTGGTTGCCAGAGTTAGAGAAATAGTTGTGCATGTGTAAATGAACACAGAGGAAAAGTGCAACTGTTGGTTGCCAAAGATATATGATGAATATGCATGCGTAGAAGTAATTGCTATTTGATGAATGAAATGAAATTAACTGCATGCATGAAAAAGGATTAGCTTTTATGATTGTGAGCATGATAGGGTATAACCCTAGGAATCACGTGACATAAGGGAGCAACAGTTGTTGGTAGTAAGACTAGGAGAAAACCTAGTATAGGGGTTTGACGAGTGACATCAACTTAGGAGTTATCCTAGGGAGGACGAGTGGCATGGTCTTAGGTGACAACCTAAGGACACTGGATAGAGTGATCAACATAGAGTCAGAGAACTCTAGGGTGTATATGACATGGAACTTAGGTAAAGGAAACCTAAGGAGAACTAGTGTTCAACATAGAGTCAGAGAACTCTAGGGTGTATATGACATGGAACTTAGGTAAAGGAAACCTAAGGAGAACTAGTGTTCAACATAGAGTCAGGGAACTCTAGGACAAGTATGACATGGAACTTAGGTAAAGAGAACCTAAGGTGAACTAGTGGTCAGCATAGAGTCAGGGAACTCTAGGACAAGTATGACATGAAACTTAGGTAAAGGGAACCTAAGTTGAGCTAGAAGAGTTTAAACTCACAGACAGAAAAATAGAGTCAAGTTGACTCTAGGATTCAGTAAGGAATCAAGAGAATGGAAAAATGGATCAAGTGTGGAGACATGAAAGGAAAAACAGAAAATTAGAGTCAATGTAACTCCAAGATAATAGTGGAACAGGAAAATAGAGTTAAGTTAACTCTAGGATTCAATGAGGAATCAGGAAAGTGGGATAAGATCCCCAGGTTAAAGAGTTGATCAAATATAACCCTAGAAAGTTATAGGGTGTCTGGGCAAATGGATAATAACTTTAACTTCAATTTGAGTTAAAGAAATAAAAGAGAAATGTTTAAGAGTCCAGGAGACTCTCTAGTTATCCTTATGGCAAGACCTAGGATAAGAGGAAAAATTGTTGCAAAAAGGCAAAGATTAAAAGCAAGCTAAAAGTGGTTAAAAGCATAAAGAAAATATAAATGGCGCCTTCGAATTTGAGACTCGTCAGGTGGAGCAGGACTCCCTGGGCAGTGACCCGTCGGACGAGGTACTTTCGAAGGGCTAAAAGTGAAAGCAAGGAGCTAAATGCTCAAAGGAAAGAGAAAGTGATTTGCCAGTCGCAAAAAGGGAGCTATAAGCTCGAATAAGAAAGGAAAGCAAGTGTTCAAAGGCAAAGAGGCTAAGAACTAAAGTAAAAAGAAAAGAAAGAAAATATAAAGATAAAACGGGCGGACCTACGGTGAAACCAGCCCATGTTGGAGGTACGGGCAGTATCCCTCTCCCGGGTAGAGACCCGTTCGGGACGTTTCTTCCGTAGGACGGGGTAACACTTGCGGGTGTTATCGGCAACCTTAGAAAACTTATCTTATGGTAGCAGGACTACCGGGCTGGGGCCCATTGGATAAGAATTTCTGAGGGTTAACTTGAACTAAAGCATCAGAATCTAAAGAATAAAGAAAAATAGAGTGGCCAAGGTGGCCGGGTTAGTTTGACCCTGTATACAGCGGCATAGTGGCCGAGTTGGTGCTTAGCAGCCTAGTGTGGCTAGACAGAGTAGTGCTGGGTCGATGAGTATACACAGATAGTGTAGCGACCTATTATATTGTAGCCTAGTATGGCTGGACAGTGTAGTGCTGGGTTGATGAGTATATACAGACAGTTATGTATCATTTTGTATAACTGCATTTGATATCGAGGATTTTAGTTTCCTAGCACTATTATTATTGCTTCCATTGGACCAAGTGGTGTAGGACACTTTCTCTCGGTGGTTGAACCCACTGGGAACTCAGATGTAGTTCTCACACCCCTTGGGTGACTCCCCCCCACAGGTTCGGGTATGGATGCAGTGATCGTGACGGTTCAGATGTAGACGACGAGGCATACGATAGGGGCAAGAGCCCAGCAGCATAGAGACCTAGAGGGTCTAGCAGAGGTACCATTTTTATATTTCTTGAGTGACTCTTGTATGGTGAGGAATTTATGTAAAAAGAATTGTAATAATTTTATTTGCAAGTTCAGGAATGTAAAGTGTAATAAATTTAAGTTATGGTTCACTCTTGTATTGCTTTCATTTCTGTGTTAACTTTTTGTTACTGAATGAAAGTTTAAATTTGTAGTGATTTTTAGTACTCTGATATTGAGCTTCCACATACACTGGTTGTGTTATTATGGATGTTACCGTTCCTTTCGGGTAGAAAAAGGTCTTACCCGATTGGCGGGTCTGTTGGCGTGCCCGAACCGTACAAATTGGCGGACTCGGGGCGTGACAGAAAGGATACGTGATTTATAGTGATGCATCGCACAGTGGACATGGTTGCGTGCTGATGCAGGAGGGTAGGGTAATCGCTTATGCCTCTCGTCAACTGAAGGATTATGAAAAGAATTACCCTACCCATGACTTGGAGCTAGCTGCGGTGATTTTCGCATTGAAGTTATGGCGCCACTACCTGTATGGGGAGCACTGCGAGATTTACACCGACCACAAGAGCTTGAAATACCTGTTCACACAGAAGGAGCTCAACTTGAGGCAGCGCAGATGGTTGGAACTGTTAAAGGACTACGATGTAGACATATTATACCATCCTGGCAAGGCCAATGTGGTTGCTGATGCCCTGAGCAGGAGAGCAGTACAGAGTTTATCTTTGATGATCACCGATCAGGCGCCATTACTTGAGCAGATGAGGCGGTTAGAGCTCGAGGTTGTGTCCCCTGGGGTCTCTGCTAGACTTATGTCTCTAGTCGTGCAGCCCACTCTGTTGGACAGGATTCGAGAGAGACAGAGTGAGGACCCCCACTTGATGAGGATTCGAGAGCAGATTCAGACTGGGTTGACAGGGGATTTTTTAGTTGATGCTTCGGGAGTACTGCGGGACAGGGACCGAGCTTGCGTGCCTATGGATACAGAGATTCGAGAGCAGATCTTGAGGGAGGCCCACTATACACCTTATACCATTCATCCAGGTGGGACTAAGATGTATAGGGACCTCAAGGCACAGTTCTGGTGGAATGGGATGAAAAAAGACATTGGGAGATTTGTAGCACACTGTTTAACTTGTCAGCAAGTAAAGGCTGAGCATCGTGTACCTGCTGGCAAGTTACAGAGTCTCCCAATCCCTGAATGGAAATGGGAACATGTTACCATGGATTTTGTCACTGGTTTGCCGAGAGCACAGACGAGAGCGGATGCTATCTGGGTAGTCGTGGACAGGCTTACCAAGTCCGCTCACTTTTTACCGGTTCAGATGACTTGGCCGATGGAGCGACTGGCACAGGTGTACTTGGCTGAGGTGGTTAGACTGCACGGGGTACCCGTTTCCATCGTATCAGATAGAGACCCGAGGTTTGTCTCGCATTTCTGGAGGAGTTTACAGACAACCTTGGGGACACAGCTCCGATTTAGTACAGCATTCCACCCACAGACCGATGGACAGTCAGAGCGCACTATTCAGACCCTCGAGGATATGTTGAGAGCCTGCGTTCTGGACTTTGGAGGAGGGTGGTACCGACAATTGGGATTAGTTGAGTTTGCGTACAACAACAGCTATCAAGCGAGCATTCAGATGGCTCCGTTTGAAGCGTTGTATGGACGCAAGTGTCGGTCACCCCTATATTGGAGTGACGTGGGTGAGAAGAAGACTTTCGGTCCTGATCTACTATTAGAGGCAGAGGAAAAGGTCAGATTGGTACGGCGACATCTCGAGACCGCCCAGAGTCGACAGAGGAGTTATGCTGATACACGACGGCGAGACTTAGAGTTTCAGGTGGGCGATCATGTCTTTTTGAAAGTCTCGCCTTCGAAGGGGATTCGGAGATTTGGTATTCGTGGGAAACTGAGCCCTCGTTATATTGAACCTTTCGAGGTATTGGAGCGCCTAGGGCCAGTTACCTACAGGCTTGCACTTCCTCCCAGATTGGCAGGTGTTCACGATGTGTTTCATGTATCGACTCTGAGGAGGTATGTTTATGACCCGTCGCATATTATCGATTTCACCCCACTGGAGATCGCCGAGGACTTGAGCTATGTCGAGCGGCCATTGAGGATTTTGGACCGGGAGGTTAGGGAGTTGCGCAGCCGAGCCATCCCTTATGTGAAGATCCTCTGGAGTAGTCATGATGAGCGCGAGGCTACTTGGGAGCTGGAGTCAGCGATGATGGATGCTTACCCCCACTTGTTCGAGGCCCCAGCTTGAGGTATGACTTTTGTTTCGAGGACGAAACTTTTTCTTGTGGGGGAGGATGTAGTGTTCTGGTTTTCCCATGCAACTTTTCCGATGAATCCACTGTGTAGAACACCTAGTGTTGGTGTGTCTGGCCCATGGTGCATCAAAGGGGTGCCACAGATGGACCCTGTGAGACATTTTAGCTGATTTGGCCTTCGGCTGCATTTGCCGAATTTTAGAAAAGGATTTGGGCCAAACAGAGGTTGGATTTGGATTCAGCGCGGAAAAATGCTTGAAAACGGCTATTTGCTTGTTAAATTTGGAGTCTGGACGACCAAAAACGGGCTTCCGAAAGTTTTCGGGTCAATTCGGTGCATGGGGGAGACCGTGGACCGGCCTGGAGCCACGTGGCGGCCTGTCATTGGCCGGCTCACGCAGCTCGGTCCACGGAGAGGCGTGGCGGTGCATGGACCGCGGGCGCGGGACGCGTGGCGTGCCCGGAATGGCCGGTGCACGCGGCGCGGACCAGCGGGTTTGTGCGGGTTCTGTGGACCGGGTGCATGGACACGTGGCGAGCCTGGCACTGGCTGGCTCACGAAGACGCTATCCATGGTGTGCACGGGGGGGCGCCTCGGGACGACGCGCGCACAGTGGCGCCAGGCGGGCTGTCGGCTGCACTCGAGTGCGGCCACGCGTCGCCCTGAGTGTGGCGGGCCGTACCTACCCCCGCTGACCGCGGGGGGACGCGTGGCGCGCGGCGGGGCCACTTGCTCGGCTGTCCCGTGTTTTGTGTACACGTGGCAGCCCCTGGGCAATTCGGGCGCGTCGGATGGGGACGGTCCGACCTATTGGGCGGATTCGGGCGCCCGGATTCTTGCGCCCGAATCCGGCCCAATACTGTGTTGGGCTGAGCCTATAAATAGGCTTCCTTGTTTTCTTTTTGGGCTTTTTGGACTCCATTTCTCAGAGGGCTCTTCAGAAGAATTCTCCCTCTCTCAGTACTCTACACTTTGGTGGATCCCTGGGGTTTTTCGGAGGCATGCATCCCGAGGTTTGCGATTTTACGGCGCGGCGCGACGCTTGTTCTCCGGCGACCCGCTTCGTCCCTTCTCAGTGTTCGGGCTCCCCCGGCTCACCCCGACCTCCTTTTCCGACGATTCTTGCGCCATTGGACTCTCGACAGGTAGGACTCCAACTTCTGTGTTTTGAGTTTCCTCGATTTCCGTGCTTACCTTGGAGTTTTCCGAGCTTCCATTTGACCTATTTTTCTTCGCGAATTTTTGGACAGCACTGCGGTGTTCTAGCTGTATCTTTGCGCACAGGCGACGGATCGAGGCGATTCAAAAGGTATTTTTCATCTACATTTCGCAAGGAATCTCCTAGATTTTTCTCAGATTTTTCTGGATTTTTCTTGATTTTTTGAGTGTTTACTGTTTACACCTATTCACCCCCATCTAGGTGTTTTTTTCCCTATTTAGATCCAATTAATACATAACCCAACATCCCCTTTCACTGTAGTTCTTTGATACAGAAATTCTGTACAGTTTATTTTGGGGTGTTTTCCTTGCCGAATTTTTATCTCAGCGCAGGAAATTCGGTTTTGGGCGTGCAGGTACTCGTTTCGACGGGCTCGTCGCGAGGATCGTAACGGTATTTTTCTTAGAATTTTCCGGGCATTTTTCGCAGGTGAAAATTGTGGAACTTTGGGCTGTTGTAAAATTGGGCAGATTTTGAAGGAATATTATTTATTTATTTGTGTTTGTTCTATTGCGGTATGTTGTGCAGTGTTGTGGTGACTGTTTGGACCGAGCGTGGGATTCGCTTTTGGGACAGGGATTTAGCGCTCGAGGTGGGTGTTGTTGTAAACCTCCTACTTTGGATTTGTCTCTCGGCATATTAGAGTGTTGCTTGATCATGTTGCTAGTTAGAATTGGGAAATGGACCTAGCATGCTTGTATGAGATCATGGTTTCATTGTTACTATTTGCATTATTAGAGAACTAAATGTTAGTAAGTGGTGTTTCCTTACTTTAGATGTGTAGTTTAAACACTTGGAAATCATGCTAAATCCATATCACGTTGTATGTATAATGGAAGGTTTGGGCATGTGGTTAGAGTTCATATTTTGAAAAGCTTATTGTTAGTAGATCGTATATCAAGACTGTATCATGTGTCACATATTATGCGACATGTACATTGGAGGTTCTATGCACTTAGTTTTGTAAAAGTTAGAGTACTTGAAATTGCCTTATCAAGTAAAGGACTTTGCATGCTTGTATGGTCACCTAGCTAGGCCACCTTTTTCTGCTACACAAACATGCTGGAATTGACTTAAGAGAAACCATGTTTTTTATTCTTTCTCCTGTTGTCTAGTCTTAGGGGATGGTGTAGCCAGATGTTCAGAGTTTGGGACAGTTGGGGATTGATGGTTGGTTATTGCGGCAACCGCGGACTGTGGGCGGTTGACCGGATTATTATTAGTATTATTATTATTGCATCAGATTGGAGGTAGGGGATCGAGTTTCCCTTTAGTGGATGGATTTTCCCACTTTGATCAGAGTCGTGACCCAGTCCTGCTATTTTATGATACTGATGATACTAGTTACAGTGATACTTTACTCGTGTGGGTCGCTCCCCTCGAGTGCCACTCCGGAGTAGGCTTTAGACCGTGTTGGGTGCCGGTCAGACCGTGTTGGGTTCCGATCATTTGGACAGTAGAGATACTGAGTTGTGAGATTGATGACAGAGCAGGCAGTACCGAGTTTTATACCGGATCATCTGATTGGGTCCTGTTGGTAGATTCTCTCATCGATACATCCGTACTTACTCTTTCCGGCTTTGCATTTAGAGGCATAGTAGTGGTAGCTTTATTTTATCAGCGGTTATATTTATAGCTTACCACCCCTGTTTTATTTCTTTTCGCCTCTAGTAGTCCTAGTGGGCATGTCTGAGTTTGAGGTCTACCCACTAGGGGAGGCTACTGTTTTATAGTAGTTCTCACCCCCCCCCCCCCCCCCCCCCCCACTGTTTTCCTTTTCTTTTCCCCTTTGTTTTGCAGAGTCATCTGTGGGAGTTGCGGGACCCTCTTCCCAGGATCGAGGTAAGAGGATCGCTGATTAGATAGCCGCTTCCCCGGTATCGAGTTAGTACCTTGATGTATCCCCTGTACACTCAGACGGATGTATTTTTCCTTTATTTTTTTGGGTCTGGCTTCGGCCAGCTGGTTGTATTTATTTCGTGAGCTGGGAGAGACACATGCATATATGTTTGAGAGTTTTATTGTACTTTTATTTCCAGCACTTGTCTGAGATGTACTAGTTTTAGTTTAGCTCTGTTTTATGCTCCTTTATTATATCTTTATATCTGAGCAGGTTACCAGCGCTTCGTGTACACGGGAAATACCGTGTGCACGGCGGATCTGCGGACGAGCCCGGGTTCTGGTTTACACCCGGGGCGTGACAAAGTACCTCTGTACTCCCGTGGTATCCAATATAAGTCCCCCAACTTATCCCGTAGCCTCTGATCTCTAATCCAAAAACCGTCGGGATGTAGAAGCAATTATTCCCTAACTCTCCGGCATCAATACAGCCATATGCAGTCGAGAAAACCAGTTTACAAACCCACCTTCAGGAAGACCCGGGACCCTTACAGCTGGTAAATCAAATCCTCCATGCTCGACAAGGGTGCTAGCTCCAGATGGTCACTTCATCTAATTCCCGGGGATCCACGCAAAGCCGAAGTGAACCAACCTTCCATAACTCGAATAGCACCGGCGCCCCCAACGGCGACACACTAGGTCTGACAAAATTCCCAAAACATCGAATCCTGGAGTTGTATCCTCAACTCTCAAACTAGTGACATTCTAGACAACTCCGATAGGAGAACAGCTGGGAACTCGCAACCAAAGGGGGTATCTCCGAGTCCCGGCGCCGCCGTAGGCCCCTCAACCACACCAGCCAAAAAGGCTACTCATCCACTGCGAAACATCCGCCTCGCTCACGAAGTCAAAACCATAGAGGCGAAGATAACTCTCAAGCGACCCAGGTACACCAACACCTCCGGGCCTGGCTCCCCACGAAAACCGTCCCTGCGGCATAATCAACCGCCGCGAAAGAAAACCGAACCAGCCAGCCCAACAAGTACCACATCAACATCCCACAGCTGAGCCAAGACCATCAGGTCTACCGGCAAAATCCAGGACTCAAGCTGCACCGGGCAGGACCAACAACTCTCCTCCACGTGCCAAGCGCGATCGGGAAAAATAAGCCTCCCGTGCACGTGGTGACCATCCTACCCCTAACCCAAGCAATGAAGCAAAAGCATTACCCACCAAGAAGGGAATACTCCCGTAACAAAAGATACGAACCCAAGAGCCCGGAACAACTCAAACCTACCACCACACCGACCACTGTAACCTATGTGCTCTGACAGTCTCGAAAATCTACTATCCTGGAAAAAGAAATCGGGAATGCCTCATCCGACTGATCTGTCCTCCATCACCCGGTGCCAAGCGCCTCAATTAGAACTCGCCTCAGGCGGCAGATCCCAATTCAAAGGAACTACAATGCCACGCTCCATATCCGGCGCCTACTCCAATGAGGCGTCCCTAATCCATAATGGTGGGACCCAACGAGTAACAAGGTATCCTGGCGCAATCCACTCTCAGACACTCATATCCTATGCGCCCCGTCCCTCTACACATGGAGCGTGCAATTCAGCAACTGCGCTAACTCTTGACTCAAAAGGCTTTCAAGTACTCTCTATCCCCCACCGAACAAGACCCTGCCTCCAAGGGCTCCATACTCAATCCCACGAATCGGAATGACTCATCCGCCAAAACTGGCTCACTCGATCAAAGCAATCCCACAGCTTACCCGCTATCAACTATCCACCCTGCCTCGGTGCCCCAACACTATACGTCGGCACGGAGGGGCTACTCACTAGTCCGACAACTATGCCACTGCGCTGACCCGACAACTATGTCACTGCGTTGCTCCGGTGATCTGCCTCCAACACTCCTACCCTACGGGTCCGGAGCTCTCAGACTCCAATCTGGGTATCCGGCCCGAAACAACCAGCTCAGACCCAACTGCCGCACCAAGGTACACCCAGGTCAGGGCCCCAACGTCGGGGAGGCACCGCTCACCACGACAAAACCGCAAATCAGCACACCCCAAACACTCGACCCAATCTAGCGAAAGTCAAAGACATCCCCCTATTTTTGTAACTTTATGTTGTCTGCAGCCAACATAACTGTCCCACAAAAATAGGATATGTCGATCCCTCTTCACTCACAGGAAGAGTCAAATAAATAAATCACCGACTTTCGTAAAATGTCGCGTCTCTCACGCACTAACATCCTAGGGTCCGCCCAAAAGCCTAGGGTTTTCTAAGTCCCAACTGACCTATCCCTAAGCTCTGATACCAACTAATCTGTCACGCCCCGGGTGTAAACCGGAACCCGGGCCCGTCTACAGATCTGTCGTGCACACGGTATTTCCCGCGTACACGAAGCGCCAAACCTGCTCAGATATAAGAGATAATAATAAAAGAGCAATAAAAATAGAGCTGAACTAAAACTAATACATCTCAGACTGAAGCTGGAAATAAAATACAATACATCTGTATAAATGATACATCAGTCTCTCCCAGCTCACTAAAAATAATACAACCTGCTGGCAAAAGCCAGTCCCAAAGTAAAAGTACAATCGTCTGAGGAAACATGGGTACACCAACAGTCCAGCTAACCCGCTCATCCTGCCTCGAGATCTATCTACTCAGCCGTCCTCTCTCCTCGACCCGCCGCTGAAAGCCTAGCAGCACCCGCAGAAGACACTGCAAAACAAGGGAGAAGAAAAAGAGGAAAGAAGAATGGGGGTGAGAACTACTAATAAACCAGTAGCCTCCCCTAGTGGGTAAAACCTCAAACTCTGACACACCCACTAGGTCTACCACAGGCAAAAAGGAAAGAAGAATGGTAAGAAATAAAACTGCTGAAAAAGGGAAATCTACCACTACTATGCCTCTAAAATGCAGTCCTAGACTGGAATAACCGTATGCAACAGTAGCCAACCGTCCCGGTAAGAAATGAAACTGCTGAAAAAGGGAAATCTACCACTACTATGCCTCTAAAATGCAGTCCTAGATTGGAATAACCGTATGCAACAGTAGCCAACCATCCCAGATGAACCCAATCTGTACCGCCCTCATCATCGGGCAAGTAAGCCGTGCCGATGTGATAGCAAAACTCCTGCTGCGGCCCTCATCATCGGGCAAATAAGCCGCGCCGATGTGATAGCAAAACCGTCAATAACTGTCTGGCCCCGGCCTCCGGAGGGGATCTCGAGGGGAGCGACCCACACGAGGAAAGCATCACCGGACAATAACCGCGCCGGTGTGATAAGTATCAAAAGCAGGACTGGATCACAACTATAAAGCCCCAGTGGAACACACCCCTCCACTAAAAGAAACCCCGATCCCCAATCTGATGCATAAGTACACATACGGTCAACCGCCCAATATCCGCGGTTGCCGCAATACCCCACGACCCATAATCAACACAGCCTGTCACCGACCCTCAGGTCCCCGCTACACTATCCCATACCCCTGCTCGAACCCGAGCAACCAGACTCAAAAGTCTAAATAAGAAGGAAAAAAGGAAACAAACATGGTTTCTCCTAAGTCAAGTCCCAAAATGATAGTGCAGCAATAAAAAGTGGCCTATCTAGATGACCATACAAGCATGCATAAGTCCTCAAGAGCGATAAAAGAAAGTGTGACAAATAGTGGTTCCACATGTGTATCAATTAATAGCTCCGCATGGATATAACCATCAACATGCTAAAATCATTATTCAACCACACATGTCTATAATCACTGATCCATGATAAATCACGAAAGTGGTACCCGCACATAGATATGTCATAATGTCTCAACAATTTATCCATTTAACCCACTTTCATAAAATCTATGTGCTAACATGGCATGTTAATTATTAGTATTAAAGTATCCCAATAATTCTGTTCCAACATGCTATGCCCACCAAATTAATCTCACATAAATCATCCACCTATGCATGTACAACAGATCCTCGAGTGGTACTCTCCCACAAGACATTTCATATTATCCCAACATGAAAGTAAATTTCACATGCAAGGTTAAGTGCTAATATTCCCATACAAACATGTATAAGTCCCAACCACTATCAGATATCCACAATAGTATTTTCCATATGATAGGCTCACAATTATATTACTTTAAGCATGCATGTCCAAATAAAGGGATCACTCTAATATTCCTAGTGAGCATGTCAAAATAGAGGTAAACAACCACCCACCTCGATCGCTAATTCCAAGTCCAAATAGTGCTCTTGTCCAAACAGATAAGCCGCCGCGATTACTGTACAAAATTTCCAAAAGAACATACATAATTAATCATACAATGCTCCAAAAAAATCTGTCCAAATACAACAGTCCAGTGTTTCCCCGATTTTACCTGCGAAAAATACTCGAAAAATTTCAAGAAAAATACTGTCACGATCCTCGCGACGAACCGGTCGAAACGAGTACCTGCATGTTCAAAACCGAGTTTCCTACACTGAGAAACAAATCCGACAAGAAAACCACCTCGAAATAAACTGCTCTAAAAAACTGTAGCACTAAGTTATGTACACAGAGATTTTTCACCTTCGAAAAATATTCAAAAAATTCCAAGAAAATTTGGGGATAATCCTTGCGATGTGTAGATGCAAAACGCCTTCTGAAACGCCCCAATCCGATGCCTGTGCACGAAGATATCGTCAAATTACCGTAGCGCTGTCCAAAACTCCGCCCCAGAAAATGAGGTCACAAGATGATCCGAAAAACCCATGAAAAGCTCGGAATGGGAAAAACCAGTAAACACGGGAAACGTAGCTCTACCTGTCGTGAAGACGATGGCGGAAGTATCGCTGGAAAATACTGCCGGGGTAGCTCGGGAGAGTCCATGCACTGAAATACGACGAAGGGGATCACAAACGAACGAGCGTCGTGCCGCGCCGTAAAAATGAAAACCTGTGGATGCGTGCCGCAGAAAAATCCGGGAATCTGCAGATGGAACCGGCTCTGGGAGAGAAGGAAATCTTGTGAAGACCGTACTGTGAGAAGATGAGCAGAAAAGGAGATAGAAGCTGCTGTTCTTGGCCTATTTATAGGCTGGGAAAACAATCCACTTAATTCCCATTTTGTCCTATGTTTCGGGCGCCCTCATGGGATTCGGGCGCCCGAATCCCCCGCTAGCTCCCAAACACGGAACGCCCGAAACTCCCTGGTGACGCCACGTCACCACAAAACAGCAAACAGCCGAAGGGACCAACCGCAATGCGCCACGTGGCACGCGCCGCCCCCGACGCGTGGCGCGCCCCCGGTCAGCGCGCGCCAGCTGCGCCCACGTGCGCGCGCCTGGTGCGCCGCCTGGCGCACCTGCCAGGCACGGTTCCCGAGGCACCCCCCGCGCCTCGGTGGACCTCGCGTTCCTGAGCCTTCCAATAGAAAGTCGCCATGTGTCCCGCCGGTCCATGCACCGCGCCCGCCTGCTCTGTGGTCCAAGTCCACTGCACCGACCAATCTCAACATGCCACGTGTCCTGCCCCTGGTGCACGCCGACCAGTGGCCCGCGCGCGCGCGCGCCTGCCCGCGGCCGCTCAGCCGCCTGCCCGGGCTCGTCCGCCGCGCTCCGCCGCTGCCCGCCGGCCGCCGGAATCTCTGTTCCGGCATGAACAGTAACCGGTTACGCAAAATATCAAGTAGGTAGTCCATTTTGACCGTTTTCGCGCGCTGAATCCGAATTTGATGTCCGTTTTGCCAAATTCCAACTCTAAAAATTGCCGAAGGCATCCGGAAA
Source organism: Tillandsia fasciculata (assembly GCA_029168755.2). Lineage (NCBI taxonomy): Eukaryota > Viridiplantae > Streptophyta > Magnoliopsida > Poales > Bromeliaceae > Tillandsia > Tillandsia fasciculata. Next base: position 20,994,208 of record CM054934.1, on the reverse strand, counting down.
GATGTTCTTTTGTCCAAACTTCGCACTTAGCCCAATTTTAATATCCGTTTCGCGCGAAACCACTTCCAAGGATCCGACGGAGTCAACCGATCACCCACGTGATCCATTTAAGCTCGAGGTCCAACACTTGTGTCCAATTATGCATAAACACTTCCAATACACAGTACAGGCTCCCCAGAAGTCACCAATGACTCTACCACAGCTCTGCAGAGATCCAGGTCATCACATCTGTGGCGGGAGCCGTTTGGGTAGATGGCGGCCCCGGGATGTGTTGTTTTCTTGTTTTGTTATCGCCACTGTGTCAGTGGCAGCTGTATACCAGTGTCAGCAGGACCTTGAACCCAGAACCCTTTTTTGGACACACAGATGATTTTAGTCAACCAATGTTTTCTTCCAAGCATCGTAGGGTCGCCTAAGTCTGTTCTTGTTTGATTGGACAAAGGCATTAGCTCTTCGAGGCTTGGATATAAAACTTATTTTCAATCGTTTTTCTAAAAAGAATTAAAAATTATTAAATATGAATTTCTTCCAGATCAAATGGCTTTTAGTAAGAAATGTCACATTTTTCCTATAAATTAACCACTCGAGATGATTCGAGTGGTCTGGGTTCTAAGGTCTGCCTTTTCCTTTGGGACGAGAACAACGAGAGGCTATGCCTAGAGCCTGTTCTTGTTTGATAGGGTTGTAGGTTCTAGTCTTTCGGGGTTCCCGGATCCTTTAATGTTGTCTGTTGTGGGGTTTATCCTGTCAGTGACTCTACAGGTTGGGTTGATGTTCTGTTGTTGAGAACCGTTGGAGTTGACGGTGGTCCTGGGTCGTTGAGTGTTATCCGACTATTTTTGTTACCCCTGAGTGGTGGGTTGATCCCGGCTGTGGAGTATCTCCAGCCAGTGTGTTTTGTGCTGTGAGTTGTTGGAGAGGCTAGTGTCTCGTGTTTCGAGAGAGCTGATCAGCTGAGTCGTCGTGAGTGCCCCGACCGTTGTGCGAGATGTTTGAGGATTCTGAGTCTTTCCGTTCAGAGCGTGAGCGTGGATTTTGGACTATAGCCTGCAGTGCCACCTGAGCTCGACAGAGTGTGCGGATACCTTTTCCTCGGTGCGGTCGCGCCCCTCGAGAGCCACGCTCGGGGTGGATCTGTTAGTTTTGTATCGCGACTTGTCGACACAGTCCCTCTGGCTGGCCCAGTTTTGGCAGCTACGGACGTCCTACGTAAGTCCGGTCCTCCGGAATGTAACGGCAGTAGGTATGCGCAGGTTTGACTGTACCCGAGGAGGCAGTCAGGTAGATTGGGTGATCTGAGTTGAGGGATAGTAGATGCACCATGTTTTCATTTGTTCCACTTTTTGAGCATCTAGATAGGGGCATATTAGCCGTAGAGTCATTCCTTTCCATCTCTTTCTTCCAGTATTTCATTTGTTACTTCATGCCTCTAGTATACTTAGTGGGCAGACCGTTGGGCTTGTTGACGGCACCCACTGAGAACTACTGTGGGATGTAGTTCTCACACCCGTCGTGAATTCTTTTTTCCCAGGGACGTCTGCTCCTGTTCCTGCTGCAGCAGCTGCTACTTCTTCAGATCGAGGTAAGGGAGTCGCGAGCTAGATCCCTACCAGTCGTCGTCCCGAGAGTAGATGTACCCTTATTATTTTGAGAGTTTCTTGTTGAGAGACCCTTGTAGTGAGGTATAGAGTTATACTTTTCTGTTTCTTGTGAGAGACTTATGTACTTTTGGTGAGGACTTTGAGTTGTATATATTTTATTTCAGCTTTTACTTTCAGCTCTGATATCTGTATAGCTGTAGTATCTATCTTTTGCAGGTTGGACGCTTCGTCTATACGGGGTTCACCGTATGGCCGGCGGATCTGTTAGCGAGCCCGGGTCGCAGTTTCGACCCCGGGGCGTTGGAGTTTTGGTGTTGGTTGTATGTTGTTTTATAATAGTCTATGTTCATTTCTCGCTCTGTGCCACTTTCTGTGGCTATACATTCTCTTGTACACTACACTTGGCTGCTTGAGTTGTTGTGTCGCTTCGTATATGTGGGAAATACTGCATATACGGCGGATCTGTTGTCGCACTCGAGTTCTGCTTTACACTCGGGGCGTGACACTCAATCACCCCAATATGAGTCTCCTGATAAGCAATTTTGCTCCAATTACACCAGGAATCCATTTCTTGGGCCCGACACGCGCACAAACACTCCCAAAAGCCACTAATCCATCAATAAACCCTTAAGTGGGGATTCGGGTCCTCACAAGTGGTACCCTTTTTGGAGCTTTGTAGTATAGTCTACTGGATTTTAGTTGTTAGTTACTTTTGAGAGTTTTATTTTGAGAGACTATTGTAGTGAGGTTCATACTTGTACTATTTGACAGTTATATTATTTCCTATTTCAGTACCTGCTTGGGCCACATTATTCTAGCCGTTGGAGCGGCGGTGGAAAATTCGGCCAATATAGATAATATCTGGGAATTGGCCGAGATCAATATTTATGGCCAAGGTAAGGAGCTTCTTGGACTTGGTAGTGCCAGTAGAGCCGGACGAATGGATGATTGGACTGATACCAGCGCCGATTTTAGCATCGCTAGTGATGGGAGATGGACTTGCGAAATACAGTGATGCCTCCCATGGTGGCTCTGGACTTACAGTTGGATTATTGATGAGCATTCAGTATCACCCCGATAGGGCCACGTGGTGGCGGATACCTGGAGCAGGAGAGCTTTTTGCGGTTGAGTTTGATGATTCCACAGCTGGCGCTGTGTGGGACCATTATGGTGTACCGGGTTGAGATTGTGTCCCGGAGTATCCCTTCCGATGATTGACTGCGGCTGAGCAGTCCCCTCGGTAGTCGGTTTTGAGAGTGACCGAGTGAGGACCCCGGCTTGTTAAGACTTCTTCCCTTCTTGGATGATCGCGTGGGGGTGCTTCGGGTTGCCTTAGTGGAGTTGACACAGGATGTGGTTTGGTGCGTGTTGCACTGGTGGTTATTTCCTTTTCCCCAGCCTTTTGTTGGAGTTCTTGATGGTTCTTCCCCGTCTCAGGTCAGGAGTGTTAGGCTTGTGGATTCCTCGCCCGTGATGGACTTGTTTTCTTTGAGATCTGCGAGTATTTGTAGTACGAGGGACGCCTGTTGCGAATTTTGGCTCGTGAGATGAGAGAATTACACAATTGGGCCATGCCGTACTGGTTGTTGTTGTTGCTGAGGAGTAATTGCGGGGAGTGACGAGCGACTTGGGAGCTGGAGACGGCGGTGTGGAGTACCTACCCTAGGTTTCTGAGACTCCTTGTGAGTTGCTTTAGTTTCGAAGACGAAACTTTCTTTTAGTGGGGGAGGATGTGGTGACCCAGATCTCTGCAGGGCTTCTACAGTGCGATCAGCAGCTTCTGGAGGCCTATGTGGCGTGTCGGCGGTGTTTCTGCACCAATTTGGACACAAGTAATGGACTTCGGGTGTATAATGGATCACGTGGGTAATTGGGGGACCTCGTCCATTGTTTAGAAGTGGTTTCGCGCGAATCGGGCATCAAAATAGGACTCAGTGCGGAATTTGGATTAAAAACACTCATCTGGATGCCTTCGACAAATTTTGGAATTGGAATTTGGCAAAACGGACCGCGGATTTGGATTTAGCGCGCGAAAACGGTGAAAATGGGCTATTTACTTGTATTTTTCGGAGCCCGGATGCGAAAACACGCTTTTCGAGGCAGGGACACTGTTCCGGCGACCGGAGGGCAGCGCCGGCGGCGCGGGCAGCGGCGGAGCGCGGCGGTGGGCGGCGGCGTTGGGCGCTCGGTCCACGGGGCAGGCATGCACCGGGGGAGGGACGCGTGGCGGCCTGGGAGTGGCGGGCGCACGCGCGCGCGGTCCATGGGACGCGCGGCCTGGTGCATGGACCGGCGGGGGACATGTGGCGGCTTGTGGTTGGAGCGGTGTAGCACGCGCGGTCCACGCGGGGAGCGGAGCAGGTGCCGGGGCAGGTGGCCGTACGCGGGGGCAGGTGGCCGTACGCGCGGGGCAGGCGCGCGGCGTGCGCGGGGCAGGCGCGGTCGGCGCCACGTGGCGCAGCGTGGGGGGCGGAGTTCGCTGTTCGCTGTTCGGGGGCGACGTGGCGGATCCTGGCGGATTCGGGCGCGGCGAAGCGGGCGCACTGTGCGCGCCCGAAACCTCTCGGGCGCCCGAAAGTTGGAGATGGATGGAATTATTGCATTTGTTGGTTTTTGGGCTATAAATACCTCCCTTTGGCCTGCAGTTTGAGGCTTTTCTCGAGCTCCCCTCTCTTGGCAACCTTAAGCAAAGTTGTTCATCTTCCTGTGGAGCATCTCGTGGAGAAGTTTGGGAATTTTTGGTGGCACGCACTTCGACGTTGCGGCATTTCGGCGCAGTGCGACTTTCCTTCACCGGTGATCCCCTTCGTCGCGTTTCGGTGCGCAGGCTCCCTTGGCTTACTCAGACCTTCGTTTTCAATGATTTTTGCGACAGCACGTTTACAAGAGGTACGGCTTCGTTTTCCGTGTTGATCGTTTTGCCTCATTTTGGGTTTTTGGCACAGTTCCCGAGGTACCTTGTGACCCCTATTTTTTTGTGGTGATTTTGGACAGCATGAGCTTGTTGGATTTATTTCTCAGCCTACGGGCTTCGGAATGAGGTGTTTAAAAACTCGATTGATATCTACTCTTCAAGAGGAACGAACCCGTATTTTTATTGGATTTTTATGAGGTCATTTCGAGGGTGAGAATTAAGCTTCTTAGGTATCAGAACGGGGCGTTTAAATAGTCGATTTGGGGCTACTCGTCGCGAGGATCGCAACCGTGATTTTTTTGGAATTTTTGGAGGTCTGTATACAGGTGAAAAGGCTTCTTCTCTCTGCTGGTTGGTAAAACAGCATATGCTGTTTTTGAGAGTTTGGTTGTGATGTAATTGATTCTCGGCTTTGATGTTGTTTGTTGGAACAGTGGATTGTGTGACTGTTTGCCGAGGGTGCGGTTCCGGTAGATTTTGGATTTCGTGTGGCTGCATACTTCACCGACTTCGGCTTTGCCTGCGGAATGCGTTTCAGGTGGATGCTTTGTTCAGAGAACCGATGGACGGTTCTCTAATTCTAAATGTTAGAATTGCATGCAGGTGTAGGGTACAATACATGGGATTGATCGGTAAGCTTAACAATGTTGATTTTATGGGAATTGCAAGTTAATTATTCATATTATGACAATAGTATTAATCGAATATTCATGTTGATGATTAGTGGAAGTTTACCTAAGGCAAGGTTACCCTATATGATTAATTATCATGCCATGGTAGCACATAACCTTTTATGAGGCTGGTTTATGCAATGGGATAGGATTATGTAGTTATGTGCAGGTTTCACTCTGAGGAGCGATTATGGATCGAGGATTATGGACAGGTATAGTCATTGATAATTTTGGTATGAGGTTTATTTTCTTTATTCTTCTTTGAGGATAAAAGCATGCTTGTATGGACACATAGTTAGGCCATCTTTTACTACTGAACTACATATTGGAACTTGACTAAGGAGAAACCATGCTATTCTTTTCTCCTTCTTGTTAGTCAGGCGGTCTGTGTTGCTCGGGTGCGAGCAGGGGTCTGGGGTAGTGTAGCAGGGACATTGGTGTCAGGGACGGGTTGTGCTGGATTGCGGCTGGCAGGATTTTGGCGGTGACCGCTGTGAGGACCTGGATCCCCACGACGAGAATACTGGTTGACCAGTAGCTTCTGGAGGCCTTTGTGGCGTGTCGGTGGTATTTGTGCACCAATTGGACACTAGTAATGGACTCGGTGTGTTAAATGGATCACGGGAGTAGTCTTATGACCCCGTCGGATGTTTAGAAGGGGTTTCGCGCACTATGGATATTAAAATTGGGCTCAGCGCGAAGTTTGGACCAAGGAACCCCTTTCCGGATGCCTTCGGTAATTTTTAGAGTTGGAATTTGGCAAAACGGACTTCGGATTTGGATTCAGCACGCGAAAACGATGAAAGTAGACTACCTACTTGTATTTTTCGGAGCCCGGATGATCCGGCACGAATTTTGAGGCAGAGTTACTGTTCCGGCGGCGACGGGCGGCGCAGGCGGCGGCGGGCAGCGGCGGAGCGCGGTGGCGCGGACGCAGGCGCGGCGGCGGGCAGGCGCGGGCAGCGCGCAGCGCGCGGGCAGGCGCGTGGGCGCACGGGCAGGTGCGCGGTCCACGGGCCGGCGTGCACCGGAGGCTGGCCACGTGGCGTGACGCGAGTGGTCAGAGCGGTGGACCGGGTTCACGGAGTGTGTGGGGGACAGCCTCGGGGCGCGTGCGTACAGTGGTGCAGGCGGCGTCGCAGGCGCGCACGTGGGTGCGCTGACCGCGGTTTCCCGCGCGTTGGGTGCGCCACGTGTTGGCAGCAGGTTGGACCACGTGGCGCGCGGCGGGTGGTCACGTCGGCTGTTCCCTGTTATGGGGTGACGTGGCGCGATCTGGCGCTTCCGGGCGCGCGATGAACGGCGGATCTGGGCGCACTGTTTGCGCCCGGAAGTTCCGGGCGCCCGAAATTGCACCAGGAAGTGTGCTTTTTCCCTTTTTCTTCAGCCTATAAATAGGCAGTTGAGGCCTATTGAGCGGGTTTTTTTGGCATTTCTGGAGCTCCCTTCTTTCACAGAGGCTTCTACACTGTGTTTTCTACCCTCCCTTGGATCTTGGGCATTTTTGGAGACTCCGGCTTCGGCATTATCTGCGACGCGCCGCACAGTGACGCACTTTGGATATTTGGGCTATTACCGTCGCTCTTCGGTCCACGAGGCACACCGGATCACCCCGATGGAATTTTTGAGCCGATTTTCACGGCAACGCGTTCACGAGAGGTAAGGCTTCGTTTTCCGTGATGTTCACTTCCCCTCGTTTCGAGTTTTTGGCACTATTCCCGAGGTGTTTCTGTGACCTCTTTTCCTGCTATGAGGTTTTTGACAGCGGAGGCTTGTCGATATTCTATCTCCGTGCTTGGACATCGGATGGAGACGTGCCTATACACTTTTTTCATCTACACATCGCAAGGAACATCCTCGAATTTTTCTGGATTTTTCTGAGTTTTTCCAGAAGGTGAAAACCCCCTTTTTCCAGAGCTATGTGCTACAGTTTTTTTTTGTACAGGACCCTTTTGAGAGGGTCACCTTGTCGGATTTTGAACTTGAGGTACGGGGCTCAGAATTTGGCTGCAGGTACTCGTTTCGAAGGTATCGACGCGAGGAACACGACAGTATTTTTGTCGGATTTTTTCGAGTCCGTTCTGCAGGTGGAAATTTCACATCTTTGAGGCTGTTTCGCAGTTTTGTGGATTATCGGCGCCCCACATTGTATAACTTGTAACTTGGCCTACAGGTGTCGGAACGGGGCGTGTAAATACTCGTTTTGGGGCTACTCGTCGCGAGGATCGCAACCGTGAATCTTCTGGAATTTTTGGAGCGCTGCCTGGAGGTAAGAATGCCCTTCCTTGAGCTATTTTGGAAAAATAGCGAGTGTATGTTTGGGGGTATTGATTAGTGAGTTGTGTTGTTTGTTGTTTGTTGTGGTGTTGCATGTTGGGATGATGTTGTTTGGAGCCGAGACTTGCGCGATATGTACCGAGGATGCAGTTTCGGCAGAATTTGGATTGTGAGCGTCTGCACACTTCACCGACCCCAGGTTTGCCTTGGATTGAGCATTTCAGGTGGGTAAGTTTAATATCAGTAACTGTGTAAGATCTTCATGGATAACTACGTTATGGTGAATATATGTGCACTTGTGGAAATGTCACCCCTCCATGACTGATAGCATGCGTGTTTAATGTACAACCCATATTTAGCATCGAGAGGAAAAGCTTGAATAATGGCCTAGATCATACAGGTTGATATGCTTTAGTAATGATCTTTTAGCATGCCAGGTTGCACATAGTCTTTTATGATATGATTACTCGATGGAGTAGGGGGCTATATCTATGTACGGGTATTATTATGATCATTCTGTTGATGGACCCTGGATTGTGGACAGGTTTAGTTCTTTAGGGATTCCGGCATGTTGTTTATTCCTAGAGGATCTATTATATGCTTTACCCCCTTTCATTTTCTTGAGGACATTTGCATGCTTGTATGGACATCTAGTTAGGCCATCTTTATTGCTGCACTACTATTGGAACTTGACTTAGGAGAAACCATGTTCCCCTCTTCTCCTTCTTTATTAGTCAGGTGGTCTGTATTGCTCGGGTGCGAGCAGGGGTCTGGGGTAGTGTAGCCGGGGCATTGGTGTCAGGGACGGGTTGTGCTGGATTGCGATTGGCAGGGTTTTGCGGTGACCGCGGACTTTTGGCGGTTGACCGGATATTTATTGGTGCATCAGATTGGGTATCAGATTTCTCTAGTGGACGGAGTTTCTCACTATTTGGGTACTTTTGCATCTGATTGAGGGCCGAGGCCTTCTTTAGTGGTTGAGCTTTCCCACTTTGATCAGAGTCGTGATCCAGTCCTGCTACATTAAGACACTTGACAGAGTTACTTGTTACTGAGAGATACTTTACTCGTGTGGGTCGCTCCCCTCGAGTGCCACTCCGGAGGTAGGCTTGACCGAGCCGTGTGCCGGTCCGTTACTTATATTTTGACCGAGCCGTGTGCCGGTCCGTTACTTATATTGAGATCGAGCCGTGTGCCGATCAGTTACTGAGTTCGACAGCAGAGCAGGCAGTACCGGGTGTCATACCGGTTCATTCGATTGGGTTTATTTCGGTCAGATACTTTTATTGTTGCACTCGTGCCTGGGGGCCTAGTGCAGTCTGGTAGCTGAGTTTAGATCAGTGCTAGTATTGTTGAGAGCCATTTGGTTGACGGTGGTCCCGTGTCGTTGAGAGTACTTTGACCGCTATGTGAGAGGTTGAGCATCATGATTCTATCCGTTCTGAGAGAGAGAGCGTGGATTTTGACTATAGCCTGCATGAGCCACTACTCGATAGCGAGTTAGTCCGTTTGGACGCCCTACGTAATTTCTGCCCGTCAGCGGGAAGTGGTTGTAGGTGGGCGCAGGTTTGACTGGACCAGGTGTGGTAGTCAACTCGATTGGGTCGATTGTGCACTTCATGTACTGGTGGTTGCATACCATTCCTTGGTTCTCCCCTTTTGAGCATTTAGATAGAGGCATGGTAGCTGTTGAAAGTCTCCAGCTTCCTTATTTCAGTCTTTATGACTTGGGTTAGTTTATGTCTCTTGAGGACTTAGTGGGCAGACCGTCGGGCCTGGCGGTGGTACCCACTGAGAACTCCCTTCTTGGTGTAGTTCTCACTCCCATTGGGGTTTTCCCCCTCCTTTTCCTTCCTCTCCTTTGTTTTGCAGAGTCTTAGCGGGTGTTGCTGATTCTGCTTTTGTTGATCGAGACGAGGGAGTCGCGAGCTAGATCCCTACCCGTCGTTGGAGAGTAGCGGTACCCTGACAGAGGAGATTTTCAGAAGATTAGTCCTTTATTTCCCTTTGATTGTAGTGAGGATATGATATGTATTGAGAGCCTGTACACTGATGTATTTATTGGAGATACCTCCCTGTTGAGTATGAGCGACTATATGAGGATATTGTATCATTAGAGACGGACTTTTTGTATTATTTCCAGTTGTACAGTGATTGATTTTAGTTATACAGCATTCTTTTTATTTGTAGCTCTGATATCTATTAGCTGTAGTACTTTTCTTGCAGGTAGGACGCTTCGCCTATGCGGGGTTTGGCATAGGTGGCGGATCTGTTGGCGAGCCCGGGTCGCAGTTTCGACCCCGGGGCGTGACAGATTAGGTTGGTATCAGAGCCTGGGGTATAGGTCAGGACTTAGAAACCCTAGGCTTATGGTTTGACCTTTGGTTGACTTCGTGAGAGTCGTGACTTTTAGCGAGAGTCCTGATTGAATTTTATACCTCTCCCAAGGGACGGGAGGAGTGATTGGCATGTTTATTCTCCTAAGTAATTATGTTGGCTGCAGACAACATAATGCTGTGGAACGGGTGACATGCCTTAGACTTTCGCTGGATTGGGTCGAGTGGCTTTGGTGTGCTGCTTTGCAGTTTCGTCGTGGCGAGCTGTGTCTCCCCGACGCTGGGTTTTGACCCGTGTGTTTTCTGTCATAGCTGTTGAGCTTGAGCGGTTGGTTTTGGGCCGGATACCTGGATTGAGGTCAGAGAATTCCGGACCCAGATGACAGGATTGTCAGAGACTTATCAGCGACAGAGTGAGTAGCTGGTTCTTGTGACACAGTTGTCGGAGCACTGAGTAACCCCCTCTGTGCCAATGCTTAGTGCCGAGGCACCGAGGCAGGGTGGATAGTTGACAGCAGAGGAGCTGTGGGACATGATCGATCTATTGAGCCAGATTGGGCAGATGAACCACCCCAACTCGCAAGATTGAGTTTGGAGGCAGAGTCGTGGTTGGTGGTGATGGAGTGATCAATTGAGAGCCTCCCTGTGCTAGAGAGTTTATGCAGTTGTTGAACTGCGCGCTCCAGGTTCGAGGGACGAGGCGCGGAGGATATATGTGGCTGGGAGTGGATTGCGCCAGGATACCTTTCAGTTTAGTTGGTCCCTCTGTTATGGATTATTGACGCCTCGTTGGAGTAGGCGTTGTGGTTGGAGCGTGGTGCTGCAATTCCTTTGGATAGGGATCTACCGCTAGAGGCGAGTTCAGGATATTGGCGCTTTGCGCCGGGTGATGGAGGACAGATCGGCCGGCAGAGGCACTTCTGATTTCTTTTCCAAGATGACGGGTTCCTGAGATGCCAGAGATCGGGTGGACCCCGATGGCAGCATCAGCATCTATATCAGAGTGGCGCAGCGGTAGCGTGGATTTGCTATCCGCGGAGGACCTTATTCGTTGCCTCAGTGTGAGCAGAGACAGAGGTCGTGCTCCCTCTGTGTTTGGTCTAGATTTTTCCTTGCAGATTGAGCGACAACCGCCGGCATCGAATGGATGAATCTGTGCCGCCCGGTTGGAGGGCGCCACGGTAGTGGATCGAGTTCTCGCAGGTGTGATTTCATCACAGCAGTCGGAGTTAGAGCATGTTGCATTCCTGCATGGACTAGAGGCAGATTTGTTACCACATGCACTAGAGGTATAGGTTCCTGCTAGTGTTGTGCATGTGGAGGAGGCTTGTGGATCATGTCCAATGCAGTTGAGGCCGCGAGTTGTACCGGCAGGCTTATTGGTTATTGTGGCAGTTCGGTGTTTTGACCCAGTGCTTGGGTTTTGATTGGCACAATGCCACAAGAGGTTGGACTGCGGAAAGTGAGGACCTTGACCTTCTACGAGGCAGACGAGAGGAGGCTTGATGGTTGAGATAGTTAGAGCACACAGGTTATAGCGACAGTGTGAGAGGTGCTTTCGGCGGTACCGGGACTCAAGGATATCTCTGTTGCCCACGAGATCCCGGGTGTGATTTCACTTGAGCTGTTGGAGATGCCGCCGGTTAGGGAGATAGAGATCGCGTTTGACGTGGTTCGGGGAATCGCGCCACCCTAGACAGCACCTCATTGGATATCGTCTGTGGAGCTGAGAGAGCTGATGGCACAGTCGCAGGATCTGATGGATCGAGGGGTCTATTTGACCTTGTGCCACGCCGTTGGTACACGGTGGTGATGCCACGTCGTTGATACACGACTGTGAGGGTCCTTTTATGGTTCGAGTGTAGACAGGTCCTGGTGGTATCTAGGACCTTTTTGATGGAGCTATACTCCGGCAGTTATTGTATGATGCAAGTACCTACTTGGAATCAGACAGCCGAGGACTTTGTCTAGAGGGCATTCAGAATCCGGTAAGGGCATTACGAGAGCATAGTGAGGCCAAATGGAATGTGTCACGCCCCGGGGGTTTCATTAAGCGGAAGACAGCCATTGAAAAGAGTTGAATTTGCATATAATTTTTTTTTTTTTTCCTTGAAAGCAATCTCCCCCGGTGCGTGCCCAGACCCGCCGCATATACAAATTCACTCTGCAAACGGGCAGAGTCTCCTTTGTATATGCACGGCGTCCCGACTACAATATCCATACAAATATCCATTTAACCACAATAGCTCAGCAGTCGAGTACAAACAACTATATTCCCATAAATATTAACGAGGCCGACAAATTTTGAAAGGATAAATCCACAAGTTTTAAAAGCGGTGCCCACACGGCACCCAGGTTTTTCAAAACGGTTTTCGAAATCCATAAATCCATAGGGTTTTAAAATGGTGCCCACACGACACCCAGATTTTCAAAACGGTTTTCGCAATCCATAAATCCACAGGGTTTTAAAATGGTGCCCACCCGACACCCAGATTTTAAAAACGGTTTTCGAAATATTTTCTTTTATCTTTCCTTTTGTAGTTTGAAAGCGGCCAATCCGGAAAAGCAAAACAATCACCCATAAGGATAATAAAAGACATTCCAACATCCACATCGACCCCACAAGGGTATCGCGATCCACATAGTAAGCTACTAACAGGTAATGAAACGAGCAAAGTAAGAAGTACATACAGTCTATGGCCCCGAAGACCATAAGTACCCCTGCCACGGCCTCACCGTCGTCCTAGCACTCATCCCTGGACGAACCTGTCACGGAGTGGGAAGTCAGTGACCAGAAAAATAAAGCACGAAAGCAACTAGGGCTTTAAATAAAGCAAACCGCAGTAAAACCAGAGCAACCGCCCTCCTCATCGTGCAATCGACAGTATCCCTGCATAACCTGCCTCGGGCACCTGCCCCGGCAACCCGGACCGAGCACCAACCTCGGAGAACCAAACCGAGCACCAACCTCAGAAAACCAAACCGAGCACCAACCTCGGGAAACCAAACCGAGCACCAACCTCGGGAAACCAAACCGAGCAACAACTCTCCCGAGAGGGAAAAGATGACACGAGCACCTGTAAACCTGCAATACCCGATCCCGTCGGACAACTAAACCGACGGATCGCACCGCTCCCACGCCGGACAACTAAACCGACGGGTCGCACCGCTCCCACGTCGGACAACTAAACCGACGGGTCGCACCGCTCGCACCTTGGCGCATCCAAACCCCACAACTACAGGGGCCCCACTACGTCACCTCGTGGGTATACACGGGTCATAGACCACTTTTCCGGAAAAGCGCACCCTTTCCGGTGGCCTAACCGCGGGTGCGCGTGCTGCAGCCTCGAGCAAAGTAACCATAGTACCACGTAACCGAGCAAAGTAACCATAGTGCCACATAACCGAGCAAAGTAACCATAGTGCCACATAACCGAGCAAAGTAACCATAGTACCACAACTACCATGTTAGCACAATTAATTTCTTAAATTAAATAAGGTATAATTGCCGGAAACCCGACGCTAAATCCCAAGCAAAAACCCACCTGAAACGCGAAGAAGAAGGTGTGCGGAACTCCCGCTAAAACACTCCCACCCGTGCCCGAAAAAGCTGCAGTAAGTAATAATGGTAAAATCATCGTTGTGGTCGAAAACACTGAAAAACGGGGCGAAACGGGCCACAAACGGAGCTTCTGGACTCCTTTTCTGGACCCTGGTGCACAAAACCAGGCGTGGACCGGGTCCACGGCAGCAGGCGGCCGCGGCGCGGGCCGGGAGCACACTGCAGCGGTGGACCCATGCGTCTTGGGCCGGGCCGTGCACGGGCTCGGGCGCGCACCGGGTTCACCGCTCCCCGCTGCAGCGCCGAGCACCGGGTGCACGCCTAGGACGTGCACCGAGCGGCCTGGCGCACGCTTTCCGTGCGGGTCTGCGGCCCCGGGTCGCGGAGTCGTGCGCCGGGTGCACGCCGGTCCGGTGGACCGCGCGGCCTGGCGCACGCGTCCGTGCACCGGGTCTGCGCCCCCCTGCCCCCGGGAGCGTGCGCCGGGTGCACGCGGGTGCGGTGGACCGCGGCCTGAAAACCCTATTGTGAACAGTACCGTCCCCCGTTTTCGGCTCCGGTTGCGACCCCGCGATCACGGCGGCTGCGGCGATGACCCCGTGAGTACGATAACGGCAGCGGCGGCCTCCCGTTTAACAACGGCGGCGGCGGCTTCCCGTTACCACGAAACCCACATCGCGCGACAACCGAACAACCATCACCCAAACCCTCGACCCCACAGAAATTGCAAAAGAAGGAAAACGACGAGAGGGTTTGCCCCGATCGCTTACCGTGATCCCGCGAGGAAGGAGGAGATGGATCGTCCTTCTCGTCTCCAACGTAAGGCTCTCCCCCGTTCTTCCTTCTTCCTCGATCGCTTCGTTCCTTCACGCCCGCTGTCGGATGGTGGGGAGAAGATAGGAGAAGGGTCGGGGTTACTCGGAAACGCCCTAAAGTGTGTCACGAATGCTGTGGGAAGTGGGAAAAGAAAAACCCTAGTCCCCAAAATTACCATCTAAAGATCAGGTGCGAACCCGAGTCCAAGATTCCCTCGCAAAGCGTGCTAAACGCCCCACCACCTATCTGATGCACCCGAAACCGCTAATAAACTTCGAAAAAATATTCTGGGAGGTCCCGGAGTCGGAATTCAAATCCGATCGCACCGCCGCTCTTCATTTTGCGGGCTCTATCACCGAAAAATATCCGCAGACCCCGACGATCCGCCCAAGAATTCTCGAATTCCAAACCCCCCCCTTAACCACTGAACATATTCAATTAGGACCCAACAGAAAAACCGGAAGGTCGAGATACTTCCAAATAAATAAAAACCCAAAAACATAAAAGATGAAAAGTCCGATCATAGAAGGATCCCGTCTGATCGCCTCGAAAAGCGTGCCGGCCACTTAGCACGGATTCCGGTGCACCGCTCAAGGGTAAACGCTTTGACCCCCATTCCGGGAGATCCGTAAATCGGAATCCGAATCCGTTCGCTTTGCCGTCCTCCGTTTTTCGAGCTCAATCGTAGAAAAAATACTCGCGGTCCAGGCCAGTCCTTTGCAGAAAACGCAGTAAAAAGTTTTCCTAACAATCCCGTCATAAAAAGAAGTATACAAGGGCAAGGGCTCCAGGACTCTACAGAATGACTAATGCCCTGTGACTTCAAGATCTGAGGAATTGTTTGTCCCAGTTGTACTTGGACAAACTAGGAGTGGTGTTTCCCGAGGATATTTTGATTTACTCCTGGAGCGACTTGGAACACGAGGAGCACTTATGGATGTGCTACCATGCCTGTGTGGATGAAGCTGTATGCCAAGTTATTGAGGTACAAGTTGTAGCTTCAGAAGCATACCTTCTTGGGTCACCTTATTCTAGCCGTTGGAGCGGCGGTGGAACCCGGCCAAAGGGATGTTATTCAAGGTTGGCTGAAACCAATATTTATTCTTGAGGGGAGGAGCTTCTTGGACTTGGCAGTGCCGTGAGGGCATGGCCAATGGATAATGAGACTGATACCAGCGCCAATATTAGTACTTCCAGTGTTGGGAGATGGATTTGCGTGTTTTAGTGATGCCACCTATAGTGGCTGTGGAGTTATCGTGGGTTGATTTTCGGTCCGTACTTCATCGGTCCAACCCATTGAGTATTGTGGTTGGACGAACCACTGTTTTGTAGGCAGCTTGGATCCCACAGTTGAGCCTTTTAGTACGCTTATTATTTCCGGCTTTGATTGATATACCTGGGCGTAGGCCATGCCTGCTTGGCCATCAGTCCGATTACTCAGCATTCCTGTTCTATATTATATGATAGATCAAGATTTCAGCTTCAGTTTACAGTATCCGCCATGCGGCGCCAATGGAGATTACAGCTTTCAGCATCTTGAGTGGGATTTTCGCGGATTGTCGTTGATGGTTCGGACTTTTGACCGCGAATTTGGACATCAGCATTATGATCGCCTTTCGAGCCAGTTTTCAGTTCCGTTCACCGACGGTTTGGTCCCCGTCAGGGTGTTCTTTATTAGTTGAGAGATTGACTTCAACCCGTGGGTCTGATGGGGTTACGATAGCATGTTGAGTGACCAACTGTGGCATGAGATTGTGTCTCTTGAGGATCCCTTATGAGGGTAGCCGCGGTTGAGTAGTCCCCTCGGGTGGTTTGGGTCTAGAAGTGACTGAGTGAAGACCCCAGCTTATGGGATTCTTGTCCTTTTGGGTGAAGGTGTGGGTATGCTTCGGGTAGCCTTGGTTGAGTTGACGCAGGATGTGGTTTGGTGCGTGTTGCACTAGTGGTTGTCTCTGTTTCCCCCAGCCTTTTATTGGAGCCCCTTTGGTATTTCACGTCTTAGCTGAGGTGTGATGTGTTTTGGATCCCTCGCCCGTGATTGACTCGCCCCTTTGAGATCTATGAGTGTTTGGAGTACGAGGGACGCCCGTTGTGAATTCTGGCTCGTGAGACGAGGCAATTGCGCAATCGGGCTATGCCGTACTGGATGTTGCTGTTGTTGTTGTTGTTGAGGAGTGATCGCGGGGAGTGAATGATGACTTAGGAGCTGGAGATGATGATGTTGAGTACTTACCCTTGGTGTTCGTGACTCCCGGTGGAATTGAGCTAGTTTCGAGGACGAAACTTTCCTTAGTGGGGGAGGATGTGAGGACCTGGATCCCCACGACGAGAATACTAGTTGACCAGCAGCTTCTGGAGGCCTTTGTGGCGTGTCGGTGGTATTTGTGCACCAATTGGACACTAGTAATGGACTCGGTGTGTTAAATGGATCACGGGAGTAGTCTTATGACCCCGTCGGATGTTTAGAAGGGGTTTCGCGCGCTATGGATATTAAAATTGGGCTCAGCGCGAAGTTTGGACCAAGGAACACCTTTTCGGAAGCCTTCGGCAATTTTTAGAGTTGGAATTTGGCAAAACGGACTTCGGATTTGGATTCAGCGCGCGAAAACGATGAAAATGGACTACCTACTTGTATTTTTCGGAGCCCGGATGATCCGGCACGGATTTCGAGGCAGAGTTACTGTTCCGGCGGCCGCGGGCGGCGGCGGGCGGCGCCGGCGGCGGCGGGCAGCGGCGGAGCGCGGCGGCGCGGACGCAGGCGCGGCGGCGGGCAGCGCGCAGCGCGCGGGCAGGCGCGTGGGCGCACGGGCAGGTGCGCGGTCCACGGGCCGGCGTGCACCGAAGGCTGGCCACGTGGCGTGACGCGAGTGGTCAGAGCGGTGGACCGGGTTCACGGAGCGTGTGGGGGACAGCCTCGGGGCGCGTGCGTACAGTGGTGCAGGCGGCGTCGCAGGCGCGCACGTGGGTGCGCTGACGGCGGTTTCCCGCGCGTTGGGTGCGCCACGTGTCGGCAGCAGGTTGGACCACGTGGCGCGCGGCGGGTGGTCACGTCGGCTGTTCCCTGTTATGGGGTGACGTGGCGCGATCTGGCGCTTCCGGGCGCACGATGAACGGCGGATCTGGGCGCACTGTTTGCGCCCGGAAGTTCCGGGCGCCCGAAATTGCACCAGGAAGTGTGCTTTTTCCCTTTTTCTTCAGCCTATAAATTGGCAGTTGAGGCCTATTGAGCGGGTTTTTTTGGCATTTCTGGAGCTCCCTTCTTTCACAGAGGCTTCTACACTGTGTTTTCTACCCTCCCTTGGATCTTGGGCATTTTTGGAGACTCCGGCTTCGGCATTATCTGCGACGCGCCGCACAGTGACGCACTTTGGATTTTTGGGCTATTACCGTCGCTCTTCAGTCCGCGAGACACACCGGATTACCCCGATGGAATTTTGAGCCGATTTTCATGGCAGCGCGTTCACGAGAGGTAAGGCTTCGTTTTTTGTGTTGTTCACTTCCCCTCGTTTCGAGTTTTTGGCACTATTCCGAGGTGTTTCTGTGACCCCTTTTCCTGCTATGAGGTTTTTGACAGCGGAGGCTTGTCGATTTTCTATCTCCGCGCTCGGACATCGGATGGAGATGTGCCTGTACACTTTTTTCATCTACACATCGCAAGGAACGTCCTCGAATTTTCCTGGATTTTTCTGAGTTTTTCCCGAAGGTGAAAACCCCCTATTTCCAGAGCTATGTGCTACAGTTTTTTTGTACAAGATCCTTTTGAGAGGGTCACCTTGTCGGATTTTTAACTTGAGGTACGGGGCTCGGAATTTGGCGTGCAGGTACTCGTTTCGAAGATATCGACGCGAGGAACACGACAGTATTTTTGTTGGATTTTTCTGAGTCCATTCTGCAAGTGGAAATTTCACATCTTTGAGGCTGTTTTTGAAGTTTTGTGGATTACCGGCGCCCCACATTGTATAACTTGTAACTTGGCCTACAGGTGTCAGAACAGGGCGTGTAAATACTCGTTTTGGGGCTACTCGTCGCGAGGATCGCAACCGTGAATCTTCTGGAATTTTTGGAGCGTTGCCTGGAGGTGAGAATGCCCTTCCTTGAGCTATTTTGGAAAAATAGCGAGTGTATGTTTGGGGGTATTGATTAGTGAGTTGTGTTGTTTGTTGTTTGTTGTGGTGTTGCATGTTGGGATGATGTTGTTTGGAGCCGAGACTTGCGCGATATGTACCGAGGATGCAGTTTCGGCAGAATTTGGATTGTGAGCGTCTGCACACTTCACCGACCCCAGGTTTGCCTTGGATTGAGCATTTCAGGTGGGTAAGTTTAATATCAGTAACTGTGTAAGATCTTCATGGATAACTATGTTATGGTGAATATATGTGCACTTGTGGAAATGTCACCCCTCCATGACTGATAGCATGCATGTTTAATGTACAACCCATATTTAGCATCGAGAGGAAAAGCTTGAATAATGGCCTAGATCATACAGGTTGATATGCTTTAGTAATGATCTTTTAGCATGCCAGGTTGCACATAGTCTTTTATGATATGATTACTCGATGGAGTAAGGGGCTATATCTATGTGCGGGTATTATTATGATCATTCTGTTGATGGACCCTGGATTGTGGACAGGTTTAGTTCTTTAGGGATTCCGGCATGTTGTTTATTCCTAGAGGATCTATTATATGCTTTACCCCCTTTCATTTTCTCGAGGACATTTGCATGCTTGCTGCACTACTATTGGAACTTGACTTAGGAGAAACCATGTTCCCCTCTTCTCCTTCTTTATTAGTCAGGTGGTCTGTATTGCTCGGGTGCGAGCAGGGGTCTGGGGTAGTGTAGCCGGGGCATTGGTGTCAGGGACGGGTTGTGCTGGATTGCGATTGGCAGGGTTTTGCGGTGACCGCAGACTTTTGGCGGTTGACCGGATATTTATTTGTGCATAAGATTGGGTATCAGATTTTTCTAGTGGACGGAGTTTCCCACTATTTGGGTACTTTTGCATCTGATTGAGGGCCGAGGCCTTCTTTAGTGGTTGAGCTTTCCCACTTTGATCAGAGTTATGATCCAGTCCTGCTACATTGAGACACTTGACAGAGATACTTGTTACTGAGAGATACTTTACTCGTGTGGGTCGCTCCCCTCGAGTGCCACTCCGGAGGTAGGCTTGACCGAGCCGTGTGCCGGTCCGTTACTTATATTGAGATCGAGCCGTGTGCCGATCAGTTACTGAGTTCGACAGCAGAGCAGGCAGTACCGGGTGTCATACCGGTTCATTTGATTTGGTTTATTTCGGTCAGATACTTTTATTGTTGCACTCGTGCCTGGGGGCCGAGTGCAGTCTGGTAGCTGAGTTTAGATCAGTGCTAGTATTGTTGAGAGCCATTTGGTTGACGGTGGTCCCGTGTCGTTGAGAGTACTTTGACCGCTGTGTGAGAGGTTGAGCATCATGATTCTATCCGTTCTGAGAGAGAGAGCGTGGATTTTGACTATAGCCTGCATGAGCCACTACTCGATAGCGAGTTAGTCCGTTTGGACGCCCTACGTAATTCCTGCCCGTCAGCGGGAAGTGGTTGTAGGTGGGCGCAGGTTTGACTGGACCAGGTGTGGCAGTCAACTCGATTGGGTCGATTGTGCACTTCATGTGCTGGTGGTTGCATACCATTCCTTGGTTCTCCCCTTTTGAGCATTTAGATAGACGCATGGTAGCTGTTGAAAGTCTCCAGCTTCCTTATTTCAGTCTTTATGACTTGGGTTAGTTTATGTCTCTTGAGGACTTAGTGGGCAGACCGTCGGGCCTGGCGGTGGTACCCACTGAGAACTCCCTTCTTGGTGTAGTTCTCACACCCATTGGGGGTTTTCCCCCTCCTTTTCCTTCCTCTCCTTTGTTTTGCAGAGTCTTAGCGGGTGTTGCTGATTCTGCGATTGTTGATCGAGACGAGGGAGTCGCGAGCTAGATCCCTACCCGTCGTTGGAGAGTAGCGGTACCCTGACAGAGGAGATTTTCATTAGATTAGTCTTTTTATTTTCCTTTTTGAGAGACTGTTGTAGTGAGGATATGATATGTATTGAGAGCCTATACACTGATGTATTTATTGGAGATACCTCCCTGTTGAGCTATGAGCTTGTATATGAGGATATTGTATGATTATTACTTTTGGGAGACGAACTTTCCTGTATTATTTCTAGTTGTACAGTGATTGATTTTAGTTATACAGCATTCTTTTTATTTGTAGCTCTAATATCTATTAGCTGTAGTACTTTTCTTGCAGGTAGGACGCTTCGCCTATGCGGGGTTTGGCATAGGTGGCGGATCTGTTGGCGAGCCCGGGTTGCAGTTTCGACCCCGGGGCGTGACAACCGCGGACTTTGGGCGGTTGATCGGAGGTCGGTTATAGTACTTGGCTATGGACGGCAGGGTTTTGCGGCAACCGCGGATATTGGGCGGTTGACCGGATACTATTATTTATCAGATTGGGTATCATTTTTCCTCTAGTGGATGGAGTTTTCACTTATCGTTTACTGTTGTTTCAGTTTGGGGATCGGGTTTCCCTTTAGTGGATGGATTTTCCCACTTTGATCAGAGTCTTGATCCAGTCCTGCTATTTTTACAATACTTATGTTACTGGTTACTGAGATACCTTACTCGTGTGGGTCGCTCCCCTCGAGTGCCACTCCGTAGGTAGGCCTTTGACCGAGCCATGTGTGCCGGTCTGATACTTAGTTGGGATGCGAGCCATGTGTGCCGATCCCGCGGTTTCGAGCCATGTGTGCAGATTCCGCTACTGACAGACTTTGAGTCCTTGAGACTCCTTCTTTGCATCGGTGTTATGCATAGGCTAGCATACCCGATGCGGCAGGCACAGCAGGCAGTACCAGTTTTACTGGTGGCTCTAGATTGGGTTTATTACAGATAGTTACTCTATTGTTGCACTCGTGTCAGGGGGACTGAGTGGAATCTAGTAGCTGTGTTTAGACCAGTGCTAGTGTTGTTCGGAGCCGTTTGGTTTGACGGTGGTCCCGTATTGTTGTGAGTACTTGGACCGTTGTACGAGAGGTTTGGTGATCTTGAGTCTATCCGTTCTGAGAGAGAGCTTGGATTTTGACTATAGCCTGCATGAGCTATTACTCGATAGCGAGTTAGTCCGTTGGACGCCCTACGTAATTCTTGCCCGTCAGCGGGAGGTGGTTGTAGGTGGGCGCAGGTTTGACTGGACCCGATGTGGCAGTCAGCTCGATTGGGTCGATTGAGCACCTTGAGTGTGAGTGTCGTATATCTTTATCAGAGTTTTCCCATTTGAGCATTTAGATAGAGGCATGGTAGCTGTAGAGTGTCTCCAGCTTCTTCTTACAGTTTTATTGCTTTGGTTATCTTTTGCCTCTAGTGGACTTGGTGGGCAGATCGTCGGCCTGATGGCGACACCCACTGAGAACTCAATTTTGGTGTAGTTCTCACACCCGTTGGGAGTTTTTCCCCCTTTTTGTCCCTTCTCTCCTTTGTTTTGCAGAGTCTTAGCGGTGTTGCTGATTCTGCGGTTGCTGTTCGAGGCGAGGGAGTCGCGAGCTAGATCCCTACCTATCTTTGGAGAGTAGCGATACCCCTTTCAGAGGAGATCTTCAGTACAGTCGGTAGATTAGTATTTTTTTTTTTTTCCTTTGAGAGACTGATGTATTGTGAGGATCTGACTTGTACTGAGAGGCTGTACATTAATGTATCATTTATTTATTCATGATTACCTCCCTGTTGAGTCCAGAGATTTGTATTTGAGGTTATTGTATGATTATCATTTTGGGAGTTGGACATTGTTGTTTTATTTCCAGTTGTACAGTGGTTGATCGTAGTTTTACAGCAGATTTTCATTTATAGCTCTGATATTTGTTAGCTGTAATACTTTTCTTGCAGGTAGGACGCTTCGCCTATGCGGAGTTTGGCATAGGTGGCGGATCTGTTGGCGTGCCCGGGTCGCAGTTTCGACCCCGGGGCGTGACAAGTCGAGTTCTTGAGTTCGACAGCAGAGCAGGCAGTACCAGGTTTTGTACCAGTTTATTTGATTGGGTTTATTCGGTCAGTTACTCTTATTGTTACACTCGTGTCAGGGGGACTGAGTGGAGTCTAGTAGCTGCGTTTAGACAAGTGCTAGTGTTGTTGGGAGCCGTTTGGTTTGACGGTGGTCCCGTATTATTGTGAGTACTTGGGCCATTGTGTGAGGGGTTGAGCATCTTGAGTCTATCCGTTCGGAGAGAGAGAGCGTGGATTTTGACTATAGCCTGCATGAGCCGCTACTCGATAGCGAGTCAGTCCGTTTAGACGCCCTACGTAATACCTGCCCGTCAGTGGGAGGTGGTTGTAGGTAGGCACAGGTGTGACTGGACCAGATGTGGCAGTCAGCTCGATTGGATCGATTGTGCACTTCATGTGCTAGTGGTTGCATACCATTCTTTGGTTCTCCCCTTTTGAGCATTTAGATAGAGGCATGGTAGTTGTTGAGAGTCTCCAGCTTTCTTATTTTAGTCTTTACTGCTTGGGTTTGTAGTGACCCGACCCTTTGGGGTATTTTCGAACTCACATGTAATCGCTTAGGCCTTAAGCGAAATAAAATTTATTTAATTTTCTTAAGTCGGCCGGGACGAGGTGTGTATATTTTTCTGCGATAGAGCGCGAAAAACGATGACCGACGGTGCGATCGGATTCGAAATCCGATATTGGGATCTCCCGGAACGGGATCCTTAGCGATGCGGTAATTAGTCACGCATCGGTAACCGTGCAAAATATCTTGCACCCTAGGGATAAGGTGGGTTAACTCGTGAGGATAATTAATTAATTAATTAATTAATTACCCGGTGACGGAAATTTAAATCCTCCTACGTACGAATTAATTTAAGGATTTAAATGGTGGGATTTTATCTCGTGGTTTGGATAAGAGATAAGATCCGGATATTTTAATAGGGAATTTATTTCCCCCAAGATTATTTAATAAAGGTGGTTAAATAATCGGAGGTCAGGATTTAAAGGTGATTAAATATCCCGTCAGTCGGATATTTAGGTGAGAGATAGAAACGGGAAAAATCGGGTTTACCTACGCACGTAAGATAAAGAAATCGGATATTAGGACCGACGGTAAGGATTAATTAATTGGAAAAATTAATTAATTGAGGACGGTAAGGATTAATTAGTTGGGAAAATTAATTAATTGAAGTCAAACATCCGAAAGGGATTTTGACGGTGCGTATGCGGGAAGTGGATGAAAGGATAAGTAAATAGGGTGGGGGTCTATTTATTCCCCCGTTTACCGAGGAAACCCTATTTTTAATACCGCCTCCTCAAACCCCAATTTAGAACCCCTCGTGCGTGCCGATAACCCCAACCGGTGAGAAAGAGAAGAACGGAACCCTAACCGGAGAAGGGAAAGGAACCCGATCGCTCCGGACATCGATCGGAAGGCGAAAAGTGAGACCGGGCGATCTTCCCGACAGTCTTCGGTAAGCAAATAATTTTTAGAAATTATTTGGAAATTTTTCTGTCTATTTTTGTTGGTAATTTTGGACTCCTCCGTCGTCCCCGTCACCAACGCCGTCCTCGTCGCCGCGACGCGGACGGCAAAGGCGGAAAAGACCCGGACGGCGAAGGCGGAGGAGGACGCGAACGGCGAAGGCGCGACGGGACCGCGCGAGCGCCGCGCGGGCAAACCCGCGCGCGGCGCCGCACGGGCAAACCCGCGCGCGGCGCCGCGCGGGCAACCCGCGCGGGCGCCGCGCGGGGCGGCCCCGCCGCGCGGGCGACCCGCGCGGGCGCCGCGCGGGCCGTGCCCGCGCGGGCGCCCGCGGGGCGCCGCGCGGGCCCGCGCCCGCGCGGGCACCGCGCGGGCACCGCGCGGTGTGCCGCACGGGCCCCGCCCGCGCGGACACCGCGCGGCACCGCGCGGTGCGCCGCGCGGTGCGCCGCGCGGGCTCCGCCCGCGCGGGCGCCCCGCGGGCCCGCCCGCGCGGTCTCGCACCCGCGCGGGCGCCGCGCGGGCGCCGCGCGGGCCCGCACCCGCGCGGGCGCCGCGCGGGCGCCGCGCGGGCCCGCACCCGCGCGGGCGCCGCGCGGGGCTCCGCCTGCGCGGGCGCCGCCCGCGGAGCCCGCCGCGCGGGTTCGAGCCGCGCGGGGCTCCGACGGGCGGCGACGGCGGTGCGGGATGTAGTCCGGTTTGACTACCGGACGGTGCCGGGCATTTTTCCGTCGAATTGTAAGGTGGGGGTTCTTCCGTTTCGAGGTGTTAGTGTGTGTTTTGACCATAGTTTATCTGTGCGGACTTTTCTTAGGTCCGGGTGCACAGCGGGAGAGCGCGAAGGATATTGGTGTTCCGATTTCTCTCCAACCAGGTGGGTACGGTTGCGATGAGTGCAACCGGTGCTGTAAGTGCATCTATCGTCATTAAAAGTACTCTTTAATTTACCTAACAAAGTAGATGGATAGTTTAACCTTTCGATAAATGTTATTTATCTAATAATTGTGCGGCTGCGGTCGCGGTGCCCATTACACGCCAATCTTGGCAATCCGGTTTCGGATGCTGCACGTACACAGGCGGATTGGCCTCCGCATGGGTGTACTTTTCCGGAAGAGTGGTCTTTATGACCCGTGTGCCCCGCAAAGGTAACGGTGCAAGCGGGGACCTCTTCGCGCCAGCTGTGGTGTCGCACCAGCACCGCGAAAGAGGTAAGAGCATCAAAAGGTGTTTGCGCACGAGGGGAGACTTCCGTCTCCCCGACAGGTAATCTGGGATTGGTGCCCAGGTTAAATTAATGTACAGGTGTCTAACGAAAGGTTACGGTGTATTCGGTGTATTCGTATGTTTTTCCCCTCTTGATATTGTTACACATCTACTTTGTTTGTCACTGACTTTACCCACTCCGTGACAGGTATTCCTAGGTGCGTTAGCCGGGATGGCGGTGGGACTGCGTCGTGAGGATCGTAGTCGGACTCTTGGTTATCGTATTTATGACTCATTTCCTCCTTATGCTATTTTTAGTTTTGCTTGTGGATACTTTATTTGTGGTGTATTCCCTTATGTTTTCATTCGCGGCATGGTTTCAAGAATAAACATTAGATTGCGAAAACGTTTTCTCAAACGAGGTGCCGAGTGGGCACGGTTTACAACTCTGGTTTTATCCTTTCCGAACGTTGATGCCGCTTTATAAACTTGCTTAAATGATGGTGAATGTCTACGGTATGGTTGTTGGTTGGTGAATGATGCATGTATTATGTGATTGAACAATATGCTGTAAATGAGACGCCGTGCATATACAAAGGAGACTCTGTCCGTGGACAGAGTGAATTTGTGTATGTGGCGGTCTGGCACGCACCGGGGTTGAGGTTTATGTTACCTTATTTCAAAAAAAAAAAAAATAGTCACGTTTTCCGCTTCAAATGACTCAAAAACCCCCGGGGGCGTGACAGATTAAATGGTATCAGAGAGAATACAACCACAACCATAGTAGACGTGATTTACATCCACAGTGCAAGGTGCCACAAGCAAATTGGAAATGAGATAACCAAGGTGTAGGTGTAGTACGTGAGAGTACGGGGAAACGGGAACGTAATATAGGTGAATTCGCGAAACGGTGTGCTAGGGTTGTGACCATAGGGTTGACATGGTTTCTTTGGTGACAGCAAGCAATGGCGCGGACCAGGTCGTCTACCGAAAATGCAGACGCGGACGGAGCGGCCGTGGCCGCCGCAGAAAACCAGAATCTCCGGCAACAACTGCGGGACATGGCCGGGCAGTTAGCGACGCTGACGGAGCAGGTTCGTCAGCTGACGCAACGACAGGCTACCGCAGCCACCGAACGTCAACCAACCCCTCCGCCCGAAACCACAGCGCCCACTGCGGAGCCCCACGGGGCGGGCGGCACGACGACGGAGCAGCCCCCAGCCCCAAGGGAAATACCCACCCCAACGACTTCGGGGCCCGTGTTGGGAGTGGCAACGGGGGAGGCAGGGATGACCCCTACTCTTGGGGGATCCGCCACCGCAGGAGGAGCCGCGGGGCGGCAAGTGACGCGGGAAAAGATCAGGACGAATCTGGCCGCGTTCAAGAAGCATGACCCACCCACCTTCGAGGGAGAAACGACCGACCCGTGGGTCGTTGAGAAGTGGGTGGATACCATGGAAAAGCTTTTCGAGGATTTAATGATGGAAGAACAAGAGCGGGTTCCACTGGCTGTCCACTTTTTGGAAGGAAACGCTCGCATCTGGTGGAAGACGGTGCGCCCGGACCCCGCCACCAACGACCCGCTGCCGACATGGTCGGCCTTTAGAGAGGAGCTCTTTGGCGCGTTCTTCTCCGATAGCGTCAAGCGGCAACTGGAGGACGATTTGAAGAACATTAGGCAGGGAAGCCGCTCGGTCGTGGAGTATCAAAGGGAGTTTGTGAGGTTGGTCAATTGTGTCCCGTTTGCCATACGGGACGAACCTCACAAGGCCCGTCTCTTCGTTGACGGACTGCGGAGTGACATCTTCGAGATGGTGCAGGCAGCGGACCTACGCACGTTCCGAGAGGTGGTGGACAGAGCCACCATCGTGGAGCGGGGGTTCGCTATAACTCGAGCTCGACGTGAAGGATCGGAGAATAACCGGGAAAAGAAGCGAACTCAGACTTATCCGGGAGGGGGCCCTCCTGGCGGGAGCCGACCCCCGAAATATCCCAAGACGCAACAGGGAAACAGGAGTGCGCCGGCCGGGAAGCCTCGACCAACCAACAAGCCGTGCGTTATTTGCGGAGGGCCGCATCCGGTGACGGAATGTCCCAAGAAGCAAGATCACTGCTACCGCTGCGGCAAGCAGGGACATCTTCGATACAACTGTCCCCTGAACCCTGGAGCGGCCTCTTCCGCAGCATCCACTCCAACGGCACAGGCACCAGGACGGGGTAGAGCGCCTACGGGAGCCCTCCACACCCACTGGCGCCAAAAACAGGAGGGGAGTCGCGGCCGCAACCCGGAGGAAGACTCTACTCCATGGACCAGCACGGAACAGTACCGCCAGAGGAAGTGGTAGCAGGTATTACCTCCGTCTCTAATTTTCGAGCTCGAACTCTGTTTGACACCGGGGCGACTCGCTCCTTCATTTCCCGTACCTTTGCGCAAACCCATCAGTTAGAAAGTAGTCCTCTGGATGTCTTAATGACCGTCCAGACCCCTGGGGGACCCATCACGGCAACTGGCCTAGTAACCTCATGTCCAATAAGGCTGGGGAGGTTGTTCTGCCCCTGGGATCTGGTGGTCATACCGCTAAAAGAATACGACGTGGTCTTGGGCATGGACTGGCTCGCCGAGTATCAGGCGGTCATCGATTGCGAGAAGCGACAGGTGCAACTACAGAAGCCGGGATTCCCAGAAAACGTGTACTTGGCGTGCAAAAGCACTTCCTTCCTAGCCGTCATCTCCGCGTCGCGGGCTAGGAAATTGATGGAGGGCGGGTGCATGGCTTATCTAGCCTCGGTAGATCTAACCACCCGACCCGTTCCCTCGCCCTCAGAAATTCCCGTGGTAAGGGAATTCCTGGATGTGTTTCCGGCGGAGCTTCCCGGAATGCCGCCGGAACGAGAGGTTGACTTCCCAATTGAACTACTCCCCGGCACCAAGCCCATCACGAAGGCACCGTACAGGATGGCCTTCGCGGAACTGAAGGAACTCAAGGCACAGTTGGAGGACCTTCTGGACAAAGGTTTCATCAGACCAAGCGCGTCACCTTGGGGCGCGCCCGTCCTGTTTGTGAGGAAGAAGGACGGAAGTCTCCGGTTGTGCATCGACTACCGGGAGATAAATAAGGTTACGATCAAGAATAAGTACCCCCTGCCAAGGATCGACGACCTCTTTGACCAGTTGCGGGGGGCGACGGTGTTCTCAAAGATCGACCTGCAGTCGGGCTATCATCAGGTCCGAGTCAAGGGGGAGGACATCCCCAAAACGGCTTTCCGTACTCGCTATGGCCATTACGAGTTTACGGTAATGCCATTCGGGCTCACTAATGCCCCGGCGGTGTTTATGGACATGATGAACAGGGTATTCAAACCCTTCTTGGACTTATTCGTGGTGGTCTTCATCGACGATATCCTCATCTATTCCCGTACAGACGAGGAACATGAAGAACACCTGCGCACAGTCCTCCAGACCCTTCGGGAACAGAAACTCTACGCCAAACTCAAAAAGTGTGAGTTTTGGCTCCGAGAGGTCGGGTTCTTGGGGCACGTGATCTCAGCGGCCGGAGTCGCGGTGGATCCGAAGAAGATAGATTCGGTAACGGACTGGCCCCGACCGACCACGGTGACGGAAATTCGAAGCTTCCTAGGATTAGCCGGGTATTACCGACGCTTCGTGGAGGGCTTCTCCAAGATAGCCACCCCCTTGACCCGTTTGACGAAAAAGGGGAAAAGTTTGTCTGGACGGACAAGTGTCAAGGAAGCTTCGAGGAGCTCAAGGACAGGTTGACGCGAGCTCCGATCCTCGCCCTGCCAGAGCCTGGGGAGGATTATGAAGTATATTGCGACGCATCGCGGAATGGATTGGGTGGAGTACTCATGCAACGGGGAAGGTGATCGCTTATGCGTCAAGGCAGCTCAAGGAGTACGAGCGGAATTACCCCGTGCATGATTTGGAACTCGCAGCGGTGGTGTTTGTGCTCAAGCTTTGGAGGCACTACCTGTACGGGGCACACTGTAATGTGTACTCAGATCATAAGAGCCTCAAGTACCTGTTCACCCAAAGGGAGCTAAATCTGCGACAAAGGCGGTGGCTTGAGCTATTAAAGGATTACGACCTGACGATCCACTACCACCCGGGAAGGCCAACGTGGTGGCCGACGCCTTGAGTCGCAAAGGACAGGCCGCGGAAGCCGATGTAAGCGCGATTACACAGCAGGATAGCCTAATTGCGGAGTTCTCGCGATTGAGACTAGAGGTGGTACCTGCAGGGACAGTCGCCCAACTTCTGACGCTGGTGGTCAGACCTACTCTGCTGGACAGGATTCTCGAAGGGCAATCAACTGATGACCAACTCCAGCTGGTGCGGAGTAGAATAACCGCCGACAAGGAGAGCGATTTCAGGTGGACTCCGACGGCACGATACGATTTCGCGGACGAATTTGCGTGCCGGACCTACCGGAACTCAAGGAGGAGATCCTACGGGAGGCGCATACCGCCCCGTATGCGGCGCATCCCGGGGGAACCAAGATGTACAAGGACGTCAAGCAAACCTTCTGGTGGCCGAAAATGAAGGGAGACGTGACCCGATTTGTGGCGCACTGCCTGGTGTGCCAACGGGTGAAGGCCGAACATCAACGGCCGGCGGGAAAATTGCAACCTTTACCGGTGCCCGAGTGGAAATGGGACATGATTACCATGGATTTTGTGACCGGTTTCCCGAGATCGCCACAGGGACACGATGCGATATGGGTGATCGTGGACCGTTTGACGAAATCGGCCCACTTTTTGCCCATACACACGACGTGGACCCGGGAACGACTGGCGCAAACGTACCTCGATGAGATAGTAAGGTTGCACGGTGTACCAACATCCATCACGTCGGACAGAGACACACGTTTTGTGTCGAACTTTTGGCGAAGTTTGCAACAAGCGATGGGGACCAAGTTGCACTTCAGCACAGCCTTTCATCCGCAAACCGATGGGCAATCGGAGCGGGTGATACAGATCGTGGAAGACATGCTTCGAGCGTGCGTTCTGGACTTGGGCGAAGGGTGGGCACGGTGTCTGCCCCTGGTGGAATTTGCCTACAATAACAGTTATCAGGCCAGTATTCAGATGGCGCCGTACGAGGCCCTGTACGGGCGCCGTTGTCGGTCTCCGATATGCTGGGATGACTTAGGTGAGCGAAAGTTTCTGGGCCCAGATCTGGTAGAGGAGACCGAAGCAAAGGTGCGTTTGATTAAACAAAGGCTGCTGACCGCCCAAAGCAGACAGAAAAGCTATGCAGATAACAGACGCCGAGACTTAGAGTTCATGGTGGGCGAGCACGTTCTGCTCCGGGTTTCACCCTCCAAAGGGAACCGACGTTTCGGCATAAAGGGGAAGTTGAGCCCCAGATACGTGGGACCGTTCGAGATTCTGGAGCGCGTGGGACCGGTGGCGTACCGGTTGGCCCTGCCCCCGAACCTCGAACGAGTCCACAACGTGTTCCACGTTTCGATGCTCCGGAAG
Source organism: Tillandsia fasciculata (assembly GCA_029168755.2). NCBI lineage: Eukaryota > Viridiplantae > Streptophyta > Magnoliopsida > Poales > Bromeliaceae > Tillandsia > Tillandsia fasciculata. The sequence goes on along the minus strand of CM054934.1, from coordinate 20,963,837 downwards.
TACCTGGCAGACCCCTCTCATGCCTTGGATGCCTCCACCATTGAGCTACGAGAGGACTTGAGCGTCGAGGAGACGCCGGTGCGGATTTTGGCAAGAGAGGACAAGAAGCTACGCAACCGAACGATCCCCTATGTGAAAGTCCAGTGGAGCAACCACGAAGAGCGCGAGGCGACGTGGGAACTGGAATCAAAGATGAGGGAATGTTTTCCCGAGTTGTTTAAGTGAGGTTTGAGTTTAAGTTTCGGGACGAAACTTTTTATAAAGTGTGAGTGGTGTAGTGACCCGACCCTTTGGGGTATTTTCGAACTCACATGTAATCGCTTAGGCCTTAAGCGAAATAAAATTTATTTAATTTTCTTAAGTCGGCCGGGACGAGGTGTGTATATTTTTCTGCGATAGAGCGCGAAAAACGATGACCGACGGTGCGATCGGATTCGAAATCCGATATCGGGATCTCCCGGAACGGGATCCTTAGCGATGCGGTAATTAGTCACGCATCGGTAACCGTGCAAAATATCTTGCACCCTAGGGATAAGGTGGGTTAACTCGTGAGGATAATTAATTAATTAATTAATTAATTACCCGGTGACGGAAATTTAAATCCTCCTACGTACGAATTAATTTAAGGATTTAAATGGTGGGATTTTATCTCGTGGTTTGGATAAGAGATAAGATCCGGATATTTTAATAGGGAATTTATTTCCCCCAAGATTATTTAATAAAGGTGGTTAAATAATCGGTGGTCAGGATTTAAAGGTGATTAAATATCCCGTCAGTCGGATATTTAGGTGAGAGATAGAAACGGGAAAAATCGGGTTTACCTACGCACGTAAGATAAAGAAATCGGATATTAGGACCGACGGTAAGGATTAATTAATTGGAAAAATTAATTAATTGAGGACGGTAAGGATTAATTAGTTGGGAAAATTAATTAATTGAAGTCAAACATCCGAAAGGGATTTTGACGGTGCGTATGCGGGAAGTGGATGAAAGGATAAGTAAATAGGGTGGGGGTCTATTTATTCCCCCGTTTACCGAGGAAACCCTATTTTTAATACCGCCTCCTCAAACCCTTTAGAACCCCTCGTGCGTGCCGATAACCCCAACCGGTGAGAAAAGAGAAAACGGAACCCTAACCGGAGAAGGGAAAGGAACCCGATCGCTCCGGACATCGATCGGAAGGCAAAAAGTGAGACCGGGCGATCTTCCCGACAGTCTTCGGTAAGCAAATAATTTTTAGAAATTATTTGGAATTTTTTCTGTCTATTTTTGTTGGTAATTTTGGACTCCTCCGTCGTCCCCGTCACCAACGCCGTCCTCGTCGCCGCGACGCGGACGGCAAAGGCGGAAAAGACCCGGACGGCGAAGGCGGAGGAGGACGCGAACGGCGAAGGCGCGACGGGACCGCGCGAGCGCCGCGCGGGCAAACCCGCGCGCGGCGCCGCACGGGCAAACCCGCGCGCGGCGCCGCGCGGGCAACCCGCGCGGCGCCGCGCGGCGCCCGCGGGCGGGGCCGCGCGGGCCGCCCGCGCGGCGCCCCGGGGGCCCGCGCGGGCCCGCGCCCGCGCGGGCACCGCGCGGGCGCCGCGCGGGGCCCCGCCCGCGGGGGCACCGCGCGGGCACCGCGCGGTGCCCGCGCGGGGCCCCGCCCGGCGCCGCCGGCCGCCGGCCGCCGCGCGGGCGCCGCGCGGGCCCGCCCGCGCGGGCACCGCGCGGGCTCGCACCCGCGCGGCGCCGCGCGGGCGCCGCGCGGGCCCGCACCCGCGCGGGCGCCGCGCGGGCCCGCACCCGCGCGGGCGCCGCGCGGGCTCCGCCGCGGGGCCGCCCGCGGAGCCCGCCGCGCGGGTTCGAGCCGCGCGGGGCTCCGACGGGCGGCGACGGCGGTGCGGGATGTAGTCCGGTTTGACTACCGGACGGTGCCGGCATTTTTCCGTCAAATTGTAAGGTGGGGGTTTTTCCGTTTCGAGGTGTTAGTGTGTGTTTTGACCATAGTTTATCTGTGCGGACTTTTCTTAGGTCCGGGTGCACAGCGGGAGAGCGCGAAGGATATTGGTGTTCCGATTTCTCTCCAACCAGGTGGGTACGGTTGCGATGAGTGCAACCGGTGCTGTAAGTGCATCTATCGTCATTAAAAGTACTCTTTAATTTACCTAACAAAGTAGATGGATAGTTTAACCTTTCGATAAATGTTATTTATCTAATAATTGTGCGGCTGCGGTCGCGGTGCCCATTACACGCCAATCTTGGCAATCCGGTTTCGGATGCTGCACGTACACAGGCGGATTGGCCTCCGCATGGGTGTACTTTTCCGGAAGAGTGGTCTTTATGACCCGTGTGCCCCGCAAAGGTAACGGTGCAAGCGGGGACCTCTTCGCGCCAGCTGTGGTGTCGCACCAGCACCGCGAAAGAGGTAAAAGCATCAAAAGGTGTTTGTGCACGAGGGGAGACTTTAGTCTCCCCGACAGGTAATCTGGGATTGGTGCCCAGGTTAAATTAATGTACAGGTGTTTAACGAAAGGTTACGGTGTATTCGGTGTATTCGTATGTTTTTCCCCTCTTGATATTGTTACACATCTACTTTGTTTGTCACTGACTTTACCCACTCCGTGACAGGTATTCCTAGGTGCGTTAGCCGGGATGGCGGTGGGACTGCGTCGTGAGGATCGTAGTCGGACTCTTGGTTATCGTATTTATGACTCATTTCCTCCTTATGCTATTTTTAGTTTTGCTTGTGGATACTTTATTTGTGGTGTATTAGCTCTGTGGATGTTTTTTCATTTCGCGGCATGGTTTCATGAATAAACATTAGATTGCGAAAATGTTTTCTCAAACGAGGTGCCGTGTGGGCACGGTTTTACAACTCTGGTTTTATCCTTTCCAAACGTTGATGCCGCTTTATAAACTTGCTTTAATTGATGGTGAATGTCTACTGTATGGTTGTTGGTTGGTGTGATGCATGTATTATGTGATTGAACAATATGTTGTAAATGAGACGCCGTGCATATACAAAGGAGACTCTGTCCGTGGACAGAGTGAATTTGTGTATGTGGCGGTCTGGCACGCACCGGGGTTGAAGTTTATGTTACCTTATTAAAAAAAAAAAAAAATAGACACGTTTTCCGCTTCAAATGACTCAAAAACCCCCGGGGGCGTGACAGATTAAATGGTATCAGAGAAAATACAACCACAACCATAGTAGACGTGATTTACATCCACAGTGCAAGGTGCCACAAGCAAATTGGAAATGAGATAACCAAGGTGTAGGTGTAGTACGTGAGAGTACGGGAAACGGGAACGTAATATAGGTGTATTGTGAAACGGTGTGCTAGGGTTGTGACCATAGGGTTGACATGGTTTCTTTGGTGACAGCAAGCAATGGCACGGACCAGGTCGTCTACTGAAAATGCAGACGCGGACGGAGCGGCCATGGCCGCCGCAGAAAACCAGACTCTCCGGCAACAACTGCGGGACATGGCCGGGCAGTTAGCGACGCTGACGGAGCAGGTTCGTCAGCTGACGCAACGACAGGCTACCGCAGCCACCGAACGTCAACCAACCCCTCCGCCCGAAACCACAGCGCCCACTGCGGCCCCACGGGGCGGGCGGCACGACGACGGAGCAGCCCCCAGCCCCAAGGGAAGTGCCCACCCCAACGACTTCGGGGCCCGTGTTGGGAGTGGCAACGGGGGAGGCAGGGATGACCCCTACTCTTGGGGGATCCGCCACCGCAGGAGGAGCGCGGAGCGGCAAGCGACGCGGGAAAAGATCAGGACGAATCTGGCCGCGTTCAAGAAGCATGACCCACCCACCTTCGAGGGAGAAACGACCGACCCGTGGGTCGTTGAGAAGTGGGTGGATACCATGGAAAAGCTTTTCGAGGATTTAATGATGGAAGAACAAGAGCGGGTTCCACTGGCTGTCCACTTTTTGGAAGGAAACGCTCGCATCTGGTGGAAGACGGTGCGCCCGGACCCCGCCACCAACGACCCGCTGCCGACATGGTCGGCCTTTAGAGAGGAGCTCTTTGGCGCGTTCTTCTCCGATAGCGTCAAGCGGCAACTGGAGGACGATTTGAAGAACATTAGGCAGGGAAGCCGCTCGGTCGTGGAGTATCAAAGGAGTTTGTGAGGTTGGTCAATTGTGTCCCGTTTGCCATACGGGACGAACCTCACAAGGCCCGTCTCTTCGTTGACGGACTGCGGAGTGACATCTTCGAGATGGTGCAGGCAGCGGACCTACGCACGTTCCGAGAGGTGGTGGACAGAGCCACCATCGTGGAGCGGGGGTTCGCTATAACTCGAGCTCGACGTGAAGGATCGGAGAATAACCGGGAAAAGAAGCGAACTCAGACTTATCCGGGAGGGGGCCTCCTGGCGGGAGCCGACCCCCGAAATATCCCAAGACGCAACAGGGAAACAGAGTGCGCCGGCCGGGAAGCCTCGACCACCAACAAGCCGTGCGTTATTTGCGGAGGGCCGCATCCGTGACGGAATGTCCCAAGAAGCAAGATCACTGCTACCCGCTGCGGCAAACAGGGACATCTTCGATACAACTGTCCCCTGAACCCTGGAGCGGCCTCTTCCGCAGCATCCACTCCAACGGCACAGGCACCAGACGGGGTAGAGCGCCTACGGGAGCCCCTCCACACCCACGGCGCCAAAACAGGAGGGAGTCGCGGCCGCAACCCGGAGGAAGACTCTACTCCATGGACCAGCACGGAACAGTACGTACCGCCAGAGGAAGTGGTAGCAGGTATTACCTCCGTCTCTAATTTCGAGCTCGAACTCTGTTTGACACCGGGGCGACTCGCTCCTTCATTTCCCGTACCTTTGCGCAAACCCATCAGTTAGAAAGTAGTCCTCTGGATGTCTTAATGACCGTCCAGACCCCTGGGGGACCCATCACGGCAACTGGCCTAGTAACCTCATGTCCAATAAGGCTGGGAGGTTGTCTGCCCCTGGGATCTGGTGGTCATACCGCTAAAAGAATACGACGTGGTCTTGGGCATGGACTGGCTCGCCGAGTATCAGGCGGTCATCGATTGCGAGAAGCGACAGGTGCAACTACAGAAGCCGGATTCCCAGAAAACGTGTACTTGGCGTGCAAAGCACTTCCTTCCTAGCCGTCATCTCCGCGTCGCGGGCTAGGAAATTGATGGAGGGCGGGTGCATGGCTTATCTAGCCTCGGTAGATCTAACCACCCGACCCGTTCCCTCGCCCTCAGAAATTCCCGTGGTAAGGGAATTCCTGGATGTTTTCCGGCGGAGCTTCCCGGAATGCCGCCGGAACGAGAGGTTGACTTCCCAATTGAACTACTCCCCGGCACCAAGCCCATCACCAAGGCACCGTACAGGATGGCCTTCGCGGAGCTGAAGGAACTCAAGGCACAGTTGGAGGACCTTCTGGACAAAGGTTTCATCAGACCAAGCGCGTCACCTTGGGGCGCGCCCGTCCTGTTTGTGAGGAAGAAGGACGGAAGTCTCCGGTTGTGCATCGACTACCGGGAGATAAATAAGGTTACGATCAAGAATAAGTACCCCCTGCCAAGGATCGACGACCTCTTTGACCAGTTGCGGGGGCGACGGTGTTCTCAAAGATCGACCTGCAGTCGGGCTATCATCAGGTCCGAGTCAAGGGGGGAGGACATCCCCAAAACGGCTTTCCGTACTCGCTATGGCCATTACGAGTTTACGGTAATGCCATTCGGGCTCACTAATGCCCCGGCGGTGTTTATGGACATGATGAACAGGGTATTCAAACCCTTCTTGGACTTATTCGTGGTGGTCTTCATCGACGATATCCTCATCTATTCCCGTACAGACGAGGAACATGAAGACACCTGCGCACAGTCCTCCAGACCCTTCGGGAACAGAAACTCTACGCCAAACTCAAAAAGTGTGAGTTTTGGCTCCGAGAGGTCGGGTTTCTGGGGCACGTGATCTCAGCGGCCGGAGTCGCGGTGGATCCGAAGAAGATAGATTCGGTAACGGACTGGCCCCGACCGACCACGGTGACGGAAATTCGAAGCTTCCTAGGATTAGCCGGGTATTACCGCGCTTCGTGGAGGGCTTCTCCAAGATAGCCACCCCTTGACCCGTTTGACGAAAAAGGGGAAAAGTTTGTCTGGACGGACAAGTGTCAAGGAAGCTTCGAGGAGCTCAAGGACAGGTTGACGCGAGCTCCGATCCTCGCCCTGCCAGAGCCTGGGGAGGATTATGAAGTATATTGCGACGCATCGCGAATGGATTGGGTGGAGTGCTCATGCAACGGGGGAAGGTGATCGCTATGCGTCAAGGCAGCTCAAGGAGTACGAGCGGAATTACCCCGTGCATGATTTGGAACTCGCAGCGGTGGTGTTTGTGCTCAAGCTTTGGAGGCACTACCTGTACGGGCACACTGTAATGTGTACTCAGATCATAAGAGCCTCAAGTACCTGTTCACCCAAAGGAGCTAAATCTGCGACAAAGGCGGTGGCTTGAGCTATTAAAGGATTACGACCTAACGATCCACTACCACCCGGGGAAGGCCAACGTGTGGTGGCCGACGCCTTGAGTCGCAAAGGACAGGCCGCGGAAGCCGATGTAAGCGCGATTACACAGCAGGATAGCCTAATTGCGGAGTTCTCGCATTGAGACTAGAGGTGGTACCTGCAGACAGTCCCCAACTTCTGACGCTGGTGGTCAGACCTACTCTGCTGGAAGGATTCTCGAAGGGCAATCACTGTGACCAACTCCAGCTGGTGCGAGTAGAATAACCGCCGACGAAGGAGG
>CM054934.1:20898955-20956967 GCA_029168755.2 Tillandsia fasciculata | reverse complement strand
CCCGTCGGATGTTTAGAAGGGGTTTCGCGCGCTATGGATATTAAAATTGGGCTCAGCGCGAAGTTTGGACCAAGGAACACCTTTTCGGAAGCCTTCGGCAATTTTTAGAGTTGGAATTTGGCAAAACGGACTTCGGATTTGGATTCAGCGCGCGAAAACGATGAAAATGGACTACCTACTTGTATTTTTCGGAGCCCGGATGATCCGGCACGGATTTCGAGGCAGAGTTACTGTTCCGGCGCGCGGCGGCGGCGGGCGGCGCCGGCGGCGGGGGCGGCCCGGCGGCGGCGGGCAGCGGCGGAACGCGGCGGCGGGCGCAGGCGCGGCGGCGGGCAGCGCGCAGCGCGCGGGCAGGCGCGTGGGCGCACGGGCAGTGCGCGGTCCACGGGCCGGCGTGCACCGAATGGCTGGCCACGTGGCGTGACGCGAGTGGTCAGAGCGGTGGACCGGGTTCACGGAGCGTGTGGGGGACAGCCTCGGGGCGCGTGCGTACAGTGGTGCAGGCGGCGTCGCAGGCGCGCAAGTGGGTGCGCTGACGGCGGTTTCCCGCGCGTTGGGTGCGCCACGTGTCGGCAGCAGGTTGGACCACGTGGCGCGCGGCGGGTGTGTCACGTCGGCTGTTCCCTGTTATGGGGTGACGTGGCGCGATCTGGCGCTTCCGGGCGCACGATGAACGGCGATCTGGGCGCACTGTTTGCGCCCGGAAGTTCGGGCGCCCGAAATTGCACCAGGAAGTGTGCTTTTTCCCTTTTTCTTCAGCCTATAAATTGGCAGTTGAGGCCTATTGAGCGGGTTTTTTTGGCATTTCTGGAGCTCCCTTCTTTCACAGAGGCTTCTACACTGTGTTTTCTACCCTCCCTTGGATCTTGGCATTTTTGGAGACTCCGGCTTCGGCATTATCTGCGACGCGCCGCACAGTGACGCACTTTGGATTTTTGGGCTATTACCGTCGCTCTTCAGTCCGCGAGACACACCGGATTACCCCGATGGAATTTTGAGCCGATTTTCATGGCAGCGCGTTCACGAGAGGTAAGGCTTCGTTTTCCGTGTTGTTCACTTCCCCTCGTTTCGAGTTTTTGGCACTATTCCCGAGGTGTTTCTGTGACCCCTTTTCCTGCTATGAGGTTTTTGATAGCGGAGGCTTGTCGATTTTCTATCTCCGCGCTCGGACATTGGATGGAGATGTGCCTGTACACTTTTTTCATCTACACATCTCAAGGAACGTCCTCGAATTTTCCTGGATTTTTCTGAGTTTTTCCCGAAGGTGAAAACCCCCTTTTTCCAGAGCTATGTTCTACAGTTTTTTTTTGTACAGGACCCTTTTGAGAGGGTCACCTTGTCGGATTTTTAACTTGAGGTACGGGGCTCAGAATTTGGCGTGCAGGTACTCGTTTCGAAGGTATCGACGCGAGGAACACGACAGTATTTTTGTCGGATTTTTTCGAGTCCATTCTGCAAGTGGAAATTTCACATCTTTGAGGCTGTTTTCGCAGTTTTGTGGATTACCGGCGCCCCACATTGTATAACTTATAACTTGGCCTACAGGTGTCGGAACGGGGCGTGTAAATACTCGTTTTGGGGCTACTCGTCGCGAGGATCGCAACCGTGAATCTTCTAGAATTTTTGGAGTGCTGCCTGGAGGTGAGAATGCCCTTCCTTGAGCTATTTTGGAAAAATAGCGAGTGTATGTTTGGGGGTATTGATTAGTGAGTTGTGTTGTTTGTTGTTTGTTGTGGTGTTGCATGTTGGGATGATGTTGTTTGGAGCCGAGACTTGCGCGATATGTACCGAGGATGCAGTTTCGGCAGAATTTGGATTGTGAGCGTCTGCACACTTCACCGACCCCAGGTTTGCCTTGGATTGAGCATTTCAGGTGGGTAAGTTTAATATCAGTAACTGTGTAAGATCTTCATGGATAACTACGTTATGGTGAATATATGTGCACTTGTGGAAATGTCACCCCTCCATGACTGATAGCATGCGTGTTTAATGTACAACCCATATTAGCATCGAGAGGAAAAGCTTGAATAATGGCCTAGATCATACAGGTTGATATGCTTTAGTAATGATCTTTTAGCATGCCAGGTTGCACATAGTCTTTTATGATATGATTACTCGATGGAGTAGGGGGCTATATCTATGTACGGGTATTATTATGATCATTCTGTTTATGGACCCTGGATTGTGGACAGGTTTAGTTCTTTAGGGATTCCGGCATGTTGTTTATTCCTAGAGGATCTATTATATGCTTTACCCCCTTTCATTTTCTCGAGGACATTTGCATGCTTGCTGCACTACTATTGGAACTTGACTTAGGAGAAACCATGTTCCCCTCTTCTCCTTCTTTATTAGTCAGGTGGTCTGTATTGCTCGGGTGCGAGCAGGGGTCTGGGGTAGTGTAGCCGGGGCATTGGTGTCAGGGACGGGTTGTGCTGGATTGCGATTGGCAGGGTTTTGCGGTGACCGCGGACTTTTGGCGGTTGACCGGATATTTATTTGTGCATCAGATTGGGTATCAGATTTTTCTAGTGGACGGAGTTTCCCACTATTTGGGTACTTTTGCATCTGATTGAGGGCCGAGGCCTTCTTTAGTGGTTGAGCTTTCCCACTTTGATCAGAGTCGTGATCCAGTCCTGCTACATTGAGACACTTGACAGAGATACTTGTTACTGAGAGATACTTTACTCGTGTGGGTCGCTCCCCTCGAGTGCCACTCCGGAGGTAGGCTTGACCGAGCCGTGTGCCGGTCCGTTACTTATATTGAGATCGAGCCGTGTGCCGATCAGTTACTGAGTTCGACAGCAGAGCAGGCAGTACCGGGTGTCATACCGGTTCATTCGATTTGGTTTATTTCGGTCAGATACTTTTATTGTTGCACTCGTGCCTGGGGGCCGAGTGCAGTCTGGTAGCTGAGTTTAGATCAGTGCTAGTATTGTTGAGAGCCATTTGGTTGACGGTGGTCCCGTGTCGTTGAGAGTACTTTGACCGCTGTGTGAGAGGTTGAGCATCATGATTCTATCCGTTCTGAGAGAGAGAGCGTGGATTTTGACTATAGCCTGCATGAGCCACTACTCGATAGCGAGTTAGTCCGTTTGGACGCCCTACGTAATTCCTGCCCGTCAGCGGGAAGTGGTTGTAGGTGGGCGCAGGTTTGACTGGACCAGGTGTGGCAGTCAACTCGATTGGGTCGATTGTGCACTTCATGTGCTGGTGGTTGCATACCATTCCTTGGTTCTCCCTTTTGAGCATTTAGATAGACGCATGGTAGCTGTTGAAAGTCTCCAGCTTCCTTATTTCAGTCTTTATGACTTGGGTTAGTTTATGTCTCTTGAGGACTTAGTGGGCAGACCGTCGGGCCTGGCGGTGGTACCCACTGAGAACTCCCTTCTTGGTGTAGTTCTCACTCCCATTGGGGGTTTTCCCCCTCCTTTTCCTTCCTCTCCTTTGTTTTGCAGAGTCTTAGCGGGTGTTGCTGATTCTGCGATTGTTGATCGAGACGAGGGAGTCGCGAGCTAGATCCCTACCCGTCGTTGGAGAGTAGCGGTACCCTGACAGAGGAGATTTTCATTAGATTAGTCTTTTATTTTCCTTTTGAGAGACTGTTGTAGTGAGGATATGATATGTATTGAGAGCCTGTACACTGATGTATTTATTGGAGATACCTCCCTGTTGAGCTATGAGCTTCTATATGAGGATATTGTATGATTATTATTTTTGGGAGACGGACTTTCCTGTATTATTTCTAGTTGTACAGTGATTGATTTTAGTTATACAGCATTCTTTTTATTTGTAGCTCTAATATCTATTAGCTGTAGTACTTTTCTTGCAGGTAGGACGCTTCGCCTATGCGGGGTTTGGCATAGGTGGCGGATCTGTTGGCGAGCCCGGGTTGCAGTTTCGACCCCGGGGCGTGACAACCGCGGACTTTGGGCGGTTGATCGGAGGTCGGTTATAGTACTTGGCTATGGACGGCAGGGTTTTGCGGCAACCGCGGATATTGGGCGGTTGACCCGATACTATTATTTATCAGATTGGGTATCATTTTTCCTCTAGTGGATGGAGTTTTCACTTATCGTTTACTGTTGTTTCAGTTTGGGGATCGGGTTTCCCTTTAGTGGATGGATTTCCCACTTTGATCAGAGTCTTGATCCAGTCCTGCTATTTTTACAATACTTATGTTATTGGTTACTGAGATACCTTACTCGTGTGGGTCGCTCCCCTCGAGTGCCACTCCGTAGGTAGGCCTTTGACCGAGCCATGTGTGCCGGTCTGATACTAGTTGGGATGCGAGCCATGTGTGCCGATCCCGCGGTTTCGAGCCATGTGTGCAGATTCCGCTACTGACAGACTTTGAGTCCTTGAGACTCCTTCTTTGCATCGGGTTATGCATAGGCTAGCATACCCGATGCGGCAGGCACAGCAGGCAGTACCAGTTTTACTGGTGGCTCTAGATTGGGTTTATTACAGATAGTTACTCTATTGTTGCACTCGTGTCAGGGGGACTGAGTGGAGTCTAGTAGCTGTGTTTAGACCAGTGCTAGTGTTGTTCGGGAGCCGTTTGGTTTGACGGTGGTCCCGTATTGTTGTGAGTACTTGGACCGTTGTACGAGAGGTTTGTGATCTTGAGTCTATCCGTTCTGAGAGAGAGCTGGATTTTGACTATAGCCTGCATGAGCTATTACTCGATAGCGAGTTAGTCCGTTGGACGCCCTACGTAATTCTTGCCCGTCAGCGGGAGGTGGTTGTAGGTGGGCGCAGGTTTGACTGGACCCGATGTGGCAGTCAGCTCGATTGGGTCGATTGAGCACCTTGAGTGTGAGTGTCGTATATCTTTATCAGAGTTTTCCCATTTGAGCATTTAGATAGAGGCATGGTAGCTGTAGAGTGTCTCCAGCTTCTTCTTACAGTTTTATTGCTTTGGTTATCTTTTGCCTCTAGTGGACTTGGTGGGCAGATCGTCGGCCTGATGGCGACACCCACTGAGAACTCAATTTTGGTGTAGTTCTCACACCCGTTGGGAGTTTTTCCCCCTTTTTGTCCCTTCTCTCCTTTGTTTTGCAGAGTCTTAGCGGGTGTTGCTGATTCTGCGGTTGCTGTTCGAGGCGAGGGAGTCGCGAGCTAGATCCCTACCTATCTTTGGAGAGTAGCGATACCCCTTTCAGAGGAGATCTTCAGTACAGTCGGTAGATTAGTATTTTTTTTTTTTCCTTTGAGAGACTGATGTATTGTGAGGATCTGACTTGTACTGAGAGGCTGTACATTAATGTATCATTTATTTATTCATGATTACCTCCCTGTTGAGTCCAGAGATTTGTATTTGAGGTTATTGTATGATTATCATTTTGGGAGTTGGACATTGTTGTTTTATTTCCAGTTGTACAGTGGTTGATCGTAGTTTTACAGCAGATTTTCATTTATAGCTCTGATATTTGTTAGCTGTAATACTTTTCTTGCAGGTAGGACGCTTCGCCTATGCGGAGTTTGGCATAGGTGGCGGATCTGTTGGCGTGCCCGGTCGCAGTTTCGACCCCGGGGCGTGACAAGTCGAGTTCTTGAGTTCGACAGCAGAGCAGGCAGTACCAGGTTTTGTACCAGTTTATTTGATTGGGTTTATTCGGTCAGTTACTCTTATTGTTACACTCGTGTCAGGGGGACTGAGTGGAGTCTAGTAGCTGCGTTTAGACAAGTGCTAGTGTTGTTGGGAGCCGTTTGGTTTGACGGTGGTCCCGTATTATTGTGAGTACTTGGGCCATTGTGTGAGGGGTTGAGCATCTTGAGTCTATCCGTTCGGAGAGAGAGAGCGTGGATTTTGACTATAGCCTGCATGAGCCGCTACTCGATAGCGAGTCAGTCCGTTTAGACGCCCTACGTAATACCTGCCCGTCAGTGGGAGGTGGTTGTAGGTAGGCACAGGTGTGACTGGACCAGATGTGGCAGTCAGCTCGATTGGATCGATTGTGCACTTCATGTGCTAGTGGTTGCATACCATTCTTTGGTTCTCCCCTTTTGAGCATTTAGATAGAGGCATGGTAGTTGTTGAGAGTCTCCAGCTTTCTTATTTTAGTCTTTACTGCTTGGGTTATCTTATGCCTCTAGTGGACTTAGTGGGCAGATCGTCGGGCCTGGTGGCGGTACCGACTGAGGACTCCCTTTTTAGGTGTAGTTCTCACACCCGTTGGGTGTTTTCCCGCCTCCCTTTCTGTCACGCCCCGGGGGTTTGATTAAGCGAAGACAACCAACGGAAAGTATGAAATTGCGTATACTTTTTTTTTTTTTTTTTTCTAAAAGTCCTTTCTCCCCGGTGCGTGCCCAGACCCGCCGCATACACAGATTCACCCCGCAAACGGGCAGAGTCTCCTCTGTATATGCACGGCGTCGCGGCTACTACAATCATTTAATCACAACAGTTTTATTTAATCACAACAGTTTACTAACAGGACGTACAAGACTAAAGAATTCTCGAGGCCGATTGATTTGAAAGGATAAATCCACAAGTTTTGAAAGCGGTGCCCACACGGCACCCAGGTTTCTAAAACAGTTTTCGAAATTCATAAATCCACAGGGTTTTTAAAACGGTGCCCACACGACACCCAGATTTTTAAAACAGTTTTCGCAATACCTTTTTCCTTCTTTTTTTTTCTTTTCTTTTTGTGGTTTGAAAACGGCCAAATAGGAGAAGGAAAAATCAACATCCACATAGCTAAAAGAATAATATCTCAACATCCACACCGACCCCACGAGGGTATCGAGAACCACACAGTAGACTACTAATAGGAAATGAAATGCGTAAAAAGGAGTAAATACAGTCTATGGCCTCGAAGGACCCAAATGCTCCTGCCACGGCCTCACCGTCGCCCTAGCTCTCACCCCTGAAGGAACCTGTCACGGAGTGGGAAGTCAGCGACACTAGATATAAAAAGGAATGCAGGAAAAATGTAAATAAAACAGACCGTAAGAACCATCCGGAGCAACCGCCCTCCCAAAAGGGCAAACCACGACCCCCTGCATAACTTAATCCGGGCACCTGCCCCGGCAACCCAACCGAGCACCTACATCGGAAACCACGCCGAGCACCTACCTCGACGGGTCGCACCGCTCACACCATGGTGCCTCAAAACCCCCCACCTACGGGGGCCCCCCACTACGTCACCTCGTGGGGTTACACGGGTCATAGACAATTTTTCCGGAAAAGCGCACCCTTGCGGTGGCCAAACCGCGGGTGCGCGTGCTGCAGCCTCGAGCATCGTAACCAAGTACACAAGATAAACCGATAGTAACGAACCATAGAGATTACCAAATATTAGCACAGTTAGACGAGCAATTAACAATGTTTACAGTTTTCGAAAACCCCACACTAAATCTCAGAACGAAAACCCACCTTTTTCGCGTAACGGTCAACGCTCGGTTCCTCCGCGTCTTGGCGCGCTCCCCGAACCTACACAGTCCCCCGAGGAGAAGTCAGTACCCACGAAAAACACAAAAGAAGGAAAAGAAACCGTCCGGATCAGTTGCGGGACGCGGCCCTCGGATCCGGCGGCGGCGTCCCGGGTCGGAAACAATGGCGCGGGTGACCCCGCGCCTGCGCGCTGCCTGCAGGCGTGCGCGGCCCCGCGCGGCGCCAGGCCCGCGCGGGCGCGCTGCCCGCAAGCGCGGGCGGCCCCGCGCGGCGCCCTGTCCCGCGCGGGCGCCCCGCCTGCGGGCTGCCCCGCGCGGCGCCAGGCCCGCGCGGGCGCCCTGCCCGCAGGCGCGGGCGGCCCCGCGCGGCGCCAGGCCCGCGCGGGCGCCCTGCCCGCAGGCACGGGCGGCCCCGCGCGGCGCCAGGCCCCGCGCGGGCGCCCCGCCAGCAGGCGGCCCCACGCGGCGCCAGGCCCGCGCGGGCGCGCGGCCCGCAGGCGCGGGCGGCCCCGTGCGGCGCCAGGCCCGCGCGGGTGCCCTGCCTACAGGTGGCTCCCCCGCGCGCGTCCGGCGCCCCGCGGCGGCGGCGGATGCGGCGACCAGACAAGAACCCCCCCCCCCCCCCTCCCTCTTTTTTTTTTTTTTTTTTTTTTTTTCCCTTGAGAGAAACAACGAAGAACTGAAATTAAAAAAACCAACCCACGCACCTTGGTTTCGCCGGTAAGGGAGGAAGAAGGAGGATCGTCCCGTTCTCGTCGCCTCGGTTCCTCACGCCAAACGTCGGATGGTGGGAAGAAGGTAAGAGAATTGGGGTTTCTCCCGCACTCCTCAGAAAACCCTAAGGCACGAACAAAAATGAGAAGTGGAATGAGCCCTAAATCCCCAAACTCAAGACTTAGTCGATCGGGTGCGAACCAGGGGTCCAATTTACCTCGAAAAGCGTGTCGATCGCCCGCACGTCTTTTGATGCACCCGAAACTGCTAGTAACCTTCAAAAATTTATTCTGGGAGATCCTAAGGTCGGAATTAGAATCCGATCGCGCCACCGTTCCCCGTTTCGTGAGCTCTAACACCTAAAAATACCCGCGAGCCCCGACGGTCTGCCCAGAAATAATCAAACTATTAACCCCCCGCCGGACCACTAAAAGAGGTAAATAAATAAATAAATTTCCGAAATTAAAAGGCGGTTACTACATCACTCACCTCTTAAAAACAAGTTTCGTCCCCGAAACTTAATCCTGGGTCGCGGTGAAAAGGTCAGGGTAGCACTCCCTCATTTTTGACTCCAGTTCCCAAGTCGCTTCTCGCTCTTCATGGTTGCTCCAAAGCACCTTCACGTAGGGGATTGTTCGGTTGCGCAGCATTTTACTTTTCCTTGCTAGGATCCGTACCAGTGTTTCCTCGATGCTCAAGTCCTCCTTAAGTTCGAGAGTAGAGACGTCTAGTACATGCGATGGGTCAGGGAGGTATTTCCGGAGCATTAAAACGTGGAACACATCGTGGGTTCGGTCGAGGTTTGGTGGTAGGGCTAGGCGGTAAGCCACCGGGCCGATGCGCTCCAGAATCTCAAATGGCCCCACGAACCGTTGGCTCAACTTGCCCCTCAGCCCGAACCGCTTAATTCCTTTGGATGGCGAGACTCGTAGTAAAACGTGCTCTCCCAGTTGAAACTCCAAGTCGCGGCGCCTTTGCTCTGCATAGCTCTTTTGTCGACTTTGGGCGGTCAGTAAGCGCTGTCTGATGAGGCGTACTTCTCTTCAGTCTCTTCTACCAAGTCTGGTCCCAAAAACTTCCTTTCCCCTAAATCGTCCCAACAGATCGGGGATCGACAACGTCTCCCGTATAAGGCTTCATAGGGCGCCATCTGTATGCTGGCCTGGTAGCTGTTGTTGTAGGCGAATTCCACGAGGGGTAGGTAGCGTGACCATCCGTCCCCCAAATCAAGTACACAGGCGCGAAGCATGTCCTCGAGAGTCTGGATCACTCGCTCAGATTGTACGTCCGTCTGGGGGTGGAAGGCTGTGCTAAACTATAGTTTGGTCCCCAGAGCCCGTTGTAGACTCTGCCAAAAGTTCGAGACGAATCGCGTGTCTCTATCTGAAGTGATCGATATTGGCACCCCGTGCAACCTCACGATCTCGCTGATGTAGACTTGAGCTAACCGCTCTCGGGTCCATGTCGTATGAATAGGCAGGAAATGGGCTGATTTCGTTAACCGGTCCACTATGACCCAGATCGCGTCGTGCCCCTGCTGCGAACGTGGGAACCCAGTGACGAAATCCATGGTAATTCGATCCCACTTCCACTCTGGCACCGGTAAAGGTTGCAACTTTCCCGCCGGTCGCTGGTGTTCGGCCTTTATCTGCTGACAGACCAGACAGTGAGCTACGTGTCGTGTCACATCCCCCTTCAGTTTAGGCCACCAGAAGGTCTGCTTGAGGTCCCTGTACATCTTCGTGCCTCCCGGATGCGCCGCATAGGGGGCGCGGTGTGCCTCTGACAAGATCTCCTCCTTCAATTCCGACGAATCGGGCACGCAAATCCGCCCACGGAAACGTAGGGTGCCGTCGTCCCCCACCGAAAAATCGCTCTCCTGGTTCAGGGAAATCCTGTCTCGGACGAGTTGTAAGTGAGAATCGGTCTGTTGCCCCTCCCGGATCTTCTCGAACAGCGTAGGCTTGACTACCAAGGCCAAAAGTCGCGCGACCGTTCCTGCTGGTACCACCTCTAACCTCAATCGTGAGAACTCCGCGATCAAGCTATCCTGTTCAGTGATCGCGCCTGCTGACGTCCCTTCCAATTGCCCCTTCCTGCTCAAAGCGTCTGCTACCACATTTGCCTTCCCGGGGTGGTATTGAATTGATAGATCGTAATCCTTCAGCAACTCTAACCACCGTCTCTGCCGCAAATTTAATTCCTTCTGGGTGAACAGGTATTTAAGACTTTGGTGGTCCGAGAACACATTACAGTGGACACCAAAGAGGTAGTGTCTCCACAGCTTCAGAACAAAAACGACTACGGCCAGCTCTAAATCATGCGTCGGGTAATTCCTTTCATATTCCTTCAATTGCCTGGAAGCATAGGCTATTACCTTTCCTTGTTGCATTAGTACACCACTAAGGCCGATCCGTGACGCGTCGCAGTAAACTTCGAAATCCTCTCCGGGTGTCGGTAGTACAAGTACAGGTGCCCTAGTTAGCCTTTTCTTGAGTTCTTCAAAGCTCTCCTGGCATTGAGCCATCCACACAAATTTTTCTCCTTTCCTTGTTAACCGGTTCAGAGGGGCAGCAATCTTCGAGAAGCCCTCGACGAAGCGTCTGTAGTAACCTGCCAGGCCCAAGAAGCTGCGAATCTCCGTCACTGTAGTCAGTAGGTGCCAGTTGATCACCGACTCCACCTTCTTGTGATCCACCGCGATCCCCTCCGCCGAAATCACATGCCCCAAAAATCCCACTTCGCGAAGCCAAAATTCACATTTCTTGAGTTTAGCGAACAACTTCTGATCCCTGAGAGTCTGGAGAATGGTTCGCAAGTGGTTCTCGTGTTCCTCGTCAGTATGCGAATAGATCAGGATGTCGTAGATAAAGACCACCACGAACCGGTCTAGGAAAGGTCTGAAGACTCTGTTCATCATATCCATAAATATCGCGGGGGCATTCGTAAGCCCGAACGGCATAACTGTGAACTCGTAGTGGCCGTACCGGGTCCGGAAGGCGGTTTTTTGGGATATCCTCATTCCGAACTCGGAGCTGGTGATAGCCCGACTACAGATCAATCTTTGAAAATACCGTCGCTCCCCGTAGCTGGTCGAAGAGGTCGTCGATTCTGGGCAGGGGATACTTTTTCTTCACTGTAACCTTGTTTATCCCCCTGTAGTCGATGCATAGATGCAGGCTTCCGTCCTTCTTCCGAACGAAAAGTACCGGTGCGCCCCAGGGTGACACGCTCGGCCTGATAAATCCTTTGTCCAAGAGGTCTTCGAGTTGCGCCTTAAGCTCTTTCAGTTCCACGAAGGCCATTCTGTTAGGCGCCTTCGTGATAGGCTGCGTGCCCGGTAGGAGTTCGATATATAGGGAACACAACCTCTCGCTCAGGGGGCATTCCGGGTAGTTTCGTCGGGAAGACGTCAGGGAACTCCTTCACTACTGGGATGTCTGAAGGCGTCGCAGAGGATCGGGTGACTAGATCTACAGAGGCCAGGTATGCCACACATCCACCCTCCACCAATCTTCTGGCCCGTGCTGCTGAGATGACAGTTGGAAAAGAGGTGCTCTTACATGCCAGGTACACGTGTTCAGGGAAGCCCGGTTCTTGTAATCGCACCTACCGCTTCTCGCAGTCGATTATTGCTTGGTACCTTGTGAGCCAATCCATGCCTAGCACCGCGTCGTACTCCTTTTGGGGAATTACCACCAAATCCCAAGGGCAGGACAGTCTCCCTAACTTTATCGGGCAGGCGGGCACAAGGCTATCAGCCTCCAGAGGCCCACCCGCGGTTTGGACCGTCAAAAGACTCTGGAGAGGTCTCTTTTCAAAACCATGTACAAACACGAAGTCACGAGAAATGAAAGAGTGGGTTGCTCCGGTATCAAAAAGAGTTCTAGCACGGAAATTTGAAATAGAAGTAATACCTGCTACTACATCCTCCGGCGGGTCCGACTCTTGGCGGGTCATCGAGTAAACTCTCCCGCCTGCTTGAGTTTGTCTATCCCCCTCTCGCCGTGGTACAGTGGGTCTAGAGGTCGACCCCATAGGAGCTTTCCCCCGTCCTGAATGCTGTGGCGAAGGCGCAGAAGCTGCTGAGGATGCTGTTCCCAGGGTTAAGGGGCAGTTGTGGTGAAAGTGCCCCTACTTGCTGCAGCGGAAGCAACGATCATGTCTTTGGGAGCATTCTGTCACTCGGTGTGCCCCTCCGCATATCACACAAGGCCTGTCCCCCAGCCTCGGTCCTCCTGTTAGCGCGCTCCGGGTTCCCGGTTGGGGTCTCCACCGTTTAGGGGGTCGACTCCCGCTGGAAGAGCCTCCCCCATAGTACTGTTGATATCGCTTCTTGTCCTCGTGCTGAGCAGGGCCCTCCTTTCTGGCGCGGGTAACAGCGAATCAGCGCTCCACAACAGTGGCCCGGTCAACCACCTTCTGGAAAGTGTGCAAGTCTGCCGCTTGCACCACTTGGAATATGTCGCTGCGCAAACCATCCACGAAGAGTTGAGCCTTGTGAGACTCGTCCCTTATGACGAAAGGGACGCAGTTGGCCAGCCTCACGAACTCCCGCTGATACTCCATGACCGTCCTGCTCCCCTACTGGATGTGATTTAAGTCGTCCTCCAGCTATCGCTTGACGCTGTTGGAGAAGAAAGCCCCGAACAGCTCCTGCTTGAAAGTGGTCCATGATGGGAGCACGGTGCCCTTTGTGGAGTCAGGGCGCACCGTCTTCCACCACATGCGGGCGTTCCCCTCTAGGAAGTGGACCGCCAGGGGAACCCGCTCGCATTCCTCCATTAGCAAGTCCTCGAACAGTTTCTCCATCGTATCCACCCACTTCTCTACGACCCAGGGGTCGGTCGTCTCCCGCTCGAACACCGGTGGGTCGTACTTCTTGAAGTCGGCCAGGTTGGCTCGCACGCGGTCCCGCTCAGTCAGCGGAACTAACCCTCCCCCCATGGCAGCGGCGGCCACAGCGGGGGAAGGTGTCGCCACGGTCTCCCCCAGGGAACCCCCGGTAGTGGTCCCCGGCGCCGGTCCCGTAGCCGCTGTTGAAGGTGCTGCCGCTGGCGCCGTGGCCTGGACTGACGGTATCCCCGCTGCCGCAGCCTGTGGAGGGGCCGCCCCTCTCCAGGCGCCCGTCACCGGCGGTCCCGTTGCTGGTGCTGTTGGCCCCTGCGGAGGGGCCTGGGCGACCGCCACTATCGCAGCCGGTTGCTGTTGCGTCAACTGACGCACGTGGTCCGTGAGGGTCGCCAGCTGCCCTGCCATCTCCCGCAGTTGTTGCCGCAGGAGCTGGTTCTCCGCGGCCGTCGACGCTGTCGCATCAGCCCCCGTGTCCTCGGCCGATGATCTAGTTCGGGCCATGCTTTGTACACACACACAACACAAGTCAGCTCTAGACTCCGCTAGCATAGCAATCAACCATCTATCGAGAAAAAGGGACCTATACTTTCCCCCCCCTCTATCACTCGCGTTCTACGCTTCTATGCCATGTTCATTTCATTCATTAGTAGCTAACTGAGGTATCTTTGTGAATGTCGGGCACTGACTGTTGTGATAAAAGAAACTCTCTGATACCATCTTAATCTGCCACGCCCCGGGGGTTTCATTAAGCGGAAGACAACCAACGGAAAGTATGAAATTGCGTATACATTTTTTTTTTCTTTTTTTTTCTAAAAGTCCTTTCTCCCCAGTGCGTGCCCAGACCCGCCGCATACAGAGATTCACCCCGCAAACGGGCAGAGTCTGGATTTTTAAAACAGTGCCCATACGACACCCAAATTTTTAAAATAGTTTTCGCAATGCCTTTTTCTTTTTTTTTTTTTTTTTTCCTTTTGTAGTTCAAAAACGGCCAAACAGGAGAAGGAAAAATCAACCATCCACATAACTAAAAGAAAAACATCTCAACATCCACACCGACCCCACGAGGGTATCGAAACCACACAGTAGACTGCTAATAGGAAATGAAATGCGTAAAAAGGAGTAAATACAGTCTATGGCCTCGAAGGACCCAAATGCTCCTGCCACGGCCTCACCGTCGCCCTAGCTCTCACCCCTGAAGGACCCTGTCACGGAGTGGGAAGTCAGCGACACTAGATATAACAAGGAATGCAGGAAAAATGTAGATATAACAGACCGTAAGAACCATCCGAAGCAATCGCCCTCCCAAAAGGGCAAACCACGACCCCCTGCATAACCTAATCCGGGCACCTGCCCCGGCAACCCAACCGAGCACCTACCTCGGTAAACCACGTCGAGCACCTACCTCGATGGGTCGCACCGCTCACACCTGGGCGCCTCAAAACCCCCCACCTACAGGGGCCCCCCACTACGTCACCTCGTGGGGTTACACGGGTCATAAACCACTTTTCCGAAAAAGCGCACCCTTGCGGTGGCCAAAACTGCGGGTGCGCGTGCTGCAGCCTCGAGCATCGTAACCGTGTACACAAGATAAAACCGATAGTAACGAACCATAGAGATTACCAGATATTAGCACAGTTAGACGAGTAATTAAAAATGTTTACAGTTTTCGAAAACCCCACACTAAATCTCAGAACGAAAACCCACCTTTTTCGCATAACGGTCAACGCTCGGTTCCTCCGCGTCTTGGCGCACTCCCCGAACCTACACGGTCCCCCGAGGAGAAGTCAGTACCCACGAAAAACACAAAAGAAGGAAAAGAAACCGTCCGGGTCAGTTGCGGAACGCGGCCATCGGATCCGGCGGCGGCGGCGGCGTCCCGGGTCTGGAACAATGGCGCGGGTGACCCCGCGCCGGCGCGCTGCTTGCAGGCGTGCACGGCGCCGCGCGGCGCCAGGCCCGCGCGGGCGCGCTGCCTGCAAGCGCGGGCGGCCCCGCGCTGCGCCCTGTCCCGCGCTGCGCCCTGTCCCGCGCGGGCTGCCCCACGCGACGCCAGGCCCGCGCCGGCGCGCTGCCGGCAGGCGCGGGCGGCCTCGCGCGGCGCCAGGCCCCGCGCGGGCGCTCTGCCCGCAGGCGCGGGTGGCCCCGTGCAGGCGCCCCGCCAGCGGGCGGCCCGCGCGGCGCCAGGCCCGCACGGGCGCGCTGCCGCAGGCGCGGGCGACCCGTGCGGCGCGGGCGACCCCGTGCGGCGCCAGGCCCGCACGGGTGCCCTGCCTGCGGGTGGCTCCCCCGTGCGCGTCAGGCGCCCCGCGGCGGCGGCGGTTGCGGCGGCCGGACAACACACCCCCCCCCCCCCCTCCTTTCTTCTTCTTTTTTTTTTTTTTTTTTCCCCACGAGAGAAACAACGAAGAACTGAAATAAAAAAAAACAACCCACGCACCTTGGTTTCGCCGGTAAGGGAGGAAGAAGGAGGATCATCCCGTTCTCATCGCCTCGGTTCCTCACGCCAAACGTTGGATGGTGGGAAGAAGGCAAGAGAATTGGGGTTTCTCCCGCACTTCTCAGAAAACCCTAAGGCACGAACAAAAATGAGAAGTGGGAATGAGCCCTAAATCCCCAAACTCAAGACATAGTCGATCGGGTGCGAACCAGGGGTCCAATTTACCTCGAAAAGCATGCCGATCGTCCGCACGTCTTTTGATGCACCCGGAACTGCTAGTAACCTTCAAATATTTATTCTGGGAGATCCCGGGGTCGGAATTCGAATCCGATCGCGCCACCCTTCCCCGTTTCGCGAGCTTTAACACCTAAAAATACCCGCGAGCCCCGACGGTCTGCCCAGAAATAATCAAACTATTAACCCCCCGCCGGACCACTAAAAAATTAAATAAATAAATAAATTTTCGAAATAAAAAGGCGGTTACTACACTTTCTTTTCTCTCCTTTGTTTTGCAGAGTCTTAGCGGGTGTTGCTGATTCTGTGGTTGTTAATCAATGCGAGGGAGTCGCGTTCTAGATCCCTGCCCGTCGTTGGAGAGTAGCGGTACCCCTTCAGCAGAGGGCTTCAGTAGATTAGCTATTTTACTTTTCTCTTTTGAAAGACTGATGTAGTGAGGATATGATATGTATGAGAGCCTGTACACTGATGTATTTATTGGAGATACCTCCCTGTTGAGCTATGAGTTTTGTATCTGAGGATATTGTACAATTATCAATTTTGGGAGGTGGACATTGTTGTATTATTTTCCAGTTGTACAGTGGTTGATCTTATTTTTATAGCTGTTTTATCTTATAGCTCTAATATCTGTTAGCTGTAGCACTTTTCTTGCAGATAGGATGCTTCGCCTATGCGGAGTTTGGCATAGGTGGCGGATCTGTTGGCGAGCCCGGGTCGCAGTTTCGACCCCGGGGCGTGACACATTGCATGAGAATCCCGTTTTAATTCTAACTGAGGTGGCTGAGGTCGCGATGCTATCTTTTATGCTCATATTTGCTTTCACGCACACCGGTGGTCTGGCCACCGCACAGGGTATTTTTTTTCCGGAAAGATGGTAAGTTTACCCGTGTACCCCACGACTAGTGATGATGGGGACCCCTCACGGTGAGGCGACTGCTCCTTGGGCAGTAGAGGGGTTGGAGGCACCAAGAAATGAGCACGGTATCTGGGGTTGGTGCCCAACATGTTTTAAATCTGGGGTAGGTGCCCAGCGTGATTGTGACAGGGATTTAGCGATTCATGAGGGGGAAGTGAATGCTCTGGTGTATTGGTTTGTCTTTACAGTTTTACAGCATTTACTTATTTGTCATCTACTTTATCAGTCACTGACTACCCACACTGTGACAGGTCCAAGCAGGGGTGGGAACCGGGACGACGGTGAGGCAGTGTTTAGAGGACCCTAGCCGTTGAGGCTATTAAACTTTTCAGTTTATGGTTATCTTTTATTGTTTTGGTTAGTATGTCTGTGATTACTTGTGAATGGTTTTATGGTGGATGTTGGATTGAGATCTTAGTTTAGAAAAGACTTATTATATCTGTGATTGTTGAGGTTTATGAATGCGGCATGTTTTCAAATACAAAAATGGTTTCAAAAGAGTTTTCAAACCAAGTGTCGTGTGGGCACTGATTTCTAAAACCGTGGATATATCCTTTAAAGCAATATTGCCGCTTAAAAGAGATTGCGAAAACGTTTTGTAAAATCGGCTGTCGTGTGGACACCGTATTTCAAACCTATGGTTTTATCCTTTCAAAAAAGTGTGGTGATTATGATTGCATGGTTAAAGTACTAGTCGAACTCGGAACGTCGTACATATACAAAGGAGGCTCCGCCCGTTTGGGGAGTGAATTTGAATATGTGGCGGGTCTGGCGCGCACCGGAGTCAAGGTTCATGTAAAGAAAAAATATATATGTATACGTTTTCCGCTCTTTCAGAACCTTCGGGGCGTGACAATTTGCCTCCACATTTCTTTGACGCGCTCGCTGAATTTTGTATCGTAGTGGACAGCACTTCAGTATTTTGATTGCCACCGCCAAACCAGGAGGAGTTTTTGGATGATTTTCATTGCGTTGGAATCCTGAGAAGCTGAGGGACGTGCATGCCAAGTTTTAGCCCGATCAGACTCTGGATTGTCGCGTTTCAGATGGGTTGGATTTTCCTCCAAATCGACAGACTATTTTCTAATTTTATCTTGTAGTGGACATGCATGATAGATATGTTAATTAAGATGCGTGCAAGGTAGAGTTAGTGACTTATTTATTGATCCAGATATATGCATGATATCGTGGGGGATTTATTTATCGATGTAGGATGATGCATGATAGTATCCGGGAATAATTATGGGTTAAATGATTACATGTTAGAGTTAGCATTTTGAGCATCGGTTATGTTGTATGTTTAATCGTGGAACCTTGACTAGCATCCCGTCATATGTTTACATGTTTAACCAGACTAGTAGAAAACCCTCACTTGGGCTAGGTTCTTTTATGCTTTAGTCTTTCTACACATTACATGTTTTCCCCTGGACTTAGAGTTTTCTTCTCGTCTGGGTAGTGGGCAGAGTAGTCGGGACAGTGTAGGACGCATGTTGCGCTCGTGCCAGGGGGGCGAGTGGAGTCTGGTGGTAGAGGTTAGTTTGGTGCTAGTATCGAGAGCCGTTTGGGATGACGGTTATCCCGGGTTGTTGGGTTTTCCTCTGATTTTGATTCATCGCCCCTGAGTGGTGGCGATGTTGATCTTATGATGGCAGGACCTTGAACCCAGAGATACTTTTGGATACACATGATTTTAGTAAACTAATGTTTCTTTCCAAGCTTCGAGGGGCGCCAGAACCCGTCCTCATTTGATTAGGGCAAAGGCACTAGTCCTTCGGGACTTGGAAAAATAAAACCGTTTTTAACTAATTTTCTTATAAATTAAATGATATTAAAATTTGGGTTTTTCCTCCAAGCAAGATGATTTTCTAAAAAGAAGTTACTTTTATCCTCACCTAGAGAGGGGTCGAGCAAAAAGGGTTTTCGAAAACGAATGTCATCTTTTATATAAATCTCCTCACCCCGCCGAGGGTTCGAGTGATCTGGGTTCCAAGGGCTACCTCTTTTCGGGATGAGAGCTACGGGCGGCTGTGCCTGGAACCTTTTCTTGTTTGATTGGGGTTGTAGGCGTTAGTTTCTCGGAATTCTTGGTCCAATGTTGTTGGTCGGTTGGGTTCGATGTTGGGCCGATGAGTGTACCGGTCCTGGTGTTGTTGGTCGGTTGGGTTCGATGTTGGGCCGATAAGTCTACCGGTCCCGGTGTTGTCAGTCGGTTGGGATCGTTGTTTTGGGTCGGCGAGTTCTTTCGATCTGTTCGATCGTGGTTTTAATTACAGCCTGCATGTGCTTCAGTTCTGGTTCTTGATCTCTTCTCGGTTCTTTTCCTCAGTGGGGTCGCTCCCCTTGAGTGCCGCTCCGAATGTGATGATATATTGGTTCATGGTACGCCCTACGTAAATCCTGCCCAATGGGTGGGGGGTGGTTGTAGGTGAGCGTATATCAGTCCGTTGGGATGCCTACATAAATCCTGCCCAATGCTTGAGAGGTGGTTGTAGATTAGCGCAGGTTTGACTGGCCCCTTTTTGGCAGTCATTACGATTGGGTGTTTATGGGCACCTCGAGTTAGAGTGGTTGCATATCATCATCTGTTTTACCTGCCCATTGAGCATCGTAGAGAGAGGTATGGTAGCTGTAGATTTCTTTTCCAGCTATTTTATTCCTATTTACTATATTCCTGTTATCTTATGCCTCTAGTAGACTTAGTGGGCAGACCGGTTGGAGACGGTACCCACTGAGAACTACGTGACGGTGTAGTTCTCACACCCTCTGTTGGTGATAGTTTTGTAGAGGCTTTTCTTCCGTCCCAGCTTCAATTGGCTCGACGGACCGTGGTGAGGGAGTCGCGTGATAGATCCCTACTAGTGTTGTCTTTTGGTGAGATAGATGTACCAACTCGGATTGTGGGTTTTACTGTACACTGTTGTATTTATGAGTTTATATATCTCCCTTTTTGGATTCATAGATGATGTATAGGTGGATCTTATTTGACTTTTGTTTCGGTGGACCAGATTATTGTATTACTATTTTGAGAGATGGATATTGTACCTTTATTTCAGTTGTACAGTGGGTTTAGATTTTTTTTTACAACAGTTATTTTTCAGCTCTGATATCTGTATAGTTGGTAGTTGTTATCTTTTTTAGGTTGGACGCTTCGCCTATGCGGGGTATCCCGTATAGGTGGCGGATCTGTTGGCGAGCTCGGGTCGCAGTTTTGACATCGTGGCGTGACAGATTAGGGTGGTATTAGAGCCTAAGATGTATGTCATTGTGGACTTAGAGATCCTAGGCTTGTGGTTGGGCCTTAGGATGACTTCGTGAGAGAGTCGTGATTTATAGCGAGAGTCCTGATTGAGTTTTATACCTCTCCCGATGGATGGGATGAGTGATTGGCATGTTTGTTCTCTTAAGTGATTGTGTTGGCTGCAGACAACATAATGCTAAAGAATGGATGGCATGTTCTAGACTTTCGCTAGATTGGGTCGAGTGTTTGCGGTGTTCTGATGTTTAGGTTTTGTTGCAGGTGAGCACGATGCCTCCCCGATGCAGTGTGCCGACGCGCTCGCACTTTTCACCTTCCGATGAGCCGGAGCAGGAAGGGCCAGGGCAGGGCCGACTGAGTGAGATTCAGGAGTTGCGGGCCATGGTGGCTCAGTTGGCAGAGAGCAGTCGCAGGCAGGGGCGGCGCATTGATCAGTTGTTAGCTTAGAGAGGTGAGCCACCTCAGCCTGTTCAGGGAACCCCTGCACCACCTGTGGTACCCCCTTCACCGGCAGTGCCTTTTTCTAGCAGTGGAGCTCTAGGAGTGGGTCGACCTTGGACCCCGGCTGAGGAGGAGCAGGTTGTTACACGGTTGCTTCAGTTTCGCAGTTTGAACCCACCCAGATTTACCGGTCGTGATACAGAGCCCTACGAGGTGGAGGCTTGGGTCGTGGCACTAGAGTAGCTCTTTAGGAACTTCTTTATCCCTGAGAGCATAAGAGTTCACATGGCGGTGCATTGTTTGGACGGAAACGCAGATGCATGGTGGAGGAGTGTGGAGCCCGCTGAGTTTCGCATTACCCGTCAGATGCCTTGGTTAGAGTTTCGCCGAATGCTGTTCGCGGCTTACTTTCCGAACAGTGTAAGGTAGAAGCTTTAGGAGGACTTGAACAACCTTCAGCAGGGGGACAGGACAGTTCAGGAGTACCGTCGGGAGTTTACGCAGTTGCTTAACTGTGTAC
The DNA here is from genome assembly GCA_029168755.2 of Tillandsia fasciculata. NCBI lineage: Eukaryota > Viridiplantae > Streptophyta > Magnoliopsida > Poales > Bromeliaceae > Tillandsia > Tillandsia fasciculata. The sequence continues at coordinate 20,936,197 of CM054934.1, read as the reverse complement.
CCTTTGTCGCCTGGGATGAGTCACACAAGCATTAGTAGCAATATATATAAATACAGCTATGGAAAGCTGTAAAGGTACACTAGCATGCTGATATAATAATCACTACACTACTAGTACCATGCAAGCTACTATGCCATGCCACACTAGGCTTGTGAGGACCCGGATCCCCGCGTTGGATTTGCTGGTTGTTTGGTAGCTTTTGGTGGCCTGTGTGGTGTCTCGGTGGTGTTTGTGCGCAATTTGGACACAAGTGATGGACTTCGGGCTTAAAAAAGGGATCACGTGGGTAATTGGAGGACCCGTCGAGTGTTTAGAAGTGGTTTCGCGCGACACGGATGTCAAAATTGGACTCAGGGCGAAGTTTGGATAAAAGATCACCTCTCCGGATGCCTTCGGCAATTTTTAGAGTTGGAATTTGGCAAAACGGACATCGGATTTGGATTCAGCGTGCGAAAATGATGAAATTGGACTATTTACTTGCTTTTTTCGGAGCCCGAATGACGCGCACATTTTTCGAGGCAGGTGGTACTGTTCCGGCCACCGGCGGGCGGCGGCGGCGGCGGAGGGCAGCGGCGGCGCGGTCGCAGGCGCGGGCAGGCGCGCGGCGCGCGGGCAGGTGCGCGGTCCACGGAGCCGGCGTGCACCGGAGGGCGGACACGTGGTGGCCTGCGGTTTGTGCGGTGTAGCGCGCTCGGTGCACCGAGCTGGAGCGGCTTGCCTCGGGGCGCGTGCCTGGCACAGTGCGCAGGCGGCGCTGGCGCGCGCACGTGCGCGCGCCAGGTGCGCATTGACCGACTGCCGGGCCACGCGTCGGCGTTTGGAGGCGGCCACGTAGCGCGAGCCGGGTGGACACTGTTGCTGTCGCCTGTTTGGCGGGCTACGTCGAGGCCCATGAGGGATTCGGGCCTGCTGTAGCAGCCCAAATCTTCCAGGCGCCCGGAACCGGGGACTCAACCGGTATTATTTGATTTGTTTTTTTGGGGCTATTTAAGGATCCGAGCCTTCTTCTTCTCCATTTGTTTTCGCGTTCCGAGCTTCAAACCGACTTGAAGCCTTCAGATAAGTTGATCCCCTCGCAGTGCTGCATCCATCTGCAGAGTTTGGAGATTTTACGTGGCACGCTTCCTGAGATTTCCATTTTTACGGCGCGGCGCGACGCTCGTCCTTTTGTGTTCCCCTTCGTCGTGTTTCGGTGCGCGAGATCCCCCGGCCTACTTCGACCACCTTTTCGAGCGATTTCTTCGCCGCTGGATCCGCGACGGACAGAGCTTCGATCTAGGTATTTTCAGTATCCCCTTGTTTCATGCTTTTCGAGGTGTTTTTTCTAGTTTACTGTGACACGGTTTTTGTGGTGGAGTTTTGGACAGCGGCGTGGTTTTTTGGCGATATCTCCGCAACCGGGCATCGGATTGAGACGCTCCTATACACTTTTTTCATCTACTCGACGCGAGGATTATCACAGTATTTTTCTTGGATTTTTCTGAGGTTTGCCCGAAGGTATATGTTTTCCCCCTTATCTGTGCATGGAATTACAGTTATGTTGCTGTGTGATTTTGCGCACCCTATGTTGTGGAATTTGTAATTTGGCAGGTACCCGTTTCGAAGGTCTCGACGCAAGGATCGCTGTGGTATTTTTGTTGGATTTTTCTGAGTCCGTTCTGCAGGTGGAAATTTGACATCTTTGAGGCTGTTTTCGCAGATTGTGTATACTTAGAATATTTTGGATTAAGTGTAACGTTGGACCTTGTTGTTGTACCCAGGGGTGTTTGCAAGTGTTGCTGGACCCGTTGGATTTGGAGACTTTGATTTCGGGGTATTTTCAGCTGTGGGACTTTGGACAGCTCAGCTCTTCAGGTGGGTGGCCTTATCTCCAAGTTGATGGAATGAACATTAAATCTGCTATAGTAGGACTATGCATGATAGTGGATTCTTGTGTAGCATGCTAGAATGTAGGAAGGGTTATTCCTTGTATTTATCTGTTGATCTTATGATTCCTTTTGCTTCCTACCACCTGTTAAATTATAGATATCTTGGAACTTGACCTAGCACCCCCGTCATATGTTGCATGTGTAACCACACCAGTAGAAAACCCTCACTTGGGCTAGGGTTGTTTTTATTCTAGACATCCACACTGTTCTAGTTCTTCTATTCCTGGACATAGTATTTTTTCCTCACTCGGTTAGTGGGCTGAGTTGTCAGGTTCTTTTAGTGTGGGATGCATTTTACACTCGTGCTTGGGGGCCGAGTGGAGTCTGGTAGATAGAGCTAGTCGTTTTGTTCTAATGAGAGCCGTTTGGGTAGACGGTGACCCCGAGATGCCGTGTACTTTGTTTTGGTTGTCACTGCAGTGGTAGTGGCAGTAGTGTACTAGTGACAGCAGGACCTTGAACCCAGAACCTTTTTGAATGCACTCATGATTTTAGTCAGCCAATGTTTTCTTCCGAGCCTCGCAGGGTCGCCTGAGTCTGTTCTTGTTTGATAGGACGAGGGCATTAGCTCTTCGAGGTTTGGACATAAAACTTGTTTTCAAATTGTTTTCCTAAAAAGACTAAAAATCATTAAAAATAGATTTCTTTCAGATCTAATGGTTTTCTGTAATAAATGTCACTGTTTCTTATAAACTTACCACTCGAAGATGATTCGAGTGGTCTGGGTTCTAAGGGCTGCCTTCTCTCTGGGTCGAGAACAACGAGGGGCTATGCCTAGGGCCTGTTCTTGTATGATTTGGGTTGTAGGTTCTAGTCTCTCGGGGTTCTCGGACCCATCTTCGTTATTAGCTGGGAGTGTTTGGACTTTTTCCGATTTGAGTCGTGGAGGTGGATCTCCGACTTAGCTATGAGAGTTTTGGGATTCTGGCAGATCGAGTCGTGGAGTTTTCCCGACTTAGCCATGGGTTATGCATTATCAGATTGAGTCGTCGAGGTTTCTCCGACATAGCTTCGAGATTGTTGGGTATTTTCTGATTTAGTCGTAGAGTCTTTCTCCGACCGAGTTATGCTAGTTGAGCATTGAGTTTCCGATCTATTTGATCGTGGATCATAGCCTGCATGTGCCGCTTATGAGACAGTGAGACAGATATGATACTTGAGTTCGGTGGGGTCGCTCCCCTCGAGCTACGCCCCGGGTGCGATAATGATACCGAGCCTGAGGAAGCTGCGTGTTGTTGATGCGACTAGTTGATACACTAGAGTTCGCTTGAGATTGAGATAGTCCGTGTGGGACGCCCGGCATAAGTCCCGTCCCAGTGTGGATGAGGTGGCAGTAGGTTTGGCGCAGGCTTGACTGGACCCTATGAGGCAGTCATTGTAGATTGGGTGACTATACTTGGGTATTAGTAGATGCAATATGTTTCCATCTGTTCCACTTTTTGAGCATATAGATAGAGGCATAGTAGCGGTAGAGTTTATTTTTCCAGCTCTTTCCTTTCAGCACTGTTCTTGTTACTTTTGCCTCTAGTAGACTTAGTGGGGAGACCGTCGGACTTGTTGGCGGCACCTACTGAGAACTACTGTGGGAAGTAGTTCTCACACCCGTCGTGGTGTCTTTTTCCCCAGGGACTTCTACTCCTGTTCCAGTTGCTCCTGTTGCTGATCCTTCTGACCGAGGCGAGGGAGTCGCGAGCTAGTTCCCTACCAGTCGTCTGCCAGAGAGAGAGAGTAGATGTACCCCTTCAGAGGAGATCTTCAGTAGATTAGTTACATTTTTCTTTCTTTTGAGAGACTCATGTAGTGAGGATATTTTATGTATTGAGAGTCTGTACACTGATGTATTTATTGGAGATATCTCCCTGTTGAGTTCTGAGTTTTGTATTAGAGGACTTTGTATATGATCACATTTGGGAGATGGATATTGTATCTGATTTTCAGTTGTACAGTGATTGGATTTTTTTTTAGTTTTACAGTAGTTTACTTTTCATCTCTGATACATGTATATTGTAGTTGACTCTTTTTGCAGGTTAGTCGCTTCGTCTATACGGGATTTTTGTATAGGCGGCGGATCTGTTGGCGAGCCCGGGTCGCAGTTTCGACGCCGGGGCGTGACAGACTAGAGTGGTATCAGAGCCTAGGTTGTAGGTCGTGGTGGACTTAGAAACCCTAGGCTTGTGATTGGACATTAGGATGACTACGTGAGAGTCATGACTTTTAGCGAGAGTCCTGATTGAGTTTTATACCTCTCCCAAGAGACGGGATGAGTGATTGGCATGTTTATTCTCCTAAGCGATTATGTTGGCTGCAGACAACATAATGCTATGGAATGGATGGCATGTCTTAGACTTTCGCTGGATTGGGTAGTATGGTTGTTGTGTCCTGATGTTTGTTATTGTGCAGTGGACTACGATGCCCCTGAGACGTCGTATTGTGAAGAGGGCACACCCCGCATCTGATGAGTACCCGAGCAGCGGGAGGCAGAGTTATCAGAGCAGAGCGAGACCCAGGAGTTATGGATCTAGATGGCACAGATGTCGGAGGCTGTCCGATGCCAGGAGGAAGCCATGGAACGTTTGATGCGCTTGTTGGAGCAGAGAGCACAGCTAGTTGCAGTACCGCTTGAGTGTCCTCCAGCACTTTCTTCCTATGCAGTGGCATATTCAGTTGTACTAGCGGCACCGATGGAGCGAGCAGCCCCCTCCGTGCCAATGAGTAGTGCCGAGGCACCGAGGCAGGGTGGATAGCAGTTAGTAGATGAGCTTGAGACATTATCGATCAATGGAGCCAGTCCCGACAGTCTGAACCATTCCGATTCATAGGTTTGAGTTGGAGCCCTTGTTGGCAGAATTGGGGTTGGTGGTGATGGAGAGACTATTTGTAGTAGCCGCTGGTTTAAAATGCTGTGGTTCTGTTTTTTGGGTCTACTTTTGGTTTTCCTTTATTTCGCGTTTCGTTTCGGGGGTCCGGAGGGTGAACTAACATTTCTTTGTTTCCGGGCAGACCGTCGGGGCTCGCGGGTATTTTTAGTCAATAAAGCTCGCGAAACGGAGAACGGCGGCGCAATCGGTTTTGGATTCCGACTCCGGAATCTTCCAGAATAAATTCCGGAAGGTGGCTAGCGGTTCAGGCGATCAACACGGTTTACCAGGCAGACCGGACCCTGGTTCGGACCCGACTTATTACATTCTTTTGACTTGGTGTGGGGTTCATCCCCATTTCTCATTTGGACCGCTCGGTTTATTTCGCGTTTGGGGAACTCGTCCCTTTTTCTCAACCCCTCTCACTCTAGGCGTACGACACCCCGAGCGCGGACGAGGAACCGACTCCCCCTACCCTACTTCTCACCGATCGCATAGAGGATCAAGGCGGCGCGACTGAAGAGAAGGAGGGACGATCGCTCACCCTTCTCTCCGGGCACACAAGACGGGACGATCCTTTCCTCGACCAACCCTATACGACGAAACCGAGGTGAGCATATTTTAGGGTTTCCGTTAATTCTTGTTTCTTTTAAGCAAACGGGGTCCAGCGCGCGCGGAGCCGCGCATGCGGGCAGCACCGCATGCGGGCGGCGCGGCCGCACAGGCCGCGCGGGGCGCGCGCGACCCGCATGCGGGCAACACCGCATGCGGGCGGCACGGCCGCACAGGCCGCGCGGGGCGCGCGCGACCCGCACGCGGGCGGCACCCGCGCGTGGGCGGCGCGCCCGTGCAGCCCGCGCGGGGCCGGGCGCGCGCGCCCCAGCATGCGGGCGGCATCCGCATGTGGGCGGCGCGCTGCCCAGCCCGCGCGGGGCCGGGCGCGCATGCGCACCCGCGCGTGCGAGCAGCGCGCCCGCACAAACCGCGCAGGCCGGGCGCACACGTACCCGCGCGTGCGGGCAGCCCGCATGCGGGCAGCGCGGGGTGGGGGGGGGAGAGGCCGGATGTCCCGCGGAAGCCGTGGGCTGCCCGCGTTGTTGGCCTCGCCTGGGGACGTCGCCATCTTCGCCGAATCGGCGGGGCGTGCCCCACGATCGGCCGAAAGAGTCCGGCGTTCCACAGTCCATGGTCTTTTGGAGTTATGAGTTACTGACTCTGTACGGCAGATTCGTGTAGGTTTGGGCGGACATACCGAGACGCGGAAGAACCTAACATCGAGCAGCAGCGCGACAACGAAAAGGTGGGTTTTCCTTGAGACTGAGTATAAAGCTTGGGGAAACGGTAATGGTGTTAACTTCTGATTTATTAGTACTGACGCTGACAGTCTCTGTGATTTACGATATTACCCTGTATCTGATTATTTGGCTCGAGGTTGCGACACGCGCACCCGCGGCCTGGCCACCGCGAAGGGTGCTCTTTTCCGGAAAAGAGGTCTCTGACCCGTGTTTACCCACGAGGTGACGTAGTGGGGGCCCCCGTAGGTGTGGGGTTTGAGGCACCAAGGTGTGAGCGGTGCGACCCGTCGGGATTGGTGCCCGACGAGGTCAGGTGTTACAGGTGTTACAGGTATTACAGGTGTTACAGGTGTTACAGGTGTTCGCGGGTTACTTTTTATGAGCAGAGTGGTTGCTCCGGCTAGTCTTACTTTTGAGGCTTGGTATTACTTTTCTGCTTTTTATTATTTTTATCATGATAGTGTCGCTGACTACCCACTCCGTGACAGGTTCTTCCAGGGGTGAGAGGTAGGCGACGGTGAGGCCGAGGCGGGAGCAGTCGGGCTGTGGGAGCCCCAGTCTGCCGTTCCTTTACTTTCCTTGCATTTCATTTCATACTGTAGGCTACTGTGTGGTTCTCGATACCCTCGTGGGGTCGGTGTGGATGTGGATGTTGTTACATTGGATTTGAGACGTTGTGCCTTTCTTATTATCTTCAGTAGGCCAATTTCAAAGAAAAAAAAAAAGAAAAAGATTGCGAAAACCGTTTTTAAAACTTAGGTGTCGTGTGGGCACCATTTTCAAAACCCTGTGGATTTATGAATTGCGAAAATGGCTTTCAAAACCCAAGTGCTGTGTGGGCACGATTTCCAAACCCTGTGGTTTTATGTTAATTTCAAACTGGTTTTCAAATTTGGTGCCGGGTGGGCGCCGTTTTGAACAATTGTGGTTTTATGCTTTAAAATTGACCGGCCTTGGGAATTGTACTTGTTATGCATGTGTAATTAGGTCTCGCTCTGTTGTGATTAAAGAAATGCTTGTATTACACTGTTGTATTAGCTGCGACGCCGTGCATATACAGAGGAGACTCTGCCCGTTTGTCGAGTAAATCTGTATATGCGGCGGGTCTGGGCACGCGCCGGGGATGATTAAAAAGAAAGGGGGATTTTCACGCCCCGCAGTTGACTCTTACTTTCCGCTGAACGAAACCCCCGGGGCGTGACAGATTAAGATGGTATCAGAGAGGTTGCTTTAATCACAACAGTGACGGTCCAACATCCACCGAGATACCACACATAGCTACGAATAAATGAAATGAGCAGGGCTTATGGGTGTGGGACGTGAGAGATCGGGGAGGGGATATGTAGATATTTTTATTTTCCCTCTCGATATATATGGTGGTTCCTTCTAGCGGAGTCTAGAGCTAAGCTTTTTGATTGTATGTATGTACAGACGATGGTCCGAACTAGAGCGTCGGCCGAGGATGCAGGGGCGGATGCGACGGCATCGGCGGCCGCAGAGAACCAGCTCCTGCGGCAACAATTGAGGGAGATGGCGGGGCAGCTGGCGACCCTCACGGAACATGTGCGTCAACTGACGCAACAGCAACCGGCCGCGACGGTGACGGTCGCTCCTGCCCCTCCACAGGGGCCAACTGCACCGGCAGCAGCACCGCAAGCGACAGGGGCTGGGGTAGGGGCGGCCCCTCCACCGGCAGCAACGGCCGGGATAGCATCCACCCAGACCACGGCTCCGACGGCAGCACCTGCATCAGCGCCCGCGGGGCCGGCGCCGGGGGCCCTCGGCGGGAGTACCTCCGTGGCCGCCGCCGCCGCGGGGGAGGGGGCAGCTACACTGACGGAGCGAGAACGAGTACGAGCCAACCTGGCGGATTTCAAGAAGTTCGAGCCACCCACGTTCGAGGGGGAGACGACTGATCCCTGGGTCGTCGAAAAGTGGGTGGGATCGATGGAAAAGTTGTTCGAGGACTTACTCATAGAGGACTGCGAGCGAGTTCCCCTGGCGGTCCACTTTCTGGAGGGGAACGCCCGCTTATGGTGGAAGACGGTGCGCCCTGATCCCACAAAGGGCACCGTGCTTCCATCGTGGACGACGTTCAAACAGGAGCTGTTTGGGGCCTTCTTCTCCAACAGCGTCAAGAAGAAACTGGAGGACGACTTGAACCACATTCAGCAAGGGAGCAAGACGGTTATGGAATACCAACACGAATTCGTGCGCTTGGCAAATTGCGTCCCTTTCGTCATAAGGGACGAATCCCACAAGGCGCAACTGTTCGTGGATGGTTTGCGAAGTGATATCTTCCAAGTGGTTCAGGCAGCTGACTTACATACGTTCCAGAAGGTGGTCGACCGGGCCACTGTGGTAGAGCGCGGGTTCGCCGTTACCTGCGCTAGGAGGGAGGCCCCGGCACAGCATGAGGATAGGAAGCGGCAACAGCAGAGCTACGGGGGAGGTTCATCTACTGGGAGCCGACCCCCCAAGCGGTGGAGGCCACAGTCGGGATCACGGAGCGCACCTACAGGAGGACCGAGACCAGGAGACAGGCCTTGTGTGATCTGCGGGGGAGCGCACGGGGTGTTGGATTGCCCCCAGAGAGTCGATCATTGCTTCCGCTGCGGCAAGCAGGGGCACTTTCGCCGCAACTGCCCCCTTGCCGTGGGACCAGCCTCCTCTGCCACTTCCACGCCTTCGCCACAACTTTCTGGGCGGGGGAAAGCTCCTATGGGGTCGACCTCTAGGCCCCCGGCTTCGCGGCGCGAGGAGGAAAGGCAGCCTCAACCGGGCGGGCGAGTTTACTCAATGACCCGCCAGGGATCGGACCCGCCGGAGGACGTACTTGCAGGTATTACATCTGTTTCAAATTCCCGTGCTAGAACCCTCTTTGATACTGGAGCAACACACTCGTTCATTTCTCGTGACTACGTGTTTATGCATGACCTTGGGGAGACACCTCTCCAAAGCCGAATGACGGTCCAGACGGCGGGTGGGACACTGGAGGCGACCAGCTTGGTGGCCACCTGCCCGATCAAACTAGGGCGACTGCCTTGCCCTTGGGATTTGGTGGTGATTCCCCTGAAGGAGTACGACGTTGTATTGGGCATGGATTGGCTCTCAAGGTACCAAGTGCTTATCGACTGCGAGAAGAGGATGGTGCAACTACAAGAGCCAAGTTTTCCTAAAAATGCGTATCTGGCATGCAAGAGCACCTCCTTTCCGGCAGTCATCTCAGCGGCACGAGCCAGGAGACTGGTAGAGGGTGGGTGTGTGGCCTACTTGGCATCGGTGGATCTGGTTACCCGACCCTCGACGACACTTTCAGACATCCCAGTGGTGAGGGACTTCCCCGACGTCTTCCCAGCGGAACTGCCCGGGATACCCCCTGAACGAGAGGTGGTGTTCCCTATTGAACTCTTACCGGGTACTCAACCTATCACGAAGGCGCCCTATCGAATGGCCTTCGCGGAGTTGAAGGAGCTTAAGGCGCAACTGGAGGACCTCTTGGACAAAGGGTTTATCAGGCCGAGTGTGTCGCCCTGGGGCGCACCGGTACTCTTTGTACGGAAGAAGGACAGAAGCCTGCGTCTCTGCATCGACTACAGGGGAATAAACAAGGTTACAGTGAAGAATAAGTACCCCCTGCCCAGAATCGACGACCTCTTCGACCAGTTGCGGGGGGCGACGATTTTCTCAAAGATTGATCTGCAATCGGGCTACCATCAGCTCCGAGTTCGAAACGAGGACATCCCGAAGACCGCCTTCCGGACCCGGTATGGCCACTATGAGTTTACGGTTATGCCGTTCGGGCTTACGAACGCCCCCGCGGTCTTTATGGATATGATGAACCGAATTTTCAGACCATTCCTAGACCGGTTCGTAGTGGTTTTCATCGACGACATACTGATCTACTCACCCACCGACGAGGAGCACGAGGACCATTTACGGACGATTCTCCAAACCCTCAGGGAGCAGAAGCTGTTCGCTAAGCTCAAAAAGTGTGAATTCTGGCTACGCGAAGTGGGATTCCTGGGGCACGTGATCTCGGCGAAGGGAATCGCCGTGGACCCCAAGAAGGTGGAATCGGTGATCGACTGGCAGCCGCCGACGACGGTGACGGAGATCCGCAGTTTCTTGGGATTGGCGGGATATTACAGACGCTTCGTCGAGGGTTTCTCGAAAATTGCGGCCCCTTTAAACCGGTTGACCAAGAAAGGAGAAAAGTTTGTGTGGACGGCCCAATGCCAGGAGAGCTTTGAGGAACTAAAGAAAAGGCTAACCAGGGCGCCGATACTTGTGCTGCCGACCCCCGGAGAGGATTACGAAGTGTACTGCGACGCCTCGAGAATCGGCCTTGGGGGTGTTTTGATGCAACAGGGGAAGGTAATAGCCTATGCTTCTAGGCAACTAAAGGATTACGAAAGGAACTACCCGATACACGATTTGGAGCTGGCTGCGGTGGTCTTCGTTCTAAAGTTATGGAGACACTACCTCTTTGGTGTCCACTGTAACATCTTCTTAGATCATCAGAGCCTTAAGTACCTGTTCACCCAAAAGGAACTAAATCTGCGACAGAGGCGGTGGCTTGAGTTACTGAAGGATTACGACCTAACAATCCAATACCACCCCGGGAAGGCAAATGTGGTGGCGGACGCTTTGAGCAGGAAAGGGCGATTGGAAGTGGGATCAGTAGGCGCGATAACTGAGCAGAGTAACTTGATCGCGGATTTCTCACGACTGAGGTTGGAAGTGGTGCCAGCAGGCACGGTTGCGCAACTTCTAACTTTGGTAGTCAAGCCGACACTATTCGAGAAGATCCGGAAAGGACAGCAAACCGACCCTCACTTACAGCTCGTTCGAGACAGGATCTCCCCGGACCAAGTGAACGATTTTTCAGTGGAAGGGGACGGCACCATACGGTTCCGCGGGCGGATCTGCGTGCCGGATTCGTCGGAATTGAAGGAGGAAATTCTAGCAGAGGCACACGGCGCCCCTTATGCGGCGCATCCGGGGGGCACAAAGATGTACAGGGACCTCAAGCAGACCTTCTGGTGGCCCAAGCTGAAGGGGGATGTGACACGACATGTAGCTCACTGCCTAGTGTGCCAACAGATAAAGGCGGAACATCAGCGACCGGCGGGAAAGTTACAACCCTTACCGGTGCCAGAGTGGAAGTGGGATCATATCACCATGGACTTCGTCACTGTTGGTTTTTAAGGATCCACAAGGATCTAAATAGGTACTATCAAACACCTAGAGGGGGGTGAATAGGTGTAATATTTAAAAATCAAATCTCAGTGCAAAATAAAAAACCAATGCGGAAATAAAAATCAACACACCGAGATTTACGTGGAAACTCCAATCCAGGAGAAAAACCACGGGACCAACACGCAATAACAATCCACTAAGAAAAGAAGAATAACAAGGTGATTACCGACTCCACGGACTCAAACCCCTCCTTCAACTTCTTCGGACCTTGCGCTCACCGATTGCACGTCCACTGCACACGTTCGAATCCATGAACGCCACTCGAATCCACGAGCACACATTTCGAATCCACGAAACGCCTTTAGCACACCGAATCCACGATGCCACGTCGAATCCACGACGCAAACTCAGCCGATAAGAATATTGGCTTCGATGGTGATCCTTTGCTTAGATTATCATTGAGGAACCGTAGAAGAAATCTCTAAGCAAATACTAGATCAATTCGACAAAAGATAGATCTTGGAAGAACCGTCGAATTGACCTAAAAGAGGCTATAAAGAAGAACGATAAAAACCTAGCCTCTAGGGTTGCTCTCAAGTGTTTTATTAATTGATCGGTCGTTCTTGAGAAACCCTAAGTGTCTATTTATAGGTTAGAAACCTTTGGAAAGAGATAAGAATCAAAAACATACCTTATCTGAAAATTTTCAGGACGACGATCCGGATCGGGATTACTGCGATCCGGATCGTCGTAACGTGATAGACAATTCCAGAAAACCAAGGGTTCGGGATCCGGATTGCAAGGCCCGATCCGGATCGTTCATGCAATTTCAGCAAAGTCCCATGTTCGGGATCCGGATCGGAATGGCCTGGATCCGGATTGGATTTGCCAATGAACAATCACCCTTCGGGATCCGGATTGGATTGTCTGATCCGGATCCTGAACATGTCCCATGTCCAGTTTTTGATTTTTATGCAATTAAAAATTCATCCAAGTGTTTCTACACTATAAGAAAGTATTCGGATCACCAAAATTATTTAGTTAAACATACCTGATCCTTTTGAATACTTTCTTCTTGAGATTGATGTAACTGATCCACAATTCTTCATCTTCAATCTTCAAGACTCAAGACACTGAGTGTCAACTTGAGCTCTTGTTGAATTTTCTCTAAGTCTTTGATTGCTGATTGACAATTTGATCCCTTTAAGACTCCGACTCAAACTGACTTGACTCACGAAATATGCCAACACCAAAAAGCCGTAACAATCTCCCCCTTTGGCAATTTCGTGACAAAACCCAAATATACATAAAAACGCTCAAGTCACTCATCTTAAACCAAAAAATCGAAATTCAATGTCATCACCAAAACATTGATTTTCTTTGCGTGAAAGATCCAATAAATACAAAATTATATTTGAACCAAACAGTCCTAGAACATACTCTATGACTTAGGACTTGGAGTCTTAAAGTGATGTAATTCCTGCAAAACAAAACTCCAAACAAAATCAAACGTTAGTCGTTAGAAATTAAAATCCTACATTTGATTCGTCCTTTTGGTTCTTTTGTTTTTCGGCTCTTTCAATTTTTTCTTTGTCTCCCCCTATCTTGAGCATCTATGTTCTCCCCCTTTGTGATACGATCATCATTTTTCGTTCTCCCTCATTTTTCCATTTTCGTTTGTCCTCTCTCGATGATCTCATCTCCGTCATTTCTCTTCTCCCCCTTTTTGTCACAAATTGTCAAACAGTGAACATACTAGACAAAAGGAAATCACTAACAACATTAGTTCATAGAGAAAGAGAGATAAAAGCTCAGTTCCGGTATATAACAAAAATGCAGATTGCGTACCGGTACCAGAAGTCAAAAATCAAATAATTCCTTGAAACAAATCCAGATTTTAGAATCTTTTCAAATACCGATTTGTATTCCATCAAGAAATCAATTTAAGTGCTTTAACCAATGAATTAACAAGATGTCATTCAATCCAATTAATTTCACAAAATTAAAAAGATTTACTCCTAAATCATGAAAAGCAAAGATAAAACATTATAAACAGTTTTTCATGTTATATTCATCAAACACAAGTCATCAAAAATAATCTTGAGATCCAAACTCTATCAAGATGTAACGAATTTACAAAGATGACTTACGGAGATTTCCAAATGACATCAATCTTGAATTCTACCCTTTCATCAGAATAATTTAGAAAAATTCCATAATAACCAGAAAAAGTATGTAAGCACTTTAGCGCATCAACTTTAAACAAAAGTCATCGTTTCATGCAACAAGAAATAGATTATACCAAATCTATCAAAAATACTCAAAAATGAAACGAAAATTTATGAAAATTAAAACCCTTAAAGTTGAACAACTTCAATCACATCTAACATGATCTTATGCGTAATGCCTTTATCAAATCATCAATTTGGTAAAGAAAATGAAATACCAAGATCAATAGATGTTTGAAATCCCAGATAAGTTAGATAATATATCTAGACAATCTGTTGAAGAGAGTGGCTCTTTGAGCATCTTTCGTTAAAAATCCACCTTATACCAACCTTGAAATTTGACAGAGTCAAGTATTTCAATATGCATTTTATTTAATCAAAAATTGAAAAACCATGCTTGGTATGCATGTGGTAGCTGCACACAGTACTCGGACGACCGAGGTGGTAGCTCTTTCCTCCATGTGGTGGTAGTTTTCACACTCCTCATTGGGATGTAACTCTTTCCACATCTTTTGAGCATTTTACTTTTCTTTGACTCCCCCTCAATTGGCTATCAATTATTTAATATATAAGGTATTCAACCAAAAATTGATCCCGCATTCATACTCGACTAAATAGTCAAATAAGATAATGACTATACCAAGAGATCATTGAGAGAGAAATTGACTTTGATCACTTAAAAGATGAATTAATTAACATAAATGATCATTGCAACATCGAAATATTATGATGTCAAAAGCATAATAGATTTCTAAATGCGTGAAAAGATGCAATTAAAGTCAATATAACCAATGCTCAACAATGTGTTTTGTTCTTGAGTGCAACACAGGATTTTTAGGAATGTTTATAGCACTTGTGTTGTCACAAAGACTTCACACAACCTAGATAGATTAAGCATCTAAAGATCACACATGATTTCTAAAATTTGATGCTTATAACTATCAAAAACTCCTATAATGAAGTATCTTCAAGATTATGATTATGGAGTAAAGTTGATAATCCATATAAAATTAATTTGGAGTGAATGAACGTGAAGCCCTTTTTATTCAATGCACTTGTTCAATAAAAACCCTTTTGTTCAAAAACAAAGTATAAAAACAAAGAGCATTGAAAAACATGTAATGCAAAGATTAAGAAAAATATGAAGGGAAAACCAATCAAAGCATTACATACAGTCATAAGCTATTTAGAACTTAAGACAAGGAAAGATATCACCTTTCCGAATCCAAAATCGCTGGATTTTGGGTTGTCTTGATTCGTTGTGGCCGGGGGTTGTCCGCTTTGACTGTTGATCCACCTTAGGTCTTTGCCTCGCAATAATCCACTTGTATGATTGATGTTGTGGCTCGGACCTTTGGTGGGTTGAGTGAACTCCTTTGACTTGATGTGTCTTTTGATTCCGTTGAGTCCGCTCCGTAGATGAAGTTGCCGAAGGATTCTTCTTTCTCTTTTTCGGGCAATTCTTCACCAAATGTCCTTCAAGTCCACATAGGTGACAAGTTCTTCCTTTCAATTTCATTGTGGAACTTGAAGCATGCACAGTTTGGTCCTTTTTAAATCCCAAACCAACCTTGCTTGTTTGACCTAATCCGGACATACAATCAAGTTTCTTGGAACCGGTTGAAAGCCTTTGTATGTCGGATTTGAGTTGATGAACTTGCTTGGTCAAAGCTTGGTTGGTGACATGAATCTCCTCAAACTGCTTTTCAAGAAAACCAATCTTGTCCATATATGATTTTGCGTTCGTCTCCGATTGGTTTAGCTTTTCTTGGAGGATTTTATTGTTATCCAATAAACGTCCTTGTTCCTCCTCGAGATCATGAAGTTTGATCTTTAAAGCTTGATTCTCGTCTTGAACCTCAAGTCGTTGCTTCCTCAACTTCTTGATATGCTTGGCCATCTTCTTTGATTCCGCAAGAAGTTGTTGGTATGCCTCAACGAGTTCTTCTTCGTCCGACTCCCCCTCACTTGATGACTCTCCGCCGGATGTTGATGTTTCATGCAAAATCAAAGGAATAGAGTCAGTGACTAAAGATGATAAGCACAAATTAGAAGAGGGAATTTGAGAGGCATGAAAAGCAACAACTTTTTCCTCTTCACTTGAGGTCGATTCATCGAAACTAGAATCGTCCCAAGTTTTTGCTTGCAAAGCCTTCTTTTTGTATGATTTCTTAGAAGGACAATCCGTTGAAATATGGCCGTAGCCTTTGCATCGATAACATCGGATTTCCCCTTCGAAATCATCTTTTTCTTTTTCTTTAGAAGGTTTTGCAACGCCTTTGAGTTTAGAGGATTTAGAACCCGATGATCCTTTAGATGATTTCGTGGATGAAGATCCATCGGTTCGATTCTTCCAAAATTTCCGACGAAATTTCTTTGTGATCCGCGCCAATTGTTCTTCAAAATCGGCTAAAGAGATTTCATCGTCGGAACTTGATTCGCTATCTTCTTCCTTTGTTGATTTGAATGCAATACCTGTAAGCTTAGAAGAAGACTTGGAAGAAACTTGATTAGTAGGAAAAGTCATCTCATAAGTTTGCAAAGCACCTACTAATTCCTCTACACTCATCTCATCCGGATGACTAACGGTTTCAATGGCGGTAACCTTTGCCCTAAACCGTTCCGGAAGAGTCCGAAGTATCTTTCTTACAATTTTCGACTCCGGGATCTTTTCTCCTAAATTAGCACATGTATTAATTACATCTTGAAGTCTAGTGTAATAATCTGTAAACAATTCATGCTCTTCCATATGAATAGAGTCAAATTGACTTGTAAGCATCTGGAGCTTTTGAATTTTTACAAGATTAGTACCCTCATGTGTAATTTTGAGAATATCCCAAATTTCCTTCGCGGTTTCACACGCGGAAATTCTTGTAAACTCAGTCGAGGAAAGAGAATTATATAAAGCGTTCATACCTTTCCCATTGTAAGAAGATCTTTCGATTTCCTCTTTGGACCATCTAGAGCGAGGTTTTGGGGTAGTAGAATTTCCTACTTCCTCAACAGGATGCACCCAACCGTATTCAACGGTTTGCCAAACACGCTCATCAATAGAGATGAGAAAAGCTCTCATCCGCACTTTCCAATATGCATAATTGGTCCCATCAAAAAGAGGAGGTCTAAAAATATTACCACTTTCACCCGACATGATAGATAAACCTAAAACCCGCTCTGATACCAATTGTTGGTTTTTTAGGATCCACAAGGATCTAAATAGGTACTATCAAACACCTAGAGGGGGGTGAATAGGTGTAATATTTAAAAATCAAATCTCAGTGCAAAATAAAAACCAATGCGGAAAATAAAAATCAACACACCGAGATTTACGTGGAAACTCCAATCCAGGAGAAAAACCACGGGACCAACACGCAATAACAATCCACTAAGAAAAGAAGAATAACAAGGTGATTACCGACTCCACGGACTCAAACCCCTCCTTCAACTTCTTCGGACCTTGCGCTCCACCGATTGCACGTCCACTGCACACGTTCGAATCCACGAACGCCACTCGAATCCACGAGCACACGTTTCGAATCCACGAAACGCCTTTAGCACACCGAATCCACGATGCCACGTCGAATCCACGACGCAAACTCAGCCGATAAGAATATTGGCTTCGATGGTGATCCTTTGCTTAGATTATCATTGAAGAACCGTAGAAGAAATCTCTAAGCAAAGATTAGATCAATTCGACAAAAGATAGATCTTGGAAGAACCGTCGAATTGACCTAAAAGAGGCTATAAAGAAGAACGATAAAAACCTAGCCTCTAGGGTTGCTCTCAAGTGTTTTATAAATTGATCGGTCGTTCTTGAGAAACCCTAAGTGTCTATTTATAGGTTAGAAACCTTTGGAAAGAGATAAGAATCAAAAACATACCTTATCTGGAAATTTTCAGGACGGCGATCCGGATCGGATTACTGCGATCCGGATCGTCGTAACGAGATAGACGATTCCAGAAAACCAAGGGTTCGGGATCCGGATTGCAAGGCCCGATCCGGATCGTTCATGCAATTCAGCAAAGTCCCATGTTCGGGATCCGGATCGGAATGGCCTTGGATCCGGATTGGAATTGCCAATGAACAATCACCCTTCGGGATCCGGATTGGATTGTCTGATCCGGATCCTGAACATGTCCCATGTCCAGTTTTTGATTTTTATGCAATTAAAAATTCATCCAAGTGTTTCTACACTATAAGAAAGTATTCGGATCACCAAAATTATTTAGTTAAACATACCTGATCCTTTTGAATACTTTCTTCTTGAGATTGATGTAACTGATCCACAATTCTTCATCTTCAATCTTCAAGACTCAAGACACTGAGTGTCAACTTGAGCTCTTGTTGAATCTTCTCTAAGTCTTTGATTGCTGATTGACAATTTGATCCCTTTAAGACTCCGACTCAACTGACTTGACTCACGAAATATGCCAACACCAAAAAGCCGTAACAGTCACCGGGTTCCCACGTTCACAGCAAGGGCACGACACAATATGGGTCGTAGTGGACCGACTAACCAAGTCAGCGCACTTCCTGTCCATCCACACAACCTGGACCCGAGAGCGGTTGGCTCAAGTCTACCTCAGCGAGATTGTGAGGTTACATGGAGTACCAGCATCGATCACATCGGATAGAGACACGCGCTTCGTCTCGAAGTTTTGGCAGAGCCTGCAGCGAGCCTTGGGGACTAAACTACAGTTCAGCACGGCCTTCCACCCGCAGACAGACGGACAGTCGGAGCGAGTGATACAGACGCTAGAGGACCTGCTTCGGGCCTGTGTACTTGATTGGGGGGTCGGTTGGGAGCGTTACCTGCCACTCGTAGAATTCGCTTACAACAACAGCCACCAGGCCAGCATCCAGATGGCACCCTACGAAGCCTTATACGGGAGACGCTGCCGATCCCCGATCTGTTGGGATGACTTGGGAGAACAGAAGTTCTTGGGACCCGACTTGGTGGAAGAGACTGAAGAGAAGGTGCGCCTCATCAGACAGCGCTTACTGACCGTCCAGAGTCGACAAAAGAGCTACGCGGATCGGAGACGCCGCGACCTAGAGTTCCAGGTGGGAGAACACGTGTTTTTGCGGGTCTCGCCGTCCAGGGGAATCAAGCGGTTCGGGTTGAAGGGCAAGCTGAGCCCGCGGTTTGTGGGGCCGTTCGAGATCCTGGAGCGCATTGGCCCAGTGGCTTACCGCCTTGCCCTACCACCGAACCTCAACCAGGTCCACGACGTGTTCCACGTTTCGATGCTCAAGAAATACCTCCCCGACCCATCGCATGTCCTGGACGTCTCGACACTCGAACTGAAGGAGGACCTAAGCTTCGAGGAAACCCCAGTGCGAATCCTAGCAAGAGAGAGCAAGACGATGCGAAACCGAGCCATCCCCTACGTGAAGGTGCTCTGGAGCAACCACAAGGAGCGGGAAGCGACGTGGGAGCTGGAGTCAAAGATGAGGGAGGGCTACCCCTACCTTTTCACCGCGAACCAGGATTGAGTTTCGGGGACGAAACTCGTTTTTAAGAGGTGAGTGGTGTAGTAGCCGCTGGTTTAAAATGCTGTGGTTCTGTTTTTGGGTCTACTTTTGGTTTTCCTTTATTTCGCGTTTCGTTTTGGGGGTCCGGAGGGTGAACTAACATTTCTTTGTTTCCGGGCAGACCGTCGGGGCTCGCGGGTATTTTTAGTCAATAAAGCTCGCGAAACAGAGAACGGCGGCGCAATCGGTTTTGGATTCCGACTCCGGAATCTCCCAGAATAAATTCCGGAAGGTGGCTAGCGGTTCAGGCGATCAACACGGTTTACCAGGCAGACCGGACCCTGGTTCGCACCCGACTTATTACATTCTTTTGACTTGGTGTGGGGTTCATCCCCATTTCTCATTTGGACCGCTCGGTTTATTTCGCATTTGGGGAACTCGTCCCTTTTTCTCAACCCCTCTCACTCTAGGCGTACGACACCCCGAGCACGGACGAGGAACCGACTCCCCCTACCCTACTTCTCACCGATCGCATAGAGGATCAAGGCGGTGCGACTGAAAAGAAGGAGGGACGACCGCTCACCCTTCTCTCCGGGCACACAAGACGGGACGATCCTTTCCTCGACCAACCCTAGCCGACGAAACCGAGGTGAGCATATTTTAGGGTTTCCGTTAATTCTTGTTTCTTTTAAGCAAACGGGGGGGGGGAGGGCGACGTCATCGCCGGAGTCCGGCGCGCGCGGAGCCGCGCATGCGGGCAGCACCGCATGCGGGCGGCGCGGCCGCACAGGCCGCGCGGGGCGCGCGCGCGACCCGCATGCGGGCAACACCGCATGCGGGCGGCACGGCCGCACAGGCCGCGCGGGGGCGCGCGCGACCCGCACGCGGGCGCGGCACCCGCGCGTGGGCGGCGCGCCCGTGCAGCCCGCGCGGGGCCGGGCGCGCGCCCGCGCATGCGGCACCCCATGCGGGCGGCGCTGCGCCCGGCAGCGCGCGCGCATGCAACCGCGCGCGGGCAGCGCGGGGCGCACGGGCGCACACGCACCCGCGCGTGCGGGCAGCCCGCATGCGGGCAGCGCGGGGGGGGGGGGGGGGGGGGAGGCCGGATGTCCCGCGGAAGCCGTGGGCTGCCAGCGTTGTTGGCCTCGCCCGGGGACGTCGCCATCTTCACCGAATCGGCGGGGCGTGCCCCACGATCGGCCGAAAGAGTCCGGCGTTCCGCAGTCCATGGTCTTTTGGAGTTATGAGTTACTGACTCTGTACGGCAGATTCGTGTAGGTTTGGGCGGACATACCGAGACGCGGAAGAACCTAACATCGAGCAGCAGCGCAACAACGAAAAGGTGGGTTTTCCTTGAGACTGAGTATAAAGCTTGGGGAAACGGTAATGGTGTTAACTTCTGATTTATTAGTACTGACGCTGACAGTCTCTGTGATTTACGATATTACCCTGTATCTGATTATTTGGCTCGAGGTTGCGACACGCGCACCCGCGGTCTGGCCACCGCGAAGGGTGCTCTTTTCCGGAAAAGCGGTCTCTGACCCGTGTTTACCCACGAGGTGACGTAGTGGGGGCCCCCGTAGGTGTGGGGTTTGAGGCACCAAGGTGTGAGCGGTGCGACCCGTCGGGATTGGTGCACGACGAGGTCAGGTGTTACAGGTGTTATAGGTATTACAGGTGTTACAGGTGTTACAGGTGTTCGCGGGTTACTTTTTATGAGCAGAGTGGTTGCTCCGGCTAGTCTTACTTTTGAGGCTTGGTATTACTTTTCTGCTTTTTATTATTTTTATCATGATAGTGTCGCTGACTACCCACTCCGTGACAGGTTCTTCCAGGGGTGAGAGGTAGGCGACGGTGAGGCCGAGGCGGGAGCAGTCGGGCTGTGGGAGCCCCAGTCTGCCGTTCCTTTACTTTCCTTGCATTTCATTTCATACTGTAGGCTACTGTGTGGTTCTCGATACCCTCGTGGGGTCGGTGTGGATGTGGATGTTGTTACATTGGATTTGAGACGTTGTGCCTTTCTTATTATCTTCAGTAGGCCAATTTCAAAGAAAAAAAAAAAAGAAAAAGATTGCGAAAACCGTTTTTAAAACTTAGGTGTCGTGTGGGCACCATTTTCAAAACCCTGTGGATTTATGAATTGCGAAAATGGCTTTCAAAACCCAAGTGCTGTGTGGGCACGATTTCCAAACCCTGTGGTTTTATGTTAATTTCAAACTGGTTTTCAAATTTGGTGCCGGGTGGGCGCCGTTTTGAACAATTGTGGTTTTATGCTTTAAAATTGACCGGCCTTGGGAATTGTACTTGTTCTGCATGTGTAATTAGGTCTCGCTCTGTTGTGATTAAAGAAATGCTTGTATTACACTGTTGTATTAGCTGCGACGCCGTGCATATACAGAGGAGACTCTGCCCGTTTGTCGAGTAAATCTGTATATGCGGCGGGTCTGGGCACGCGCCGGGGATGATTAAAAAGAAAGGGGGATTTTCACGCCCCGCAGTTGACTCTTAGTTTCCGCTGAACGAAACCCCCGGGGCGTGACACTATTTGAGAGCCTCCCTGTGCTAGGGAGTTTATGAAGTGGTTGAACTGCGCACTCCAGGTTTCGAGGGACGAGGCGCATAGGATATGTGTGATTGGGAGTGGATTGCGCCAGGATACCTTTCAGTTTAGTTGGTCCCTCCATTACGGATTATTGACGCTTCGATAGAGTAGGCGTGGTGTATGGAGCGTGGCGTTGCAGTTCCTTTGGATAGGGATCTGCCACCAGAAGCGAGTTCTGGATTTTGGAGCTTCGTGTCGGGTGATGGAGCATAGATCGGTCGGCAGAGGCATTTCTGATTCTTTTTCCAGGATAGCAGATTTCAGAGATGCCAAAGATCGAGTAGACCCCGATGGTAGCATCAGCACCTACATCTGAGTGGCGCGGCGGTAGCATGGATTGGTTATCTACGGAGGACCACATTTGTCACCCCAGTGTGAGCAAAGGCAGAGATCGTGCTCCCTATGTGGATAGTCTAGATACCTTCTGACAGACTGGACGTTGACGTCGAGGCAGACTGAGCGACGACCACCTGCATCGAGCGGATGTGTCTGTGCCGCTCGGTTGGAGGGCGCCACAGCAACGGATCGAGTTGTCACCGGCATGATTTCATTACAGCAGTCTGAATTAGTGTATTTGTCTTTCCTGTCTGGACTGGAGGTAGAGTTGTTACCACGTACACTAGAGGTACATGTTCATGTTGGTGTTGTGCATGTGGGGGAGCCTTGTGGATCGTGTCCAGTACAGTTGAGACTTGGAATTATACCAGCAGGTGTTACGGTTCAGTGACAACTCCACGACTCAGATTGAGCACACAGGATGGATCAGTTGGTGCGGTATCGTGCAACTACTGATTGTGGATTGAGGACAGCGACCTTTCCGCGAGTTGGACATCAGGAGTTCATCTTCACAGGTCACCGGGGTATCCTTCCTGCAGCTGTGGCTTCAACGGTTTGGGTTAGGTGCTACTCTTTGAGCGTAGGTGACGATTAGGACGTGAGGTTGTGTCCTTAGGGGTCACGGTTAGATCGTAGCTTCCCTTTTGTAGCCACGGCAGGAATGACTTCAACACTTCTCTCCCTTTTCTTTCCCTTGTGTTGAAATTTTCGAACAGGACGAAAACTTCGAAAGACTGCTCCAGAAATGGAGACGGTGCCCGAACATGTTCTTGTTTGATTGGGGCGAAGGCACTGGTCCTTTCGAAATTTTCGGACTTTTCGTTAATTTTAGCCGTTTTCTAAATTGAGAGTTGGAGTTGACGACTTTCCTGCTGGTGGGGCCTTTACCCTCCTTGTTGGTTGTGTTGGCGTAATTCGTGTAGTTTTGGACGAGTAGAGTTGGTTGTTCTTCCTTGTCCTCTGCCTCTTGGAATTTTTTAGGTTTTTCCAATTTTGGACTCCTTGCCCGTGTGGACTCGCTTCGCGGAGTGTGGGTAGCGACTGGGGAGCTGGAGACGGTGCTGATGGATACTTACCCTTGGCTTTGGAACTCCCCATTTGAGCCGTGTTAGTTTCGAGGATGAAACTTTCTTTTAGTGGGGGAGGATGTGAGGACCCGGATCCCCGCGTTGGGTTTGCTCGTTGTTTGGCAGCTTTTGGTGGCCTGTGTGGTGTCTCGGTGGTGTTTGTGCGCAATTTGGACACAAGTGATGGACTTCGGGCTTAAAAAAGGGATCACGTAGGTAATTGGAGGACCCGTCGAGTGTTTAGAAGTGGTTTTGCGCGACACGGATGTCAAAATTAGACTCAGGGCGAAGTTTGGATAAAAGATCACCTCTTCGGATGCCTTCGGCAATTTTTAGAGTTGGAATTTGGCAAAACGGACATCGGATTTGGATTCAGCGCGCGAAAACGATGAAATTGGACTATTTACTTGCTTTTTTCGGAGACCGGATGACGCGCACATTTTTCGAGGCAGGTGGTAGGTACTGTTCCGGCCGTCGGCGGGCAGCGGCGGCGGGCAGCGGCGGAGCGCGGCGGCGCGGTCGCAGGCGCGGCGGCGGGCAGGCGCAGGCAGGCGCGCAGGCGCGGGCAACGCGCAGGCGCGGGCAGGCGCGCGGGCGCGCGAGCAGGTGCGCGGTCCACGGCGCCGGCGTGCACCGGAGGGCGGACACGTGGCGGCCTACGGTTGGTGTGGTGTAGCACGCTCGGTGCACCGAGCTGGAGCGACTTGCCTCGGGCGCGTGCCTGGCACAGTGCACAAGCGGGCTGGCGCGCGCACGTGCGCGCGCCAGGCGCGCGTTGACCGACTGCCGGGCCATGCGTCGGCGTTTGGAGGCGGCCACGTGGCGCGAGCCGGGTGGACAGTGTTGTTGTCGCCTGTTTGGCGGGCTACGTCGAGGCCCGTGAGGGATTCGGGCCTGCACAGTGTTGGGCCGGGCCCAACACTGTAGCAGCCCGAATCTTCTGGGCGCCCGGAACCAGGGACTCAACTGGTATTATTTGCACAGTGTTGGGCCGGGCCCAACACTGTAGCAGCCCGAATCTTCTGGGCGCCCGGAACCAGGGACTCAACTGGTATTATTTGATTTGTTTTTTTGGGGCTATTTAAGGATCCGAGCCTTCTTCTTCTCAGTTTTTTTTCGCGTTCCGAGCTTCAAACTGTCACACCCCGGGGGTTTGTTTTAGCGGAAACGGTTCAGAGAAGGTACACATTTGGCGCGTAAATTTTTTTTTTTTTTTTTAAATTAAACCCTCGTCCCCGGCACGTGCCCAGACCCGCCGCATATGCAGAATCACTCTGCAAACGGACAGAGTCTCCTCTGTATATGCACGGCGTAGCAGCTCATACAAGGTTCAATACAATCAATCATTCAATCACAACAGTTCCATCAATCAACTATGCACCATAACTGAATAATAAGCCCGGCCAAGGCTTTTTTTTGAAAGGATAAATTCACAGTTTGAAAACGGTGCTTACCCAGCACTCAGATTTTGAAAACGCATTCGAAAACGGCATAAATCCACAGGGTTTTGAAAACAGTGCCCACACGACACTTGAGTTTTGAAATTCGTTTTCACAATCCATAAATCCCCAGAGTTTTGAAAACAGTGCCCACACGACACTTAAATTTTTAAAAGCGGTTTTCGCAGTTCTTTTTTTTTTCTTTGGTTTACATTTTCTTTTCCAAAACGGCCGACAGAGACTAAAGGAAAGATAAGTACATAAGGAAACAACCAAATGTAAACCATGCCGACATCCACACCGACCCCACGAGGGTATCGAGTGTGACACCCCCGGAATTTGGATTACTCCTCTATATAAATGATATAATAGGACTAAATCTCTAACCCGGCTATAGCATTTTGGATGGTAGCAAGATCCAAGAGGAACATGAGAGTTAAGCGTGCTAGAGCTAGAGTAGTTCTAGGATGGGTGACCCCCTGGGAAGTGGGGCGTCACAGTTGGTATCAGAGCCATTCACCAGCCGGAAATGTGAGATGAGTCTCGTCTGAGCCAGGGTTATATAGCGGGTAGAGCGAGGCTCCCCGGCTAATGACCGTTGTGAGTGGAGTGCAGCTCCTCACAAGGTCGGCTAAGGCTAGCGAGACGAGTCTCACATCGCCTGGTGCTTGTGAGTGTGCTTGAGCATGACGTGGACGTCAGGGCTTAAAGGGGGGAAGAATGTGACACCCCCGGAATTTGGATTAGTCCTCTATATAAATGATATAATAGGACTAAATCTCTAACCCGGCTATAGCATTTTGGATGGTAGCAAGATCCAAGAGGAACATGAGAGTTAAGCGTGCTAGAGCTAGAGTAGTTCTAGGATGGGTGACCCCCTGGGAAGTGGGGCGTCACATCGAGAACCACGCAAATGACTACAAACGTAAATGAAACGCAAAAGTAAAAGAGGAAATACAGTCCGGGTCCCCAGCGACCCAGAAGCTCCTGCCCCGTCCTCACCGTCGTCTACCTCTCCCCCCGTCTGGACCCTGTCACGAAGTGGGAAGTCAGTGACGAATAATAGTAGAGCAGGAAAAGTAGTAAGTCAAACCGTAAAGTAAACCGGAGCAACCACCCACCCAAGAGGGAAAAGATAACCTGCGCCCCTGTATCCTGCAATACCCGACCACGTCGGACAACTAAACCGACGGGCGTACCGTACCTGCAATATCCGACCACGTCGGACAACTAAACCGACGGGTCGCACCGCTCGCACCTCGGCGCCTCAAACCCCACAACTACAGGGGCCCCACTACGTCACCTCGTGGGTATACACGGGTCATAGACCACTTTTCCGAAAAAGCGCACCCTTTGCGGTGGCCAAACCGCGGGTGCGCGTGCTGTAGCCTCGAGCCAAGTAACCATAACCACCATCATGTCAGCATCATAATATATAACAAGAGTAAAATGGCAACATGTATAATCAAAAGTAAAATGGTAATATATGCGATCGAAAGTAACCCGCTAACATGTATAATCAAAGGCAAGGCAATAATACGTGTACTCGAAGGTAGCCCGCTAACATGTAATTATCAAAAGGAGAACGACCGCCGGAGACCGACGCTAAACACCACGAAGAAACCCACCTGTCACTAGTAGCGATTCACGCTCGACTCCCCGCGTCCCGGCGCGCTCCCCGAAGCTGCAAAACGAAATCCCCGGGCGGGGAGGTCAAGATCCTTTAAACGCAAAGCAAAGAAGAGCCCCAACACCAACCGGTTTCTGACGGCAGCGACCAAACCCCCGCGCGCCGCCGTGCTGCCCATGCGGCGCCTCGCACGGTGCCCAACCCGCGCGATGCACAGCCTGCCTGCGCGGGCTGCCCTGCGTGGCGCCTCGCATGCGGGTGGCCCCGCGCGGCGCCCCGCGCGGCGACCCCTGCATGCGGGCGCCCCGCGCGGCGCCCCAGCGTGCGCGGGCTGCCCCGCGCGGCGCCCCGCATGCGGGTGGCCCCGCGCGGCGGCCCCTGCATGCAGGCGTCCCGCGCGGTGCCCCCGCATGCGCGGGCTGCCCCGCGCGGCGCCCCCGCGTGCGCGGGCTGCCCCGCGCGGCGCCCCGCATGCGGGTGGCCCCGCGCGGCGGCCCCTGCATGCAGGTGCCCCCGCATGCGCGGGCTGCCCGCGCGGTGCCCCACATGCGGGTGGTCCCGCGCGACGGCCCGCTCGGGAGAGCCGCCCGCAGGCACGGGCAGCCCCCCCCCCGCGCGGCGTCAAGCCCGCGCGGGTTCCCTGCCGGCCGGTGGCTCGCCCCTCCCCCTCCTCTACCTCCGACAATCCAAGAGATCCCTCCCCTTGACTCATAACAAGAAACGACAAGGAAAACGAAGCACGGCTCACCTTGTTTTCGTCGGCACCGGGCGAAGGAGAGGGATCGTCCTTTTCGCGCTCGTCGGCTCTTTGCGGGGAGGCGATCGATCTCTTCTCTTCCACGCCGACCGATGGGAAGAACAAGGGTTTTGGGGAACCGCTCCTCGTCCGCGCTCGGGATATCGTACGCCAAGGTGAGGGGAGGCAAGGTTTTGAAAAAACCTAATTCCCAAGGCCGATTAGTTAGTCGTTTGGGCGCAGTGGATTTGAACCCAAACTAAAATTTAACCACTCGGGCGAAAGAGAAAAGGGGGGGGGTAAATCCCATACCTCAAACAGATCGACTAATCGATTTGATTGCGAACCAGAGTCCGGTCTGCCTCGGTAATTGTGTAAGTCGCCTGGACCGTAATACAAAACTTCCGGAATTTATTCCGGGAGGTTCCGGAGTCGGAAACCAAAATCGATCGCGCCGCCGGTCTCCGTTTCGCGAGCCTTATAATCCAAAAATACCCGCGAGCCCCGACGGTCTGCCCAGAAACAAATAAAAATAAGCCACCCCCGGATCCCCTTGGTCAAAACGCGGTTCAATAAAATTCAAAGGAAAGTCCTGAATGACAAATAAACCCGCGGTTATCACATCACTCACCTCTTAAAAACGAGTTTCGTCCTCGAAACTCAGACCCGGGTGGTGGTGAGGAGGTCGGGGTAGCACTCCCTCATTTTAGATTCCAGCTCCCATGTTGCTTCTCGCTCCTCATGGTTGCTCCACAGTACCTTCACGTAAGGGATGGCCCGATTTCGCAGTGATTTGATTTCCCTTGCCAGGATTCTCACAGGGGTTTCCTCGAAGCTTAGGTCTTCCTTAAGGTCGAGCGTAGAGACGTCCAGAATATGTGATGGATCGGAGAGGTACTTACGGCGCATCGAAACGTGGAATACGTCGTGGACTCGATCGAGGTTTGGTGGTAGGGCAAGGCGGTAAGCCACTGGGCCGATGCGCTCCAAGATCTCGAAAGGCCCCACAAACCGTGGGCTCAGCTTGCCCTTTAGCCCGAAACGCTTGATCCCTCTGGATGGCGAGACCCGTAACAGTACGTGTTCCCCCACTTGGAATTCCAAGTCGCGGCGCCTTTGGTCTGCGTAGCTCTTCTGTCGACTCTGGGCGGTCAGCAGGCGCTGTTTGATGAGGCGTACCTTCTCTTCCGTTTCTTCCACCAAGTCGGGTCCCAAAAATTTTCGTTCGCCCAAGTCGTCCCAACAAATCGGGGAACGGCAGCGTCTCCCATATAAGGCTTCGTAGGGCGCCATCTGGATGCTGGCCTGGTAGCTGTTGTTGTAGGCGAATTCCACGAGAGGTAGGTAGCGTGACCAGCCGATCCCCCAGTCAAGCACACAGGCTCGAAGCAGGTCTTCGAGGGTCTGTATCACTCGCTCCGATTGCCCGTCCGTCTGGGGGTGGAAGGCTGTGCTGAACTGAAGTTTGGTCCCCATGGCCCGCTGGAGGCTCTGCCAAAACTTCGAGACGAAGCGCGTGTCTCTATCCGAGGTGATCGATGCCGGCACTCCATGTAGCCTCACGATCTCGCTAATGTAAACTTGAGCTAACCGTTCTCGGGTCCATGTCGTATGGATGGGCAGGAAGTGTGCTGACTTGGTTAACCGGTCTACTATGACCCAAATCGCGTCGTGCCCCTGTTGTGAGCGTGGAAACCCCGTGACAAAATCCATGGTGATCTGGTCCCACTTCCACTCTGGCACCGGTAGAGGCTGTAGCTTCCCTGCTGGTCGCTGATGCTCGGCCTTTATTTGTTGGCACACTAGGCAATGAGCTACGTGTCGAGTGACGTCCCCCTTCATTTTGGGCCACCAGAAGGTCTGTTTAAGGTCCCTGTACATCTTCGTGCCCCCTGGACGTGCCGCATAAGGGGCTCGGTGTGCCTCTGCCAAGATTTCCTCCTTCAACTCCGACGAATCCGGCACGCAGATCCGTCCGCGGAACCGTAGGGTGCCGTCGCCTTCCACGGCAAAAACGCTCTCCTGGTCCAGGGGAATCTTGTCTCGTACGCGCTGTAAGTGTGAGTCGATCTGCTGTCCCTCCCGGATCTTCTCAAATAACGTCGGCTTGACCACCAAGGTTAGAAGTTGCATAACCGTGCCTGCTGGTACCACCTCCAACTGCATTCGTGCGAACTCCGCGATCAAGTGGTTCTGTTCCGTTATCGCGCTTCCTGACGCCCCTTCTTGATGCCCTTTCCTGCTCAAAGCGTCTGCCACCACGTTTGCCTTCCCGGGGTGGTATTGAATCGTCAAGTCGTAATCCTTCAACAACTCTAGCCACCGCCTCTGCCGCAAGTTTAGTTCCTTTTGGGTAAAGATGTACTTAAGACTTTGATGATCCGAGAAGACGTTACAGTGGACTCCAAAGAGATAATGCCTCCACAGTTTTAAAACGAAGACTACTACAGCCAATTCTAAGTCGTGTACCGGGTAGTTCTTTTCGTAATCCTTCAGTTGCCTAGACGCGTAGGCAATCACTTTCCCCTGTTGCATCAGAACACCACCAAGACCGATCCTCGATGCGTCGCAGTACACTTCATAATCTTCTCCGGGTGTCGGTAGCACAAGTATTGGTGCCCTGGTTAACCTCCTCTTGAGTTCCTCGAAACTCTCCTGGCATTTGGCCGTCCATATGGACTTCTCCCCTTTTCTGGTTAACCGATTTAAAGGGGTAGCAATCTTCGCGAAACCCTCAACGAAGCGCCTGTAATATCCTGCCAATCCTAGGAAACTACGGACCTCTGTCACCGTCGTCGGCGGCTGCCAGTTGACCACTGATTCCACTTTCTTGGGGTCCACGGCGATTCCCTGTGCCGAGATCACATGTCCAAGGAAACCGACTTCGCGCAGCTAGAACTCACACTTCTTGAGTTTAGCGAACAGCTCCTGCTCTCTGAGAGTCTGGAGGATCGTTCGCAAATGGTCCTCGTGCTCCTCGTCGGTAGTGGAATAAATCAGGATGTCGTCGATGAAGACCACCACGAACCGTTCAAGGAAGGGTCTGAAGATCTGGTTCATCATGTCCATGAAGACTGCGGGGGCGTTCGTGAGTCCGAATGGCATAACCGTGAACTCGTAGTGGCCGTACCGGGTCCGGAAGGCGGTCTTTGGGATGTCTTCATTTCTAACCCGGAGCTGATGGTAACCCGACTGCAGGTCAATCTTCGAGAAGACCGTCGCTCCCCGTAACTGGTCGAAGAGGTCATCGATTCTGGGCAGGGGGTATTTATTCTTCACCGTAACCTTGTTTATCCCCCGGTAGTCGATGCAGAGGCGCAGGCTTCCATCTTTCTTCCGCACAAAGAGTACCGGTGCGCCCCAGGGTGACACACTCGGTCTGATGAACCCTTTGTCCAAGAGGTCTTCCAGTTGTGCTTTAAGCTCCTTCAGCTCTGCGAAGGCCATTCGGTAAGGCGCCTTCGTAATAGGCTGCGTGCCCGGTAGTAGCTCGATAGGGAACACCACCTCCCGCTCAGGGGGCATCCCAGGCAGCTCCGTGGGAAAAACGTCGGGGAAGTCCCTCACCACAGGGATATCTGAAAGTGTCGTCGGGGGTCGGGTAGCCAAATCCACCGATGCTAAATAGGCCACGCACCCACCCTCTACCAGTCTTCTGGCCCGTGCCGCTGAAATAACCGCCGGGAAGTAGATGCTCTTGCCCATTATGTACACATGCTCGGGGAAACCCGGTTCTTGTAATCGCAGCTGTCGCTTGTCGCAATCGATGAGTGCCTGGTACCTCGTGAGCCAGTTCATGCCCAACACCACGTCGTACTCCTTCAGGGGAATTACCACCAAATCCCCAGGGCAAGCCAGCCGCCCTAGCTTAATCGGGCAGGCGGCCACAAAGCTGACCGCCTCCAAAGTCCCTCCCGCCGTTTGAACCGTCAAGAAATTTTTGAGGGGTGTTTCCTCGAGATCATGCATAAACACGAAATCACGTGAAATAAAAGAGTGTGTTGCTCCGGTATCGAAAAGGGTTCTAGCACGGGAATTTGAAACGGAAGTAATACCTGCAAGTGCGTCTTCCGGCGGGTCTGTCTCTTGGCGGGTCATTGAGAAAACTCTCCCGCCTGGTTGTGGCTGTCTGTCCTCCTCGCGCCGTGGTGCAGGGGGTCTAGAAGTCGACGCCATAGGAGCCTTCCCCCGCCCTGAGAGCTGCGGCGTTGGCGTAGAAGCTGCAGAGGACGCAGATCCCCCGCCTAAGGGGCAGTTGCGGCGGAAGTGCCCCCGTTTGCCGCACCGGAAGCAGTGGTCGCCTCTTTGGGGGCACTCTCCCGCCAGGTGCCCTCCCCCGCATATGACGCAAGGCCTATTCCCCAGCCTCGGCCCTCCTGCTGGCGCGCCCCGGGGCCCCGCCTGTGGTCTCCACCGTTTGGGGGGCCCGCTCCCACTCGAAGAGCCCCCCCCCCGAGTTATGCTGTTGTCGCTTCCTGTCCTCCAGCCGCGCCGAGTTCTCCCTTCTGGCGCGGGTGACCGCAAAACCCCGCTCCACCGTAGTGGCCCTGTCGACCACTTTCTGGAAGGTGTGCAGGTCGGCTGCTTGCACCACCTCGAAGATGTTGCTCCGCAAGCCATCGACAAAGAGTTGCGCCTTGTGAGCCTCATCCCTTATGACGAACGGGACGCAGTTTGCTAGCCGGACGAACTCCCGCTGATACTCCATGACCGTCCGGTTCCCCTGCTGGATGTGGTTCAGGTCATCCTCCAACTTTTTATTGACACTGCTGGTGAAAAAGGCCCCGAACAGCTCCTGTTTGAACGTTTCCCAGGACGGGAGCGCGGTACTCTTAGCAGGATCGGGGCGTACCGTCTTCCACCACAAGCGGGCGTTCCCCTCCAAGCAATGGACTGCTAGGGGAACCCGCTCATCATCCTCCATGAGTAAGTCTTCAAAAAGTTTCTCCATCGACCCCACCCATTTCTCGACGACCCAAGGATCGGTCGTCTCCCCTTCGAACGTGGGTGGGTCGTGTTTCTTGAAGTCCTTCAAGTTGGCCCGCACCCGCTCTCGCTCAGTCATCACAACCGTCCCCTCCCCCGCGGCGGCGGCAGCCACGGTAGGGGTAGGTGTGACCACAGTCTCCTCCAGAATAACCCTGCTGGTTGTCCCCGGCGTCGGTCTCGTAGTCGCCGCCGGCGGTGGCGCTGTCGGTGGTGCCGCGACCGGTGCTGTCGGCCCCTGTGGAGGGACCGGGGCGGCCGTCACCGTCGCGGCCTGCTGCTGTTGCGTCAACTGACGCACGTGATCGGTGAGAGTTGCCAGTTGTCCCGCCATCTCCCGCAATTGCTGCCGCAGGAGCTGGTTCTCCGCGCCGTGGACGTCGTCGGGTCTGCCTCTGCGTCCCCGGCCGATGATCTGGTACGAGCCATGACTGTCACACACAACGAGAGCCCATTTTAGACCAACCGACTAACAACAACCATAAAGTGAGAGAAAGGACTCAACATTTCCCCCCCCTCGATCACTCGCGTTCTACTGTCCTATGCCCTACCCATTTCATTCATTTGTAGACAAGCGAGGTATCCTCACGGACGTCGGCACTAACTGCTGTGATTGAAAGAATGTCTCTGATACCATCTTAATCTGTCACGCCCCGGGGGTTTGTTTTAGCGGAAACGGTTCAGAAAAGGTACACATTTGGCGCGTAAATTTTTTTTTTTTTTTTTTTTTGAAATTAAACCCTCGTCCCGGGCACGTGCCCAGACCCGCCGCATATGCAGAATCACTCTGCAAACGGACAGAGTCTTCTCTGTATATGCACGGCGTAGCAGCTCATACAAGGTTCAATACAATCAATCATTCAATCACAACAGTTCCATCAATCAACTATGCACCATAACTGAATAATAAGCCCGGCCAAGGCTTTTTTTTGAAAGGATAAATTCATAGTTTGAAAACGGTGCTTACCCAGCACTCAGATTTTGAAAACGCGTTCGAAAACGGCATAAATCCACAGGGTTTTGAAAATAGTGCCCACACGACACTTGAGTTTTGAAATTCGTTTTCACAATCCATAAATCCCCAGAGTTTTGAAAACAGTGCCCACACGACACTTAAATTTTAAAAGCGGTTTTCGCAGTTCTTTTTTTTTTCCTTTGGTTTACATTTTCTTTTCCAAAACGGCCGACAGAGACTAAAGGAAAGATAAGTACATAAGGAAACAACCAAATGTAAACCATGCCGACATCCACACCGACCCCACGAGGGTATCGAGAACCACACAAATGACTACAAACGTAAATGAAACGCAAAAGTAAAAGAGGAAATACAGTCCGGGGTCCCCAGCGACCCAGAAGCTCCTGCCCCGGCCTCACCGTCGTCTACCTCTCCCCCCGTCTGGACCCTGTCACGAAGTGGGAAGTCAGTGACGAATAATAGTAGAGCAGGAAAAGTAGTAAGTCAAACCGTAAAGTAAACCGGAGCAACCACCCTCCCAAGAGGGAAAAGATAACCTGCGCCCCTGTATCCTGCAATACCCGACCACGTCGGACAACTAAACCGACGGGCGTACCGTACCTGCAATATCCGACCACGTCGGACAACTAAACCGACGGGTCGCACCGCTCGCACCTCGGCGCCTCAAACCCCACAACTACATGGGCCCCACTACGTCACCTCGTGGGTATACACGGGTCATAGACCACTTTTCCGGAAAAGCGCACCCTTTGCGGTGGCCAAACCGCGGGTGCGCGTGCTGCAGCCTCGAGCCAAGTAACCATAACCACCATCATGTCAGCATCATAATATATAACAAGAGTAAAACGGCAACATGTATAATCAAAAGTAAAATGGTAACATATGCGATCGAAAGTAACCCGCTAACATGTATAATCAAAGGCAAGGCAATAATACGTGTACTCGAAGGTAGCCCGCTAACATGTAATTATCAAAAGGAGAACGACCGCCGGAGACCGACGCTAAACACCACGAAGAAACCCACCTGTCACTAGTAGCGATCCACGCTCGACTCCCCGCGTCCCGACGCGCTCCCCGAAGCTGCAAAACGAAATCCCCGGGCGGGGAGGTCAAGATCCTTTAAACGCAAAGCAAAGAAGAGCCCCAACACCAAACGGTTTCTGACGGCAGCGACCAAACCCCCGCGCGCCGCCGTGCTGCCCATGCGGCGCCTCGCACGGTGCCCAGCCCGCGCGATACACAGCCTGCCTGCGCGGGCTGCCGTGCGCGGCGCCCCGCATGCGGGTGGCCCCGCGCGGCGGCCCCTGCATGCGGGCGCCCCGTGCGGCGCCCCCGCGTGCGCGGGCTGCCCCGCGCGGCGCCCCGCATGCGGGTGGCCCCGCGCGGCGGCCCCTGCATGCAGGCGCCCCGCGCGGTGCCCCCGCATGCGCGGGCTGCCCCGCGCGGCGCCCCGCATGCGGGTGGCCCCGCGCGGCGGCCCCTGCATGCAGGCGCCGCGCGCGGTGCCCCCGCATGCGCGGGCTGCCCCGCGCGGCGCCCCGCATGCGGGTGGCCCCGCGCGGCGGCCCCTGCATGCAGCCGCCCCGCGCGGTGCCCCCGCATGCGCGGGCTGCCCGCGCGGCGCCCCGCATGCGGGTGGTCCCGCGCGGCGGCCCGCTCGGGAGAGCCGCCCGCAGGCACGGGCAGCCCCCCCCCCCCCCCGCGCGGCGTCATGCCCGCGCGGGTGCGCTGCCGGCGGGTGGCTCGCCCCTCCCCCTCCTCTACCTCCGACAATCCAAGAGATCCCTCCCCTTGACTCATAACAAGAAACGACACGGAAAACGAAGCACCGCTCACCTTGTTTTCGTCGGCACCGGGCGAAGGAGAGGGATCGTCCTTTTCGCGCTCGTCGGCTCTTTGCGGGGAGGCGATCGATCTCTTCTCTTCCACGCCGACCGATGGGAAGAACAAGGGTTTTGGGGAACCGCTCCTCGTCCGCGCTCGGGATATCGTACGCC
This sequence comes from Tillandsia fasciculata, assembly GCA_029168755.2. Taxonomy (NCBI): domain Eukaryota; kingdom Viridiplantae; phylum Streptophyta; class Magnoliopsida; order Poales; family Bromeliaceae; genus Tillandsia; species Tillandsia fasciculata. Next base: position 20,901,444 of record CM054934.1, on the reverse strand, counting down.
AAGGTGAGGGGAGGAGAGGTTTTGAAAAAACCTAATTCCCAAGGCCGATTAGTTAGTCGTTTGGGCGCAGTGGATTTGAACCCAAACTAAAATTTAACCACTCGGGCGAAAGAGAGAAGGGGGGGTGTAAATCCCATACCTCAAACAGATCGACTAATCGATTTGATTGCGAACCAGAGTCCGGTCTGCCTCGGTAATTGTGTAAGTCGCCTGGACCGTAATACAAAACTTCCGGAATTTATTCCGGGAGGTTCCGGAGTCGGAAACCAAAACCGATCGCGCCGCCGGTCTCCGTTTCGCGAGCCTTATAATCCAAAAATACCCGCGAGCCCCGACGGTCTGCCCAGAAACAAATAAAAATAAGCCACCCTCGGATCCCCTTGGTCAAAACGCGGTTCAATAAAATTCAAAGGAAAGTCCTGAAAGACAAATAAACCCGCGGTTATCACACAAACCGACTTGAGGCCTTCAGCAAAGTTGATCCCCTCGCAATGCTGCATCCAGCTGCAGAGTTTGGAGATTTTACGTGGCACGCTTCCCGAGATTTCCACTTTTACGGCGCGGCGCGACGCTCGTCCTTTTGTGTTCCCTTTCGTCGCGTTTCGGTGTGCGTGCTCCCCCGGCCTACTCCGACCACCTTTTCGAGCGATTTCTTCGCCGCTGGATCCGCGACGGAGAGAGCTTTGATCTAGGTATTTTCAGTGTCCCCTAGTTTTGCGCTTTTCAAGGTGTTTTTCCGAGTTTACTATGACACGGTTTTTGTGGTGGAGTTTTGGACAGCGGCGTGGTTTTTCGGCGATATCTCCGCAACCGGGCATCGGATTGAGACGCTCCTATACACTTTTCTCATCTACTCGACGCGAGGATTATCACAGTATTTTTCTTGGATTTTTCTGAGGTCTGCCCGAAGGTATATGTTTTCCCCCTTATCTGTGCATGGAATTACAGTTATATATGTTGCTGTGTGGTTTTGCGCACCGTGTGTTGTGGAATTTGTAATTTGGCCTATGGTGCTCGGAATTGGGCGTGCAGGTACCCGTTTCGAAGGTCTCGACGCAAAGGATCGCTGTGGTATTTTTGTTGGATTTTTTCGAGTCCGTTCTGCAGGTGGAAATTTCACATCTTTGAGGCTATTTTTGCAGATTGTGTATACTTGGAATATTTTGGATTAAGTGTAACATTGGACCTTGTTGTTGTACCCAGGGGTGTTTGCAAGTGTTGCTGGACCCGTTGGATTTGGAGACTTTGATTTTTGGGTATTTTCAGCTGTGGGACTTTGGACAGCTCAGCTCTTCAGGTGGGTTGCCTTATCTCCAAGTTGATGGAATGAACATTAAATCTGCTATAGTAGGACTATGCATGATAGTGGATTCTTGTGTAGCATGCTAGAATGTAGGAAGGATTATTCCTTGTATTTATCTGTTGATCTTATGATTCCTTTTGCTTCCTACCACCTGTTAAATTATAGATATCTTGGAACTTGACCTAGCACCCCCGTCATATGTTGCATGTGTAACCAGACCAGTAGAAAACCCTCACTTGGGCTAGGGTTGTTTTTATTCTAGACATCCACACTGTTCTAGTTCTTCTATTCCTGGACATAGTATTTTTTCCTCACCCGGTTAGTGGGCTGAGTTGTCGGGTTCTTTTAGTGTGGGATGCATGTTACACTCGTGCTTGGGGGCCGAGTGGAGTCTGGTAGATAGAGCTAGTCGTTTTGTTCTAGTGGGAGCCGTTTGGGTAGACGGTGACCCCGAGATGCCGTGTACATTGTTTTCGTTGTCACTGCAGTGGAAGTGGCAGTAGTGTACTAGTGACAGCAGGACCTTGAACCCAGAACCTTTTTGAATGCACTCATGATTTTAGTCAGCCAATGTTTTCTTCCGAGCCTCGCAGGGTCGCCTGAGTCTGTTCTTGTTTGATAGGACGAGGGCATTAACTCTTCGAGGTTTGGACATAAAACTTGTTTTCAAATTGTTTTCCTAAAAAGACTAAAAATCATTAAAAATAGATTTCTTTCAGATCTAATGGTTTTCAGTAATAAATGTCACTGTTTCTTATAAACTTACCACTCGAAGATGATTCGAGTGGTCTGGGTTCTAAGGGCTGCCTTCTCTCTGGGTCGAGAACAACGAGGGGCTATGCCTATGTGACACCCCCGGAATTTGGAATAGTCCTCTATATAAATGATATAATAGGACTAAATCTCTAACCCGGCTATAGCATTTTGGATGGTAGCAAGATCTAAGAGGAACATGAGAGTTAAGCGTGCTAGAGCTAGAGTAGTTCTAGGATGGGTGACCCCCCTGGGAAGTGGGGCGTCACAGTTGGGTCATCAGAGCCATTCACAGCGGAAATGTGAGAGAGAGTCTCGGCTGAGCCAGGGTTATATAGCGGGTAGAGCGAGGCTCCCCGGCTAATGACCGTTGTGAGTGGGAGTTGCAGCTCCTCACAAGGTCGGCTAGGCTAGCGAGACGAGTCTCACATCG
>CM054934.1:20874945-20898855 GCA_029168755.2 Tillandsia fasciculata | reverse complement strand
TGTGACACCCCCGGAATTTGGATTAGTCCTCTATATAAATGATATAATAGGACTAAATCTCTAACCCGGCTATAGCATTTTGGATGGTAGCAAGATCCAAGAGGAACATGAGAGTTAAGCGTGCTAGAGCTAGAGTAGTTCTAGGATGGGTGACCCCCTGGGAAGTGGGGCGTCACAGTTGGTATCAGAGCCATTCACCAGCCGGAAATGTGAGATGAGTCTCGGCTGAGCCAGGGTTATATAGCGGGTAGAGCGAGGCTCCCCGGCTAATGACCGTTGTGAGTGGAGTGCAGCTCCTCACAAGGTCGGCTAAGGCTAGCGAGACGAGTCTCACATCGCCTGGTGCTTGTGAGTGTGCTTGAGCCTGACGTGGACGTCAGGGCTTAAAGGGGGGAAGAATGTGACACCCCCGGAATTTGGAATAGTCCTCTATATAAATGATATAATAGGACTAAATCTCTAACCCGGCTATAGCATTTTGGATGGTAGCAAGATCCAAGAGGAACATGAGAGTTAAGCGTGCTAGAGCTAGAGTAGTTCTAGGATGGGTGACCCCCTGGGAAGTGGGGCGTCACAGTTGGTATAGAGCCATTCACCAGCCGGAAATGTGAGATTAGTCTTGGCTGAGCCAGGGTATATAGCGGGTAGAGCGAGGCTCCCCGGCTAATGACCGTTGTGAGTGGAGTGCAGCTCCTCACAAGGTCGGCTAAGGCTAGCGAGACGAGTCTCACATCGCCTGGTGCTGTGAGTGCTTGCTTGAGCGACGTGGACGTCAGGGCTCTTAAAGGGGGGAAGAATGTGACAACCCCGAAATTTGGAATAGTCCTCTATATAAATATAAATAGGACTAAATCTCTAACCCGGCTATAGCATTTTGGATGGTAGCAAGATCCAAGAGGAACATGAGAGTTAAGCGTGCTAGAGCTAGAGTAGTTCTAGGATGGGTGACCCCCCTGGGAAGTGGGGCGTCACAGCCTAGGTCCTGTTCTTGTATGATTTGGGTTGTAGGTTCTAGTCTCTCGGGGTTCTCGGACCCATCTTCGTTATTAGCTGGGAGTGTTTGGACTTTTTCCGATTTGAGTCGTGGAGGTGGATCTCCGACTTAGCTATGAGAGTTTTGGGATTCTGGCAGATCGAGTCGTGGAGGTTTCCCGACTTAGCCATGGGTAATGCATTATCAGATTGAGTCGTCGAGGTTTCTCCGACATAGCTTTGAGATTGTTGGGTATTTTATGATTTAGTCGTAGAGTCTTTCTCCGACCGAGTTATGCTAGTTGAGCATTGAGTTTCCGATCTGTTTGATCGTGGATCATAGCCTGCATGTGCCGCTTATGAGATAGTGAGACAGATGTGATACTTGAGTTCGGTGGGGTCGCTCCCCTCGAGCTACGCCCCGGGTGCGATGATGATACGGAGCCTGACGAGGCTGCGTGTTGTTGATGCGACTAGTTGATACACTAGAGTTCGCTTGAGATTGAGATAGTCCGTGTGGGACGCCCTACATAAGTCCCGTCCCAGTGTGGATGAGGTGGCAGTAGGTTTGGCGCAGGCTTGACTGGACCCTATGAGGCAGTCATTGTAGATTGGGTGACTATACTTGGGTATTAGTAGATGCATCATGTTTCCATCTGTTCCACTTTTTGAGCATATAGATAGAGGCATAGTAGCAGTAGAGTTTATTTTTCCAGCTCTTTCCTTTCAGCACTGTTCTTGTTACTTTTGCCTCTAGTTGACTTAGTGGGCAGACCGTCGGACTTGTTGGCGGCACCCACTGAGAACTACTGTGGGAAGTAGTTCTCACACCCGTCGTGGTGTCTTTTTTCCCAGGGACTTCTACTCCTGTTCCTGTTGCTCCTGTTGCTGATCCTTCTGACCGAGGCGAGGGAGTCGCGAGCTAGTTCCCTACCAGTCGTCTGCCACAGAGAGAGAGTAGATGTACCCCTTCAGAGGAGATCTTCAGTAGATTAGTTACATTTTTCTTTCTTTTGAGAGACTCATGTAGTGAGGATATTTTATGTATTGAGAGTCTGTACACTGATGTATTTATAGGAGATATCTCCCTGTTGAGTTCTGAGTTTTGTATTAGAGGACTTTTTATATGATCACATTTGGGAGATGGATATTGTATCTGATTTTCAGTTGTACAGTGATTGGCTTTTTTTTTTAGTTTTACAGTAGTTTACTTTTCATCTCTGATACCTGTATATTGTAGTTGACTCTTTTTGCAGGTTAGTCGCTTCGTCTATACGGGATTTCCGTATGGGCGGCGGACCTGTTGGCGAGCCTGGGTCGTAGTTTCGACGCCGGGTGTGACAAGGCTACCATACTCGCACTCGGCCACTATATCGCTAAGTGGGTTACATCTAACCTGGCCACTCTTGGTTATTTTACTTGTTCTCTTTTATCTTTATGCCTTTCGGAAGTATCTCGTCCGTTGGGTTTCTACCCAAGGAGCTGCACTCCTTATTGACGAGTCTCAAATCCGAAGGCGCCAATTGCACTTACTTGCATTCCCTTCCGGAAGTACCCCGTCAGATAGGCCACTGCCCTAGGAGCCAAATTGCGCGCTCACTCCTAATGACGGGTCTCAAATCCGAGGGTGCCATTTTCCATCACTCTTTTATCCTAGGTTATTTACTCTAGGATAGCTTGGGTGCCCAAAGGACACCAATTTAGGTTAGAGATTTCTTGTTTCTCACATTTCACATTAAACCCTAAGTTTTTACTCTAGAGTTGCCAAATGTCCCTAGGACATCAACTTTTTACTCTAACTTTAGAGTTTTTTGACTCTATATTTAACTTTACATTTATTCCTTAAGTTATCCCCTAAGTTAAATGTCATTTAATCAACTTAGATGTTTTCTTAGGTTTTATGTCATACATACTATATCACTTGACTTAGGTTTTCTCCTAAGTCAAATCCATGCTAAGAACCTATAATTAGGTTATATTCACTTAAAGCAAGACTAAACCTTGTAATCATTTCTTTTATAACACTTAGGGCTAAACTCTAATTTACCTAAGAGCTCTATTGTGCTTCTACACAACTACTAGATCTTACAACAATGCTTCTAAACAATAAAACAAAGGAAAAGAGTTGAAATCATTCATTTTCGATAAAGTCTCCCACCTCTGGTATAATCTTGCAAAGAGAAGGGCTTGATCTCTTGATCTTTAAGAAGAAATTCTAAAACATAGGTTAGAAACCAAAAGAGGTCATTAGAAACCTCTTTGGAGCTCAAAAATTCAAAAAATCCAAATCTCACAAAAATCCTAAAAACTCACCTCTTGATTTCTTGCTCAAGAGAGGTGGAGAGAGATTCTTCTTCCTCCCAAGATGCTATCCTAGTGATCCTCCTCCGTTTCGTGACCTTAAAGGAGATCAAACCCACCAAAATTCTCTTCCTTGAAGCTATAGTTTCCTCTCTTCTATAGAGAGAAAGAGAGGAGAGAGAAAGTGAGAGAGGGTGAGGGAGGTGGTCTGAGATTGGGGGAGGCTCCCCCAGCCTTTTTATACTCAAACCCAATCGTTATTTATAAGTTTGCCACTCTCTCTTGCTCACAGGCCCGAAAAAGTCCTGATTTTTTTTTCAAAAAAGTTCGATCCCCGAACGTCCCAAACACTGTGTGCGAAGAAGGTTCGGTCCTTTCTTCTCATGGTGGGGACCTTTTTGAAAAGGTCCGAACTTTTCCAGAAAAGGTTCGAACCCCGAAAGTCAAAATCCCATATTTTCACCGCCTCGAAAAATGTGTTTTCGCTCTACGAGGCCCTAAGCCCTATATGGATCATTCCGACATGTTTGGGATTCATTTCTAACATACCCACATCCATTTTGACTATTCCGGGGTCGATTTTAAGCCGATTCTCAAAACGGAACTCATTTCAAATTCAGTTTTCAACTCACTTTTGGTCCGATTGCCTTTTGCTTCGAATCAAACTTGCTCTAACTCTTTTTACTCGTATTTTTAAACATGTTTAGGGTGTCTTATCCGTACTTTGCCATTTTTAGCAAAAGTCGGGGCACCACATGTATACTGATGGACTACCATGTATGACCTGGATTACTTTCATGTTTACCTACGGAGCTTATATGTTCATATCATGCTGATCTTACCTAGTTTTTTCTGCTGATCTTATTATCGTACTTGTTGATTATATTGATTTTTTTCTCGTCCATATTATTTATAGTATACCAGTAGGTACGACTTACTGGTCTCTGGCCCATTGTACCCACTGGAATACATTCAGTTGTGTCTCACACCCTGATGGTTGCACCTTTTTTAGGTACTTCAGGTTGTGGGATAGGGGACGATGTCATGAGGACGATTAATGCGAATGGTAGAGCTGTCCCGATTATTGATCTCGATTAGTTTGTGGATTGGTTGTTTTGTTTATTTGAATTATAGTAGCTGTTGGTTTAGTTGTTTAGCTTATTGTGATTATCATTTATTTAGTAGCTCTGAGATATGCATGTTATTGTGTCTTGTACATTGCCTAGCCATGCATGTATACGGAAGACTCTGTCTGTTTGGGCCGGAGATTCCTTATGCGTGTGGCGGATCTGCTCACATCCTGGGATCGAAATATTTTTAACACTGATTTTTTTTTTTAAAAAAAAAAAAACAAAATTAGATCGCTTTTTCATCCCGGTGCGTGACATCGGTTGCCCCTAGGACTCGATGGGGAGGCTACTGGGGTCCAGTAGAGGGTAACCTATGCCTTGAAATCCAAGCCGAGACGATGTAGAAGGCGCACGAGGGAACTCAGCCTAGGGTTTCGGCTAACTTCTTGCTCCCGCTGGCTAGCCGAGGCTTCTCCGACATCGGCATTGCATAGGGGGAGCCTCAGGTGATGAAGAGGCTAATGGGATACCTTAGTAGCAAAGGATGTAGGTTTATGGATCCCCAAGGATCTAAATAGGTTCTATCAAACACCTAGAGGGGGGGTGAATAGGTGCAATATCCAAAATATCAATCTCAGTGCAATTTAAAAATAAATGCAGAAAATAAAAACAGCACACTGAGATTTACATGGAAAACTCCATCACAGGAGTAAAAACAATGGGACCAACACGCAATAACAATCCACTAAGAATTTGAAAGATAACAAGGTGATTACCGACTCCACTGACTCCAACCCCACCTTCAACTTCTCCGGATCTTGCGCTCACCGACTGCAGGTCCAATGCACACGTCCGAATCCACGAGCAACACGTTTTGAATCCACGAAACGCCTTCAACACATCGAATCCACGATGCCACGTCAACTCCTTGACGCAAACTCAGCCGTTACGGAAGTATAGGCTTCGATGGTGATCCTTTGCTTAGAATATCATTAGAGAACCATGGATGAAATCTCTAAGCAAAGATTAGATCAATTCGACAAAAAGCATCTCATTGAAGAACCGTCGAATTGACCTAAAAGAGGCTAAAAAGATGAACAATAAAACCTAGCCTCTAGGGTTGCTCTCAAGTGTTTCTGAATTGGTCGGTGGTTCTTGAGAAACCCTAAGTATCTATTTATAACCTTTGGAAATCAATCAAAGTCGGTTTAGCATTCTTATCACGACATGACATTGCGTACCGATACTAAATAGTAGGTTCCGGTACTCAATGACGCAACAGACAGATTTTCTTATTGCGTTCCGGTACTCCAAGTTGGGTTCCGGTACTCAATGTAAATTCCAGAAAATCTTGTGTCGGGTTTTGAGGAACTCAAAGTGGGGTTCGGTACTCAATGTAAAATACAAAATTTTTCAAAGATAACAAAACAAACCATGTACCGGAATCCAAACTTAAAATAAGTTATGAGTTAAAATCCAAGTTCCCAAAACCTCTTCTAAACCGGGTTTCAATAAAAACATAATTCCAAAGATTGTAAATATACTTAAATCACCATGATTAATTTAATCATACCTAAGTGTCAGCTTGAGCTCTTGTTGAATCTTCTCCGAGTCTTCGATTACTGAATTGACAATTTGATCACTTCAAGACTCCGACTCAAATCACGAAATATGCCAACATAAAAGCCGTAACAATCTCTCCCTTTGGCAATTTCGTGACAAAACCCAAAAATACATAAAACGCTCAAGACACTCATCTTAAACCAAAAAATTGAAATTCAATGTCATCACCAAAACATTGACTTTCTTTGCGTGAAAGATCCAAAAAAACAAAAAATATATTTGAACCAGTCCTAGCACAAACTCTATGACTTAGGACTTGGAGTCTTAAAGTGATGTAAATCCTGCAAAACAAAAACTCCAAGCAAATCAAAAGTCAGTTGTCAGAAATTAAATGTAAACCCTACATTTGATTCGTCCTTTTGGTTCTTTTTTATTTTCGGCTCCTTTTTTATCCTTTTTTATCTTCTCCCCCTATCTTGATCATCTAATCTCCGTCATTTTTCTTCTCCCCCTTTTTATCATAAATTGTCAAACAGTGAAAATACTAGACAAAAGGAAAATACTAGGAGGATTAGTTCTTTAGTTACATGACCATAAGAGTTCTTGCTCATCAACAAGCGAAAAGAAAATGAAAAGAAAGAACAAGAAAAGTAAAGAGTCACTCATCGTCATGTCCGTCATCATCATCGTCATCATGTGAAGTAGGTCCATGTGAGGTACTTGGCCCGGTAGCTCCAGGAACTACATCATCATGCTTGCAGCCGAGGATATCAAGAATCTTCTTCAATCCGTCTTTAAGCTTCTTGAACCCTTATTCCATTATTTTCTTCAGTGAGCGTACATCCCGATACAATGATTGTAGTGTCACTACCTCATCTGATCCAGAAGAGTCTTGATGTTCCACTTGACGAGGCGGTGCACTTGGAGTTGCTTCACCGGCGTATCCTTTTACTTGACCAAACGTCTTTAGAGTGCTAGTCTACTTGGCTAAAGTAATTCCATCAATAGCGCCCAAGCCATAGTCATATTTGACGCACTTGATATCCACTCCGCGATCTTCCAATATGCTAGTGATTAAAATCGGGTGAGGAAGCAGTTCACGGCGATTTGATCCTTCAATCACATGTACCATTTGTTGCGAAATAAGGAATGGAATATTGACATTAATTCCATATGCACTCTCTAGGTGACCAAGGAAATAAAGAAGAAGAAGACGATCCCATTGTATCCTTTTAGTCCCCAACGTAGGCAAGAGGTTGTAGCAAATAATTAAAGACAGAATGTGGTATTCTGGCTTTAAATCCTTTGATTCAACATACAACCTATTTGTATGCATTCCTGACTTGCAAATAGCATTCACAACAATATCCCAATGAGTTTCATAGTGAAAATCACCCTGAGTATAGTGCAGACCAGATGTATCAACAATCAATCCCAGATTCGCACCAATTACAGCAGGAGTTATATCAAACTTGACACCTCTAACTGTTGTTTCAAATATGAATGTCCCGGTGTCATGATCCTCATGAAGTATAACTGCTCTCATGTAAAACTCCCTGAGTAGCTCTACATAGAAACCCATCTTTGCTGGAACTCTACCAAGTGGCTCAATAGAAATCTATTCCAGTAGCCTTGCAAAGTCTGGAACTTCTCGATACAACTCATAAAAGTTGACATGTCGCTCTCCAATACATGCTCTATTCTCAAATATTTCACAGCGCTTTGAACTAATGTGTTGTTCTCCTTCACCAATTTTTGATCGCCGTTCTGATTGAGAGCGTTCACGAATTACTGGTCCTCCAGTATTTCTTCGTGGTGGAGAATTTGCACCTTTCTTTTTCCTTGAAGTCATCAGTGTCTTTCCCTTTCCTTTTTGTGATTCTTCCTCATATTTCGATGAATGTTCTGATTCTGAGCTTGTTGAACCTTCATCACGTGATCGTTTAGAAGCATTCTTCTTTCCACGTCCACGACCACGTCCACTCTCGGTGGCCATCAAAACCACAAGTGCAAGTAGCAAAGAAAATGCCATTATCCTGCAAAGAACATAATGCACTATGATTTGATCGAATATGAATATCATAAAAGGCTTAAAAATATTTAACAAACATTCTAAACATATAAACTTTGAAGATCTAACATTCAAAACCAATTTACATGCAAGCCCTAAATTTTCGATTTTCTTGATCTAAAAAAATAGTGTAAATGTTAAATCCAAGCAATATATGCAAGAAAATATGAATCTAATTACATAGGAAGCAATCATTTATGTTCTAATCAAGAACATAAGGCGATATACGCAAGAGATTTCATTAGAAATAGAGATCAACTCAAAAATCCCAAAATAAATCATCAAAACCTAAAAACTAGGATTTTGAAACATAAAAAGCAAGATTGATGAAAGATCTTACAAATCACATCAAGAATCTCGTAGATCTTGAAGTAAAACACCTTAGAAATCTTTTAGAGAGAGAAAGGGAGAGTTTTTGCAAAAGGAAGAATGAAAAAATGCATCTCGGTTTCGGTATATAACATATCCGCAGACTGCGTACCGGTACTCGAAGGTGCGTACCGGTACCCAATTAAAATCTGAAAAATTCAGCTTCGGGTTCCGGATTGAATTTTCTGATCCGGACTGTTTGGTTCTGGTACTGAAGGTGAGTATCGGTACTCTAGAGCAAAAATCAAAAAATTTCTTGATACAAATCCAAATTTTGAACTCTTTCAAATACCGATTTGCTTGCAGTCAAGAAAAACAATTTAAGTTTTTGAAAATTGTGAGATCACTCAGATGTCATTCAATCTAATTAATTTTACAAAAATTAAAAAGATTTACTCCAAAAACATGAAAAACAAAGATAAAACATTATAACCGTTTTTCATTTTATATACGTCAAACACAAGTCATCAAAAATAATCTAGAGATCCGAACTCTATCAAGATGTATTGGATTATCAAAAATGACTTACAGAGATTTTCAAATGACATCAATTTGATCAATACCCTTTCAAATTTGAGATAAGCAATAAAACACTTAAGGGTGGCTTTTTGAGCATCTTTCTACTAACCCACCTTATACCAACCAGGAGATTGTTCAAAAATTTGAATATTAATCTCCGAATGCTTCATCTAAAAAATTTACCAAAAATATTATGAAGCATTCAAAACACGTGGTAGCTTCACACACTTACCGGACGACCGGGGTGGCAGCTCTTTCCAACATGTGGTGGTAGTTTTCACACTCCTTTACGGATGCAACTCTTTCCACATCTTTTCAACTCTTTTAATTACCCTTGTAAGGATGCAATCTCTTACGTGAAAGAATTAAATTCTAAATTTTAGTCTATTCGTTGTCTCATGTTTATCACAATGAATGCACACAACCGAGATAGGTTAAGCACCTTAAGATCACACATGATTACTAAAATTTGATGAATATAACTATCAAAAACTCCTATAATGAAATATCTTCAAATATTATGATTGTTACGGCTTTTTGTGTTGGCATATTTCGTGAGTTGAGTCGGAGTCTAAAAGTGATCAAATTGTCAATCAGCTTTAGAAGACTCAAAGAAGATTCAACAAGTGCTCAAGTTGACACTCAGGTATGATTAATTCAATCATGGTGATTTAAGTTCATTTATAATCATTGGAATCTGGAATTAATTGAAATCCGGTTTAGACATGGTTTTAGGAACTTGGTTTTTAACTCACAACTAATTTTAAGTTTGGTTTCCGGTACTTGGTCTGTTTTGGATAAAGCTTATCTTGGAAAAATCAGTTTTTACATTGAGTACCGGAACCACACTTTGAGTTCGTCAAACCCGACACAGGATTTTCTGTATTTTTCATTGAGTACCGGAACACAGGTTTGAGTACCGGAACACAATAGAAAAATCTGTGTTTTGCACCATTGAGTACCGGAACACAATATTTAGTACCGGTACACAATGCCATGTCGTGATAAGTTTGCTAAACCGACTCTAATTAGTTTCCAAGGGTTATAAATAGATACTTAGGGTTTCTCGACAATAACGGATCAATTCAGAAACACTCGAGAGCAACCCTAGAGGCTAGTTTTTATCGTTCTTCTCTTTAGCCTCTTTTAGGTCAATTCGACGGTTCTTCCAAGATCTATCTTTTGTCGAATTGATCTAGTCTTTGCTTAGAGATTTCTTCTACGGTTCCTCAATGATATTCTAAGCAAAGGATCACCATCGAAGCTTATATTCTGTATTGGCTGAGTTGCGTCGTGGATTCGACGTAGCACCGTGGATTCGGTGTGTTGAAGGCGTTTCGTGGATTCGAAACGTGTGCTCGTGGATTCGAGTGGCATTCGTGGATTCGAACGTGTGCAGTGGACGTGCAATCGGTGGAGCGCAAGATCCGAAGAAGTTGAAGGAGGGGTTTGAGTCCGTGGAGTCGGTAATCACCTTGTTATTCTTCAATTCTTAGTGGATTGTTATTGCGTGTTGGTCCCGTGGTTTTTCTCCTGGATTGGAGTTTCCAGGTAAATCTCGGTGTGCTGTTTTTTATTTTCCGCATTGGTTTTTATTTTGCACTGAGATTGGTTTTTGAGTATTACACCTATTCACCCCCCTCTAGGTGTTTGATAGTACCTATTTAGATCCTTGTGGATCCTATTATATAAAACCAACAATTGGTATCGGAGCGGGTTTTAGGTTTATCTATCATGTCGGGTGAAAGTGGTAATATTTTTAGACCTCCTCTTTTTGATGGGACTAATTATGCGTATTGGAAAGTGCGGATGAGAGCCTTTCTCATCGCAATTGATGAGCAAGTATGGCAATCCGTGGAATACGGTTGGGTGGATCCAATTGAGGAAGTAGGAAATTCTACTACCCCAAAACCTCGCTCTAGATGGTCCAAAGAGGAAATCGAAAGATCTTCTTACAATGGGAAAGGTATGAACGCTTTATTTAATTCTCTTTCCTCGACTGAGTTCACACGAATTTCCGCGTGTGAAACCGCAAAGGAAATTTGGGATATTCTCAAAATTACACATGAGGATACTAATCTAGTAAAAATTCAAAAGCTCCAGATGCTTACAAGTCAATTTGACTCTATTCATATGGATGAGCATGAATTGTTTACTGATTATTACACTAGACTTCAAGATGTAATCAATACATGTGCTAATTTAGGAGAAAAGATCCCGGAGTCGAAAGTTGTAAGAAAGATACTTCGGACTCTTCCGGAACGGTTTAGGGCAAAGGTTGCCGCCATTGAAACCGTTAGTCATCCGGATGAGATGAGAGTAGAGGAATTAGTAGGTGCTTTGCAAACTTATGAGATGACTTTTCCTACTAATCAAGTTTCTTCCAAGTCTTCTTCTAAGCTTACAGGTATTGCATTCAAATCAACGAAGGAAGAAGATGGTGAATCGAGTTCCGACGATGAAATCTCTTTTGCCGAGTTTGAAGAACAATTGGCGCGGATCACAAAGAAATTTCGTCGGAAGTTTTGGAAGAATCGAACCGATGGATCTTCATCCTCGAAACCATCTAAAGGATCATCGGGTTCTAAATCCTCTAATCTCAAAAGCTCTGCAAAACCTTCTAAAGAAAAAGATGAATTCGAAGGGAAAATCCAATGTTATAGATGCAAAGGCTACGGCCATATTTCAACGGATTGTCCTTCTAAGAAATCATATAAAAAGAAGGCTTTGCAAGCGAAAACTTGGGACGATTCTACTTCCGATGAATCGACCTCAAGTAAAGAGGAAAAAGTTGTTGCTTTTCATGCTTCTCAAATTCCCTCTTCTAATTTTTGCTTGTCATCTTTAGTTACTGACTCTATTCCTTTGATTTTGCATGAAACATCAACATCCGATGGAGAGTCATCAATTGAGGGGGAGTCGGACGAAGAAGAACTCGTTGAGGCATATCAACAACTTCTTGCGGAATCTAAGAAGATGGCCAAGCATATCAAGAAGTTGAGGAAGCAACGACTTGAGGTTTAAGACGAGAATCAAGCTTTAAAGATCAAACTTCATGATCTCGAAAGGGAACGAGGACTTTTATTGAATAATAATAAAATCCTCCAAGAAAAGCTAAACCAATCGGAGACAAACGCTAAATCATATATGGACAAGATTGGTTTTCTAGAAAAACAGTTTGAGGAGATTCATGTCACCAACCAAGCTTTGACCAAGCAAGTATATCAACTTAAATCCGACATACAAAGGCTTTCAACCGGTTCGAAGAAACTTGATTGTATGTCCGGAATAGGTCAAACAAGCAAGGTTGGTTTGGGATTTAAAAAGAACCAAACTGTGAAGGCTTCAAGTTCCACAACTAAATTGAGAGGAATAACTTGTCACCAATGTGGACTTGAAGGACACTTGATGAAGACGTGCCCGAAAAAGAGAAAGAAAAATTCTTCGGCAACTTCATCTATGGAGCGAACTCAACGGAATCAAAAGACACATCAAGTCAAAGGAGTTCACTCAACCCACCAAAGGTCCGAGCCACAACATCAATCATTCAAGTGGATCATTGCGTCTCAAAGACCTAAGGTGGACCAACAGTCAAAGCTATTATCTCCCGGCCACAATGAATCAAGACAACCCAAAATCCGACGATTTTGGATTCGGAAAGGTGATATCTTTCCTTGTCTTAAGTTCTAAATAACTTTTGACTGTATGTAATGCTTTGATTGGTTTTCATTTCATGTTTTACTTAATCTTTGCATTACATGATTTCAATGCTCTTCGTTTTTATGTTTTGTTGTTGAACAAAAGGGTTTTAACAAACGGGTGCATTGAATTTGAAAAAGGGTTTATTTTCATTCACTCCAATGTAATTTCATATGAATTATCAACTTTACTCCATAATCATAATCTTTGAAGATATTTCATTATAGGAGTTTTTGATAGTTATATTCATCAAATTTTTGTAATCATGTGTGATTTTTAGATGCTTAATCTATCTCGGTTGTGTGAGTTCATTGTGATAAGCATGAGACAACCGATAGACTAAAATTTGGGATTTAATTCTTTCACATAAGAGATTACATTTTTTTCAAGGGTTAATAAATGAGTTGCAAAAGATGTGGAAAGAGTTACATCCGAAAGGAGTGTGAAAACTACCACCACATGTTGGAAAGAGCTGCCACCCCGGTCGTTCGGTTTGTGTGTGAAGCTACCACATGTTATGGATGCTTGATAGTATTTTATGAGAAAATCTTTAGTTGAAGCATTCGGAGATTTATATTCAAAGTTCTTTTATTTTGAACAATCTCCTGGTTGGTATAAGGTGGGATAGTTAAAAGATGCTCAAAGAGCCACCCTTAAGTATTTTAGTGCTTATCTCAATTTGAAAGGGTAGAATTCAAAATTGATGTCATTTGGAAATCTCTGTAAGTCATCTTTGTAAATTCGTTACATCTTGATAGAGTTTGGATCTCTAGATTACTTTTGATGACTTGTGTTTGACGGATATAACATGAAAAACGGTTTATAATGTTTTATCTTTGTCTTTCATGATTTCGGAGTAATCTTTTTAATTTTTGTGAAATTAATTGGATTGAATGACATCTATGTGAATTCATTGTTTTTCAAAGCACTTAAATGAATTTCTTGATGGTATACAAATTGGTATTTGAAAAGATTTCAAAATTTGGATTTGTTTCAAGAAATTTTTGCTTTTTGGCTCTGGTGTATCGGTACCTGATTTTTAGTAACGGAACCATGTTTCCGGATCAGAAAACCCAATCCGGATCCCGAACAGGAAAATTCTCTGTTTTTCACTTGAGTATCGGTACTCCATGTTTAGTACCGGAACTAAATTATCGGATCCGGATCAACTCTGTTTTCACTCCGGAACCCGAATGAGTGGTTTTCAGAATTTCTATTGCGTATCGGTACTCAACTTTTAGTACCGGTACTCGATCTGGGTTTTCATAAATTCCGGAACTCAAGTGTTTTATTTCACTTCTCCCATTTCAAAACACTCCCTCTCTCTCTCTAAAACATCTCTAAGGGGTTTTTCATCAAGAACAAGAGATTTCTTGCATTGATTTGTAAGTTCTTTCAATTATCTTGCTTCTCTTTGTTTCAAAACCCTAGTTTTTAGGTTTTGATATTTTATTTAGGAATTTTTGAGTAGATCTTTACTCCGAATGAAATCTCTTGCATGTCTCACCCTTATTTCATGTTTAAAACATAAATGGTTGCTTTCTATGTAATTAGATTCATGTTTCGATGCTTATATGCTTGAATCTATCATTTACATATGTTCTTGACATTGAGAAAATTGAAAATTAGGGCTTTCAATGTGAATGGATTTTAAATGTTGAATCATCAAATGTCACATGTTTAGAATGTTTCTTAAACATGTTTAAGCCTTCCTATACGATCAAATCATAGTGCATTGTGTTATTTGCAGGAAATGGCATTTTCATGGCTCCTTGCATTGGTGATCTGATGGCCACTGGTAGTGGACGTGGTCGTGGTTCTGGAAAGAAAAAGACTACGAAACGATCACGCGATGAGGGTTCGACTAGCTCAGAATCTGAACATTCCTCAGATTATGTGGAATAATCTGTTAAAGGAAAGGGAAAAGCACCTATGGATTCTAGGAAAAAGAAAGGTGTGGATTCTCCTCCGCATAGAAGTACCGGTGGACCGGTAATACGCGAGCGCTCTCAACGGCGATCAAATGCTGATGAAGGTGAACAGCATGTGAGTGCAAAACGCCGTGCTATATTTGCAAACCGTACATGCATTGGAGATCGACACGTTAATTTTAACGAGCTATGTTGTGAAGTTCCAGACTTCGCAAGGCTATTGGAACGAAGTCACATTCAGCAACTTGGTAGAGTTCCACCTAAAATGGGTTTTTGTGTGGAGTTCATCAGGGAGTTCTACATGAGAGCTACTATACTTCAAAACGACCATGACACAGGGGCTTTCGTCATTGAAACAACAGTTAAAGATGTCAAGTTTAACATTACTCCAGCAGTAATTGGTGCAAATCTTGGATTAGCTGTTGACACTTCTGGACTATATTACACTGATGGTGACTTCCGACATGACACCCATTGGGACATCGTTGTAAACTCTATTTGCAAGTCAGGGACTTATACAAACAGGTCGTATGTTGAATCAAAGGAGCTAAAACCAGAGTATCATATTCTGTCCTTAATCGTATGCTACAACCTATTGCCCACACTGGGGACCAAAAGGATTCGATGGGATCGACTGCTTCTTCTCTTTTTCCTTGGTCACCCAGAGAGTGCTGTTGGGTTATACTAATATGGATCTAAATAGGGGAAAAAACATCTAGAGGGGGGTGAATAGGTGTAAACAATAAACACTCAAAAAATCATTGCGCAATAAAACCCAATACGGAAATATAAATGAACACGCAAGATTTTTACGTGGAAAAACTCCAAACCGGAGTAAAAAACCACGGGACCGATAACACGGTGAAATCCACTAGAATTAACACACGTACAAGGTGATATAACGTACTCACAGACGACTCAACCTTTTACCATACGCTCCTAGTTGATCATCTCCGCTCGCTCCGCAACGCGTCTCGAATCCACGATCTGCGTCCAACGCCGAATCCACGGCGTCCAACGTCGAATCCACGACATCCGACCGAATCCACGGTCTTCACCCAGTAGCACGCTTCGAATCCATGAACGTACCTCGCTCCGAATCCACGAGAGCGGTTGCACCTTGAATCCACAAGGCCACGCGAGTCCACGCGCCGATTTAGGGTAAATCGTTGTTTTTGGGTGGTGATGATCCGCCGAATACTTAGATTAGAAATAGATCGGAAATACCATCTAAGTATTCATTGATTTGATTCTATTCAAAATCTGAGTTTGGAAAACCTAGAATCAAATCAATCAATATAGATGAAGAAACATAGAATTTGTTGGGTTATAAGTTGTCACGCCCCGAGACCGTCAATTTGAACAGTTCGGGCGCGCCAACAGACCCGCCAATCGGGCATGACCTTTCAAGACCCGAAAGGAACGGTTTAATCCAACAATATCAATCCAATATAGCGGAAGAGTAAGCAATCAGAGGAAAGATCTATGAATTTAAACTTTCAATCATTCAACAAGTAGTTAGAAGAAATGAAAGTACAACACTTGAGCGAAGACATACACTTTTGTTTAATATTACAACTCTCTTTTAGCATGAAACTACAATACCAAAATACATCCATATTTTTTTTTTCTTTCTTTTCCAACTTGAAACTTAAACATTTAAAAATTACATTGTTCCTCACATACAAAAGTTCGCTCAAGAAAATAAAGCTCCAAAATGGTACTGGCGACTCTAGACTGCTAGGTCGCTACTCTGCTGGGCCCTTGCCCCTGTCGCGTGCCTCGCCCGATGTGCCTGGACCTGTGGGGATGTCACCCAAAGGGTGTGAGAACTACAACCAAGTTCTCAGTGGGTTCAACCACCGAGAGAAAATGCCCTGCACCGCTTAGTCTAATGGAAGCAATATAATAGAGAACGAAATACAGTAAATAAAAGCTGTAAATCTTAGCTAGCATGCTTAATACTTTTACCTTTGCCATGACATAGCTCTATGTCGCTGTAGGATGCCAAACTAACCAACCTGTCCCTTGTCAAATAACTTTCATTAACTTTCTTTGTGTTTCAATTCAAGTTGCTAAACCCTCAGAGAAGCTTGCCCAACGGGCCCTAGCCCGGCAGACATGCTGCCATAAGACAAGTCCTCTAAGGTTGCCGATAACACCCGCAAGTGTTACCCCGCCCTACGGGGAAACGTCCCGAACGGGTCTCTACCCGGGAGAGGGACACTGCCTGCTACTCCAACATGGGCCACGTTTCGCCCCGTAGGTACGCTCGTTTTATTATTTCTTTTATTACTTTGCATTTAGCCTCTTTGCTCTTTTAAGCCTTTGCCTTTCTTTTGCTCTTTAGCACTTAGCTTCCATCTCATTAGAGCTTATAGCTCACATTGCCTCTTAGCCCTTTTTTCTTTCTTCATGATTAAGCTTTTAGCTTATCTTTTGATGTACTCTTACATTTACCCTAGGTCCATGCCTCAAGGTACATAAGTCCCTTGGACTCAATTCTTTACTTTAGTTAAGCTCAAGTTGAAGTTAAAGTGTAGGTGTATTAACCCAACTTCCTATAACAACTCTAGGGATTTTAGATACCTTGGGTTTTAACCTCAACTATACCATGACTCTCTTAGAGACATAACTCTAAATTAAGCCCTAGTCCCATGTACCCACACAATTGACTCAAGTAAAAATGCCACTCGTGAAATCCTATAGTGAATGCCACACATTAGAGCATAATTTGAGTTTTCTCCTAAGTCAAAATTTCCATAAACCACAAACCACTTCTACATAAGCATGAAAATACTATCCTAGCCACTCTATTAACATGCTTCTAAGAAAAGCAAAAGATAAGGGGAGAGGTCACCCTCGCTCGATAGAATCCCCCACCTCGATGTGCTTTCTGAGTTTCTGGAGGAGACAAGTCTAGCTCTTTATGCCTTTGAGGTTTCCCTACGTTGTAAGGAAGGAAAAATAAGCAATTGTTTTCACGTGACTTACTAAATTTAGCAAAACGGTAAGATTAACCCCTTTTGGCAAGAAAAGGGGAAACAATCCTTATTAGATCACTTTTCTCCACAAAAGGCTACTTTTTTATTGGTTTATAGAAATGGGAGGAAAATGATCAACCCATGGCCTATTGCCAAAAAGAAACTTGCTCAACTCGATCCGGGGTCAAAATGCCCTCCAAATTTGAGAAAAGCTCAATTTGAGCAATTTTCCCCCCAATTCTTCGATTTTGCACTTGGTAAGTCGAGGATTGCAATTTTATATTGGAAGAAAGCCCAATGCTCTCTAAATTTTAGAGGGGCTCAATTTAAGCAATTCCCCCACCCCCAATTCCTCAATTTTGCATTTTGCAAAATCGAGAAATTGAAATTTTTGCATTTGGCAAACTTGAGAAATTGCATTCTTTTCTCATTAGAGAAAAGGAAAGAGAAGAATTATATCTATTCTTATTGAAGAAAAGAGAAAAGAAGAATCTTTTTTTTTTTTTTCTTTCTCCTCTCTTCTTTTCTTCATTTCCTCTTCTATTCTCTTCTCTTTTTTTTTTTGTTTTCCTTCTTTCAACTCTGCTGCTGGGCAGCAGCAGCAAGCTGCTGCCCAAGCAGCAGAGCCTGCAGCTACTGCTGCTGCTGGTAGCAGCAGCAGCTGCTGCAGCTCTAGCAGCTGCGCAAGGCAGCCTTGCTGCTGCCTTGCGCAGCAGCCATGCTGCCCAGCTGCTGCTGCTAAGCAGCAGCAGCAGCTGGGCAGCAGCAGGGAGCAGCTGCTGCTGCATTGAAGCAGCAGCAGCTGCAGCCCAAGCTGCTGCCGCAGCCTCCCCCCCACTTCTTTTTTTTTGTTCGTTTCTCTCCCCACCCTACAGCCAAGAGAGAGAGAGAGGGAGAGAGAGAGGGGAGAAAGAGGAGCATAGCATACCTTTTCTTCTTCTTCCCTCTTCTTCTTCTTTTCTTCTTCTCTTTCTCTTCTTCTTCTTTTTCTTCTTCTTTCGTTTCCTTCTTTAGCTGAGAGAGAGTGAGAGAGTGTGTGGTTTTTCAAATGGAGGGGGTGAGGCATTTAATTCTGCAGGGGGGTAGCTGGGAGGGGGAGGGGATTTTACAAAAATGCCCTCCACCCAAACCCAATTTCCCAAATTGCCCCTTTTTATTTCCTGCAGTTTTTCTGCAGTGAGCATTTTCGGATAGCCCTCTTTCACCACGTTTTCCCGTCAACTGAGAAATCAAAATTGTAATTTTTCTTCGCCCCTTTAATCTACAAATTTTTCTTAAACTTCCCACGATTTTGTTTAAATCTTTGGACTACTCTAAGCCCTCGAAAGAGAGCCCCGAAAATGCTTCGCGATTAACTTGCGCTGTCAAAACTGCAGTTTCAGCATTCACGAAGCATTTTTCTTCGCTTCGTTCTCCGATTTTTCCTTAATAACATACCTAGGTTTTTCGCCCCTTTTAATAAGAAAACTTTTGTGAGACACCCCACGATTTCTTTTAAATTTTTGGGGCACTCTAAGCCCTCGAAAGAGAGCTCCGAAAATGCTTCGCGATTAACTTGCACTGTCAAAACTGCAGTTTTCAGAATTCACGAAGCATTTTTCTTCGCTTCGTTCTCCGATTTTTCCTTAATAACATACCTAGGTTTTTCGCCCCTTTTAATAAGAAAACTTTTGTGAGACACCCCACGATTTCTTTTAAAATTTTGGGGCACTCTAAGCCTCCGAAACAGGGCTCCGAAAATGCTTCGTGATCACAAATTTCAGAATTTCAGATTTTGGCTAAGTCCTCGGGTTCAAGTCACTTTTCGACCCGATGCCCTTCGCGTCAGCCCGAAACGCACCGAACTCGACTGTAATCATGTTTAAAACACGTTACAAGTCTTCTCGCCGAATTTTGCCATTTTGCGAACTCGGCGAACACGAGTCCCAATTTTGCAACTTGAGGCTTCGTTTCTCAACCACAACTCACTTTTCGACTCAACGGCTTTTGCGTTGATTCAAAACGCTTCAAACCCACTTGTAATCATATTTGAAACGCGTTACAAGTATTTTTACCGAGTTTTGCTATTTCGCAGAAATCGGTGCACTACATTCTCCCCTCCTTTAGGAGTTTCGTCCGCGAAACTAAAACTCACGTACCTTGGGATTTATTCCTCGAACAAGCGAGGATAGTGCTCCCGCATCACAGCCTCAGGCTCCCACGTGGCCTCCTCCTCGCTATGCCTCGTCCAAAGCACTTTCACATAAGGAATGGAGCGGTTCCTTAGCTTCCTATCACGCCGATCTATAATTTTATACGGGAACTCATCGTAGCTCATATCCTCCCGTAGATCGAGTGGTGGGTAGTTGATTATGTGCGTCGGGTCGTGGACATACTGGCGGAGTTGTGACACATGGAACACATCATGAATTCCTGCCAAATCTGGGGGCAAAGCTATTTTATAGGCCACTGGGCCAACCCGCTCCAAAACCTCATAAGGTCCAAGAAAACGAGGGTTCAACTTTCCTCGCATCCCAAATCGCACTACCCCCTTCGTGGGCGACGCCTTCAAAAATACATGATCACCGACCTTAAACTCTAGGTCGCGCCGCCTTTTGTCCGCATAGCTCTTTTGCCGACTTTGCGCTGTCACCAGCCGTTGACGCGCAATTTGCACCTTTTCCTCGGCTTCTTGCAATACATCAGGACCCAGTGATGATCTCTCGCCAACCTCACTCCAATGCAGTGGAGACCTGCACTTTCTGCCATAGAGTGCCTCAAAAGGTGCCATTCCGATGCTGGCTTGATAGCTGTTATTGTAGGCGAACTCTGCCATCGGCAAATATCGCTGCCACCCTGGTCCATAGTCCAAGACACACGCCCTGAGCATATCTTCGAGGATTTGATTGGTCCTCTCAGATTGACCATCGCTCTGAGGGTGATAAGCCGTAGAGAAATCCAGGCGTGTTCCCAAGGTCTCGTGGAAGCTCTTCCAAAATTGTGACACGAATCGGGGATCCCGATCCGACACTATAGAAACAGGAACTCCATGAAGGCGCATAATCTCATCAATATACAACTGCGCCAATTTATCCCTAGACCAGGTGGTGTGGACAGGCAGGAAATGAGCCGCCTTGGTTAACCTATCCACAACCATCCAAATCGCGTCGTGGCCTGCTTGAGACCGAGGCAAGCCCACGATAAAATCCATAGCGATGTTCTCCCATTTCCACACGGGAATCGGCAGATTTTGAAGCTTGCCCGCAGGGAGTCTATGTTCAGCCTTGACTTGTTGGCACACTAAGCATCTAGCCACGAAGTGTCCAACATCTTTCTTCATGCCTGGCCACCAAAACTGTGCCCTCAGGTCCTTATACATTTTTGTGCCGCCGGGGGGATAGTATACGGCGATCGGTGTGCTTCTTGAAGGATCATTTCACGAATATCCTCGTCATTAGGTACACACACGCGACCCCGAAACCTTAGGATTCCCTCAGAATCCACAGTAAAATCCCTTGCCTCCCCGCTTTCTAAATCAGACCTCACCTTTTGGAGCTTTTCATCCGCCATTTGCTCTTCTTTAATTCTCTCCAATAAGGTAGGTTGTACAACGAGCGTCATAAGCTTCGCGGGTGCACCGGAAGCCACAACCTCCAAGCCCATCCGTCTCATTTCAGATTGCAACGGGTATTGGTCGGTGATGATCATGGCGAGGTTTTCCACGGACTTCCTGCTTAGCGCGTCGGCCACCACATTTGCTTTTCCCGGGTGGTACAAGATGCTAACATCATAATCTTTTAGGAGTTCCAGCCATCGACGCTGCCTCAGGTTTAATTCCTTCTGAGTGAACAAATATTTGAGGCTTTTGTGATCCGTGTAAATCTCGCAATGTTCCCCATAGAGGTAATGCCGCCATATCTTCAGTGCAAAAATCACCGCGGCTAGCTCGAGGTCGTGAGTGGGGTAGTTCTTTTCATAACTCTTCAACTGCCGGGAGGCATAGGCTATAACCCTCTCGTCTTGCATGAGTACACACCCCAACCCAGTCCCTGAAGCATCACTATAAACCACGAACCCTTTTCCCGCAACGGGTAGAGCAAGAATTGGAGCCGTCGTCAACTTGTCCTTGAGCAATTGGAAGCTTCTCTCACAAGCATCGCTCCAAATGAACTTAGCTCCTTTTCTTGTAAGGCTGGTGAGTGGAATGGTAATTTTAGAGAACCCTTCCACAAACCGCCTATAATAGCCCGCGAGTCCGATAAAGCTTCGAATCTCGGTGACATTTGTTGGTCGCGGCCAATCTTTCACTGCTTCAATTTTCTTGGGGTCTACAGACACCCCCGTCTCAGAAATCACATGTCCTAAGAATGCCACTTCCCGGAGCCAGAATTCGCATTTCTTCAACTTCGCGAATAGGCTCCGCTCTCGAAGCACTTGTAGAACCTGTCGTAGGTGATCCTCGTGCTCGTCGTCACTTCGAGAGTAGACTAAAATGTCGTCAATGAAGACAACGACAAATCGGTCTAGGAAAGGCTGAAAAACGCGGTTCATTAAATCCATGAATGCCGCCGGGGCATTCGTCAACCCGAAAGGCATTACAGTGAATTCATAATGTCCATACCGCGTTCTAAAGGCCGTTTTGTGCACATCCTCCGGCTTAATCTTTAATTGATGGTATCCCGATTGAAGGTCAATTTTTGAGAATACCCGGGAACCTTGCAATTGGTCGAACAAATCATCGATCCTCGGTAATGGATATCGGTTCTTGATTGTCAATTTGTTGAGCTCCCGATAATCCACACATAACCGCAGCGATCCGTCCTTTTTCTTTACAAATAGGACCGGAGCTCCCCAAGGGGATACGCTAGGTCTAATGAAACCCTTGTCCAGCAAATCTTGCAATTGAGCCTTAAGCTCCTTTAACTCCGCCGGGGCCATTCTATAAGGAGCCTTTGAAACTGGAGCCGTCCCGGGAACCAAGTCTATTATGAACTCAATCTCCCGATCCCTCGGCATGCCCGGCAACTCCGCAGGAAATACATCAGGATATTCCCGCGCCACGGGAATGTCTTGTACATTAGGTTCCTCCTTGTGCCCTTCCACCACGGTAGCTAAGTAAGCCACACATCCTTATCGATAAGCTTCTTGGCCCGAAGCCGAGACCACAGCGGCAAATAGAGAGCCTCTACATGCCTTGAATACATACTCCTCTTGCCCCGGCTCCCGAAAGGTGACAACCCTCCGCTCGCAGTCGATAGTGGCGTAGTACTTGGAGAGCCAATTCATTCCCAAAATTACATCATAACCTCCTAGCCGTCTCAAAACTAAGAAGTCCACTGTCATAATCCACTCGCCAACCCGAACTGGACAGGCGGGACAACTCTCAGATACCTCTAAAGAACCATCACACTTGGACCGTTTTAGTACTAGTAGACTGTAATACATCCAACCCATGTCTCATGGCAAAGGATCTACATATGAATGAATGCGATGCACCTGTATCGAATAGAGCCCTGCATCGAACATCATTAATAAAAATTATACCTGCCACGACGTCGTCAGCCACGGGCTCCTCCTCCTTCGCCTGAGCGGCAAAAGCCCGCCCGCTCGGCGGTCGCTGTGGAGCGGCGGGGCGTGCAGCTGGTAGAGCTGGCACCGCCTTCTTGTGTTGCTTCGGGGCAGCCTGGATCATCGACACGGCCGGGGCGGGGTGCGTGCCCCTCCAACACTCTCGAGCCATGTGACCCGGCCGGCCACAGTTGAAGCACCTTCCCTCGCGTTCTGGGCACTCGGTCCGTCGGTGTTGCCCTCCACAGATAATACACCGCTCGGAGCCGTAGCTGCCAGGGCCCCCGAGGGTGCGGTTGGTGTCGCGACTGCTTAGAGGGTCGTTGAGAGTGGCTTTGAACCCCCGAACCCACCTTGGTGCCTCTTCTTTTCCTTCGCTTTGCCCTTGTCCTTCTCAAAAGCTTCGCGCTCTCGGCGCACCACCATGTCGCCCCTCTCTACCAAGCGGGCTCTATCCACAATCTCCCGATAAGTTGCGATGTTGAAAGGTTGGACCTTTGAGTAGATCGCCGGTCGAAGGCCCCTCTCGAAACATCGCGCCTTGTCCCACTCGTTGCGCACCACGGTGGGTAAGCAACTAACGATGCGAGAGAACTCGCATCGTATTCTTGAACTGAGCGGCGCTCCGCCCTGGCGAAGATTTTGAAGTCATCCTCCATTGTTGCTTCGCACTGTCGGGGAATATGTGGCGAAGAAGAGTTCCTTGAATTCTTCCCACGATGGCTCCGGCATGCCGTCCTAGCCCTTCTTCCAATTCTGCTTTCCACCAACGGTGTGCCACAATGTCGAGGTGGGGAACCGCCACAGTAACACGGTCCCGCATCGGCCCTACGAAGGGTTAGGAACAGTCGCTCCATGGAGTCAATCCACGACTCCAACACCAT
>CM054934.1:20782772-20874845 GCA_029168755.2 Tillandsia fasciculata | reverse complement strand
AGTGGTAGTTTCCTTTTTCAGCAGTTTTATTGTTTACCACTCTTCTTCTCTTTTTGCCTCTGGTAAAACCTAGTGGGTGCGTCGGATTTGAGGCTTTAACCCACTAGGGGGGCTACTGGTTTACTAGTAGTTCTCACCCCCTTCTTCTTTCTCTTTGTCTTCTCCTTTGTTTTGCAGTGTCTTCTGTGGGTGCTGATGGATTTTCAGCTGTGGGTCGAGGAGAGAGACAGCTGAGTAGATAGATCTCGAGCAGATGAGCGAGTTAGTTGACTGTTGGGGTACCCATTTTTTCCTCAGACGGTTGTACTTTACTTTTGGGACTGGCTTTAGCTAGCGGGTTGTATCATTTTGGTGAGCTGTGAGAGACAGATGTATTATTTTTACAGATGTACTGTATTTTATTTTTCAGGCTTCAGTCTGAGATTATTAGTTTTTAGTTCACAGCTTTGTTGTTCATGCTTTTTTAATGCTTTTTTTATTTTGTTGTCTCTTATATCTGAGTAGGTTTTTTGGCGCTCTTCATGTACGCGGAGAATACCGTGTGCAGGGCGGATCTGTAGACGGCGGGCCGGGTTCTGGTTTACCCCCGGGCGTGACACTTCTACCTATAAATAAACCCTAGAGGTATTATTTTAGGGCAACGAAAAAATAGTAGAAGAAAAGAAAAAACACGTTCTATCTGAGATTTTTACTTTGATCTCTTGATCATCTTTTGATCAAGAAAATTTATCGATTTGATTCTTGGAGTTGTCAACTCTTTATTCTCTTGCAAGAATCAAATTGATGAATACTTAGACGGTATTTTTCTTGTCTATTTATGATTTCTAAGTATTCAAAATCACCATCACTAATAAACAATCAACGAGTTCCAGAAGAAATATCAGCGCGTGGATTCGCGTGAAGATCGTAGATTCGATGAAGGCCTTGTGGATGCAAGGTTACGACTTCGTGGATTCGGAGTTAGGCGCGTTCGTATGATCGATACGTGCTACATTGGTGACGACGTATGGATTCGGTTGGACTTCGTGGATTCGAAGTTTAACGCAATTCCTGTGATCGAAGAGCGTTGAGGACGAGTGGAGAAGATCTACTTGGAGCGTATGGTGTGAAAAGGTTGAGTTGTAGGTTTGTGTTATATCATCTTGTTCGTATTTAATCTTAGTAGATTTTTCGTGTGATTGGTCCCGTGGTGTTTTATTCCTAGATTGAAGTTTTCCACGTAAAATCTTGCGTACTCTCTTATTTTTTTTTTTGCATTGGATTTTTTTTACACAAAATTTTTTGAGTTTTATTGTTTACACGTATTCACCCCCCCCCAAAACCCCCATTCTAGGTGGTTTTTTTCTATTTTAGATCCTTGGATCTCATAACCCACAAGTGGTATCAGAGCGGGAATATGGTTGTAAACAATGTTTGAAGGTGGAAACATCAATACAACCTTCGTTCTTCGATAGAACAAATTATGCTTATTGGAAAGCTACGCATGAAGAGCGTTTTTAATTTCCATCGATGAACGGGTTTGGCAATCAATTGAAATTGGATGGAAACATCCTACTGAAATTGTCGTTGATGCACAAATCCCTAAACCTAGGGCGAATTGGTCAAGGAAGAAATAGATTTATCTTCTTACAATAGTAAGGGAATCAATGCTTTATTTAATGCTTGTCCCAAACAGAGTTCTCTCGTGTCTCTGATTGGAGACAGCGAAAGAAATCTGGGATACTCTACAAGTTACACATAGGGAACAAGTTGAGTAAGGTTCAAAAACTGCAGATGCTTACAAGCAAATTTGATTCAATTGTATAGACGAATATGAAACTTTACTGACTATTATACACGATTGCAAGATATCGTAATACATGTGCTAACTTGGGAGAGAAGATCTCAGAATCAAAAGTTGTAAAAAAAATTCTTGAGAACTCTTCCCGAGAGATTTTGCCTTAAGGTTACAGCCATTGAAACAATAAAACACCCGGACAAGATCAAAGTAGAAGAATTGTGGTGCACTTCAAACTTATGAAATGACTTTTCCTACTAACTCTTCTTTCGGAAAGCCTTCCCTTCTTCTAAGTCTTTATGTAGGCAATTGAAAATCAACAAAATAAGAAGATATTATTCCACTTCAGATTCAACCATTGTCTACAATGGAGGATTCCCGCTCTGATACCACTTGTTGGGTTTAGGTTAATAAGGATCTAATAGGGGAAAAAACACCTAGAGGGGGGTGAATAGGTGTAAACAATAAACACTCAAAAATCATTGTGCGATAAAACCCAATGCGGAAAAATAAAAGAACACACAAGATTTTTACGTGGAAAAACTCCAAACCGGAGTAAAAAACCACGGGACCGATAACACGGCGAAATCCACTAGAGTTAACACACGTACAAGGTGATATAACGTACTCACAGACGACTCAACCTTTTACCATACGCCCCTAGTCGATCTTCTCCGCTCGCTCCACGACGCTTCTCGAATCCACGATCCGCGCCCCAACGCTGAATCCACAGCGTCCAACGTCGAGTCCACGACGTCCGACCGAATCCACGGTCTTCACCCAATGGCACGCTTCGAATCCACGAACGCACCTCGCTCCGAATCCACGAGAGCGATAACACCTTGAATCCACAAGGCCACGCGAGTCCACGCGCCGATTTTGGGGTAAATCGTTGTTTGTTTGGGTGGTGATGATCCGCCGAATACTTAGATCAAGAGTAGATCGGAAATACCATCTAAGTATTCATTAGTTTGATTCAACTCAAGATATGAGTATGAAAACCTAGAATCAAACTAATCAATATAGATGAAGAACCATTAAATAGATCTAATGATTTCCGTTCTTCTCTATATGTGGATCTAAGGCCGTATAAAATGATATTTGAAAATGACGGCTCTTTTTCCGATTGTGGATTGCCCTAGAAATGAAAAGGAAGGGCTATTTATAGGTTAGAAACCCTAGGAAGAATATTCGGATCAAAAACAAACTTTTCTGGAAAGTTTTACCGACGGCGATCCGGATTGCGCAAGTCACGATCCGGATCGCAGACGCGTAGAAGCAATTTCCAGAAAACCGCCTGTTCGGGATCCGGATCATAATCTACGATCCGGATCGTTCATACAGTTTTACCAGAACAATGTGTTCGGGATCCGGATTGAGATTCCACGATCCGGATCGTTCAAGCCAACAGGTAAAACTCATGTTCGGGATCCGGATCATCAAATGCCATGATCCGGATTGAACTAGTGTATGAACGAACACCCTTCGGGATCCGGATTGAAAGACACGATCCGGATCCTGAACATGTCCCATGTCCAGTTTTTGATGAATATGCAATTAAAACCTCTTCCAGGTGTTTCTACACTATAAGAAGTATTCGGATCATCAAAATTATTTAGTTAAACGTACCTGATCCTTTTGAATTCTTCTTTCTTGAGATTGAGGTATATGATCCAAAGTTTCTTCATCTTCAATCTTCAAGACTTAAACTATTCACGAAATACGCCAACTCAAATTCCGTAACAATCTCCCCCTTTGGCGGTTTCGTGACAAAACACAGATCCACAAAGAAAATTCAAAAAGATATTTTTGTTGCTATCACCATACAACAAAAATTTACAAAAGAGTTCCAGAAATTAAAAACATGAGATAAACTCCTAGAACAGACTCTAGACTTAGACATCTGTAACTCTGCACACAGAAAACATTCTTGACAAACAAAATCGTTAGATACCTCAAGAATTGAAACATTGAAAACCAAATGCAGAGATAGAGTTTGATCTCATCATGACATTTGAAAGAATCAGATATGTGAAAGAACATAGTTAAAACCAACATATCTTCTAAGCAGTTGAAAACCAAATGTCAAAGTATGTTAGTCCAACATCAACTTGTTAGTCATATTACATGCCCAAATAGTTAGTCAAATAGTTAGTATAGAAGCATGTCACAATCACAAAAGAAAACCCAAGTTGAGTTGAGATTCATACTTACCTTGATTCATTCCTTGATTCATTCACAGTCATTGTTCATCATTTTTCATTGTTCAGAGTTTATAACTCTTCAACTCTCTCTCACTCTCTCACTCTCTCTCCCCCTTTTTGTCACAAATAAAGCCAAAAATGTAGCATGAGCTACAATATGTAAGGAGAGTAAACAAAAAGTTCATAAGTTTCTAACAATATGCACAAAAAGAAATTAACCTAAGAATATGCACAAACTGAGAGTTAAACTAGACTAAAAGAATCAACTAAACTAATCCAAATTCAGTTATCGAGAAATAAATCCTGCACAAAAAGACAAAGTTAGTTATCAGAATCTGAAAAGTCTGAACTCATGCAACCAATCTTGGACATAATCTTTCGCATCCGCTTGTCCATTGAGTTTATTTTCTTCGTGATGGTGATGTGAGCTGCTGTGGTTAGCTCCAGTTCATTCGCAACCCTTTGTTGTTCCTTCAACATTCGTTCCTGCTGAACGGATAGTCGTTGCTGCAACTTGAAAATTGAAGTCAATGATGCTTCATCATCTGTGCCAGGTGCTTGATGAGATGGTGATGCATCCGTGTCAGGCTTCTTTCCAAATGCAGAAGCTTGAGTGACATGAGGCAGCTTGTGAAGAGATTTGACAATTGTGGACTCATCTATCATGTTCAAACATTGATGATACGTCGCCGAGGTGATGTCAACTTGAAATTTCTGTAAGATCCTCATTATGATCAATGGAAAAGGAATTCTTTCGGTAGGATGAGGATGCTCAACATATCGTGTCATTCTATTCCAGATGATGTATGGTATGTTGACATTCAATGCCCTTGCTTCTGACGGGTGTCCTATGAGATATAAGAACAACAACCGTTCCCATCTCACAACCTTCGTCTGCATGTTTGGAAGTATATTGTAGCAAGTGATGAAGTTCAGGAAGCGATATTCCAGACGAAGTTCTTTGGATCGAACTGAT
The DNA here is from genome assembly GCA_029168755.2 of Tillandsia fasciculata. NCBI lineage: Eukaryota > Viridiplantae > Streptophyta > Magnoliopsida > Poales > Bromeliaceae > Tillandsia > Tillandsia fasciculata. The sequence continues at coordinate 20,869,888 of CM054934.1, read as the reverse complement.
TTTTCGTTGATTGAGTTCCCTCGAGACAAATCCCCTCAATAACTTTACACCATAAAGTATTTGTCAAATCCACTCCTTTCAGATAGTGAGCTCCTCTTCCGCTTGCTTCCATTCCCAAAACCTCACCAATCAACTGTGGGGTGATTTTAATTCTCGTTCCTTGGATATTCGTATAGAATTCCATCGGACCGTTCTCAAATTCGCGAAGATGCCGTGCGTTGGTATAGAAGGTCCTCACATGGTGCAGGCAGTATCCGAGAGTTTCAGGGAAGCGACATACTTGAATGAGATTTGCTTCATCAATCAAAGTACCAAATTCAGGAGAGTGACTTCGTAGAGCTTCAATGTTCACGTGTCTTTCGCCAATGCATTCGCGATGTGCAAATGCTCTAAGACGGTCATTGTTAACAAACACTTCTTCATCTCGTGGCGGAGAGTCAGGAGCTATTGGTGGTTCAACATCGGTCTCCTTTCTCCGTCCAAAACGTCGAGCGAGCCGCTTACGTTTTAGAGAAATAGTTGGGGCAGGCATAGGAGCCTTCCCAGAGTTCACTGGTGCTTTTCCTTTTTGCTTCGAGTCAGCAGGCACAAACTCGTCATCATCATCGTCATCCGTTAACATGTCCCAGTGTACTTCATCTGGGTTTTTCTCAAGTTCAGTATCACTGATAATTTCAACCTCTCCTTTTCTTTGAACTTTCTTAGCCCTCTTCAACTTATTGGTTGGTCTAGTGAGCACCATCGAGATAAGTAACAGAATCAACCAGGAGAAAGCCATTGATCTAGTGCTTTGAGTTTAAGAGAATGTCCTGTGAAAACCAACTCAAGAACATATGAAAAATTGTCAATTTTGAAAAATTTGAAAACATTGTACCTAGACAATCATAATCATATAGAGAAGCCAAGAATCAAATTAGTTTTCCAAAAAGAATTTTAAAAATAGATCAATTCCATGATTTACAAAAATTCCTCTTTTATGCCCTAAAACCGAATTTTTAGAAATCGAAGCCTAAAAACTCGTTAATCATGAAAAACCCAGCATAAAAGCAAAACTAATTGATCCAGAGTTCTTATTTCAAAAGAAATTTGATCAAAAACCATTCACAAACGAAAAAATCCAACTTTTCAACTCACGTTTGATGAAAAAACCTAAAAACTGTGAAAAACCGAGTTTTGATCATGAAAACTTACTTGAATCCGAAGAACTTTGAGTTTTGAAGCACCAAGAAGCAAGAAATCTAGAGAGAGAAACTCTAGAAGCTTGGAAACAGAAATTAGGGTAAAGAAATCTTGAATCTGAAAGTTTCTATAAGAACCCTAGCCGCGATCCGGATCGGTCGTGAATGTGATCCGGATCGGCCACCCGCAGGAAATCCTGCGTTCGGGATCCGGATCACTTGCCACGATCCGGATCGGCTACACCTTTTTCTCCAGAAAAATTAAAAAATACAATAAAATCCAGAAAAAGTATGTAAGCACTTTACCATGTCAACTTTAAACAAATAGCATCGTTTCATACAACAAGAAATAGATTATGCAAAATCTATCAAAAATATCCAAAAATGAAACGAAGATTTACGAAAGTTAAAACACTTAAAGTTGAACAACTTCAATTACATCTATCCTGATCTTATGTGTAATGCCTTTATCAAATCATCAATTTCAGTAAAGAAAATGAAGTACCAAGATCAATAGATGTTTGAAATCCCAGATAAGTTAGATAATATATCTAGACAATCTGTTGAAGGAGTGGCTCTTTGAGCATCTTTTACTAAAAATCCCACCTTATACCAACCATGAAATACGACTGAGTCAAGTATTTCAATATGAGTTTCATCAACAATTTTCAAAACAAAAATTTGCTTTTCATTCATGGAGTATCTTTTTCTTTCATTTTCTCCATGTGGTGGTAGTTTTCACACTCCTCATTGGGATGTAACTCTTTCCACATCTTTTGAGCATTTCACATTTCATTGACTCCCCCTCAATTGGCTATCAATTATTTAATATATAAGGTATTCAACCAAACCATTGATCTCGAATTCATACTCGACTAAGCAATCAAATATGATAATGACTATACCAAGAGATCATTGAGAGAGAAATTGACTTTGATCACTTAAAAGATGGTTTAATTAACGTAAATGATCATTGCAACATTGAAATATTATGACATCAAAACATAATAAATTTCTAAATGCATAAAAGGATGCAATTAAAGTCAATTATGATTTATGCTCAATTAGTGTGCTATGTACAAAACATAGATAAAGAACAAAACAAAACAAAAACAAAAACAAAACCTAACCTAAGCAAAGGTTTCAAAAGAGTTTATTTCAAGGAAAGCATGCCAATTGCTTTACGCAAGTGAATAAAACGTTTTTGATCCAAAGGTTTTGTTAAGATGTCAGCTAATTGATCCTCAGTTGAAATATATGACAGTTGAAGAATGTTTGATTCAACTAGCTCTCTAAGAAAATGATATCTAAGTTCAATATGTTTTGTTCTAGAGTGCAACACAGGGTTTTTAGAAATGTTAATAGCACTAGTGTTGTCACATAAAATGGTTACCGAAGATGTTGAAATTCGGAAATCGCTCAACACGCTCTTCATCCAAATCAATTGGGTTGAACAACTTCCTGCAGAAATGTACTCCGCTTCGGCAGTCGAGAGTGCTATGCAGTTCTGCTTTTTACTGTGCCATGCAACAAGGCAGTGGCCAAGATAGAAGCATGCACCACTCGTGCTTTTCCGGTCATCCACCGATCCAGCCCAATCGGCATCTGAGTATCCAACAATATCCAAAGTCGTTCCCATAGGATACCAAATTCCGAAATTGATTGTACCTTTGATATACCGGATGATCCGTTTCACCGCTTTCAGGTGAACCTCCTTCGGTGCTGATTGATATCTCGCACAAATCCCAACACTGAAGGATATATCCGGGCGACTAGCCGTGAGATATAGTAGACTTCCAATCATACTGCGGTACAGTTTCTCGTCTACATTCTCACTTTGTGATTCACTTCCAAGTCCCTTATGGCTAGTTCCCATTGGAGTCGGAAAATCTTTAGAATTTTCAAGATCAAACTTTTTGACCAACTCCAGTGCATACTTGGATTGACACAAGTGAATTCCTTCATCGTTTTGTTTAACTTGTAATCCAAGAAAATAATTCAATTCGCCCATCATGGACATCTCAAATTCGCTTTCCATGGTCTCCGCGAATTTAGAAGCATCATTATCTCTTGTTGCTCCAAAAACAATGTCATCGACATAGATTTGAGCAACTATGAAATTGTTTTGATAATGCTTCACAAAGAGAGTCCTGTCAGCTCCCCCTCGAGTGTAGCCCTTTTCCAAAAGGTGCTTTGTCAACCTTTCGTACCATGCTCGCGGTGCTTGTTTCAGACCGTAAAGAGCCTTTTTCAGACGAAAAACATGGTTAGGTAGTTTATGATCCACAAAACCTTTCGGTTGAGCTACATAAACTTCCTCATTTAAAAATCCATTTAAAAAGGCGCTCTTAACGTCCATTTGAAATAATTTGATTTTAAAATGACAAGCAATCGCAAACAATATACGAATGGACTCGAGTCTAGCTACAGGGGCGAAGGTTTCATCAAAGTCTATACCTTCTACTTGAGAATAGCCTTGAGCAACTAACCTTGCTTTGTTCCTGATGATAGTACCTTCTTCGTTTTTCTTGTTCTTGAAGATCCATTTGGTACCTATCACATTGTGTTGCTTCGGAGGCTTCGTCAGTTCCCAGACTTTGTTTCGCTCGAATTGATGGAGCTCTTCCTGCATTGCTTTAATCCAATAATCATCTTGGAGAGCTTCATCAACATTCTTTGGTTCGATTTGAGATACATAGCATGCAAATCCGCAAACCAATTGTCTCCGTGTTCTAACTCCTTCTTGTGGATCTCCAATTATGTTCGATTCAGGGTGATCCTTGGAGATGCGTAACGTTTGAGGTAGAGGAGTAGGCGGAGGTACACGAGATGATTCCTGCACATCAGATAAGCTTGAAGAACCGTTAGATGCATCAACATTATTATCGAAAGAATTGTTAGAAGAAGATGCATTAGCAGGTGTATCATCATCAAGAGAGATATCGAGGGTAGATTTTTCAGATTCAAAGTGAAAAGCTTCATCTACCTTAACATTTATCGATTCTACGATCGTCTTAGATTCTAAGTTAAAAACTCGATATGCTCTGCTGTTTGTAGAATAACCTAAGAAAATCCCTTCGTCACTTCGAGAGTCAAATTTTCCAAGATTTTCACGATCACGTAAAATAAAACACCGACTCCCAAAGATGCGAAAATATTTGATGTTAGGTTTTCTACAAAACCAAAGTTCATATGGTGTATTCAAAGTCCCCGGGCGCAAATACACTCGATTGATAACATAGACAGCAGTGTTCACCGCTTCAGCCCAAAAATATAAAGGTAAGTTCCGGCTGTGAAGCATAACACGTGCCATCTCCTGTACGACCCTGTTTTTGCGCTCGACTACACCATTTTGTTGAGGTGTGTAAGGTGCGGAGAATTCATGTTTAATGCCATTAGAAGTGCAAAAATCAATGAATTTGGAATTTATGAATTCCCCACCTCTATCACTCCTAACTCGAGTAATCCTTTCATTCTTTTCTATCATAATACGATTGCAGATTTCGAGAAAAGAATCAAAGGTATCAGCTTTTTCTTTTAGAAAGGCTACCCAAGTATATCTAGAAAATCATCAACCAACAAGAAAATATACCATTTACCTCCAAGAGATGGTTGACGAGTTGGCCCCATTAAGTCCATATGCAAAAGTTCCAAAGGCCGTTTTGTACCTATGTGGTTCAAATTCTTGTGTGCAGTCCTAGACTGTTTTCCCTTTTGGCAACCGCCACACACAAGGTTTTGTTCAAAAGAAAGTTTCGGAACCCCCTTGACCACATCTTTATTTGAAATTCTAGCAAGTTCCTTAAAGTTTATGTGACCTAGCCTTTCATGCCAAAGTGTTTCATTTTTCAAAGATGCTAGGTTACATTTTTCAGAAATTTTAGAAGGAACTACATAACAATTGTTTTCTGATCTAACCCCCTTTAAAAAGAAAGCATGGTTCATGTCAGTTACAGTGCATTTATCAGATGAAAAATTAACTGAATAACCACTATCACACAGTTGACTTATGCTTATGAGGTTAGTCTTAAGGCCATGAACAAATAACACATTATCTAGAACCGGGCCATCTGGAATAGCTACCGTTCCCTTTCCAACAATTTTGGAAGACCGACCATCTCCGAAAACAACAAGTCCTCCGGAGTTTTTCTCAAAAGTTTGAAAACAGTTTTTATCGCCGGTCATATGACGGGAACACCCGCTATCCAGATACCAAGACGAACTATCATATGCATGCAAGGAAACATTGGTAGCAAGACAGGGAAAGATTTCACCTTTGCGCACCCAAACCTTTTTGGAATGCGTCGGTAATGGTCGTGAAGTTGATTTCCTAGGTGAGAGCGTCTTGCTTGAAGAATTGCTGCTCCTTGATGATGTCGTCTTGAGCGGTGTACTACCAAGGCTCTTTTCCTTCAATTGGTTGGAGTTGTTTTCGAGGAATAGCCCTTTTGGTAGTCATTGCAAGATGTGCTTGAGGTGTGCGTTTGGCTCCAGTCTTGCAATTTCTTCTTATGTGCCCTGAAATGCCACAACGAAAACATACCTTGGTTCTTGTCGATTCCGAAGAGGATGTAGTAGGTTCGTTGTCGTTGCTTGTCGTGAACACCGGTGTCGGAGGAGGAGATACCGACTGAGGCACAAATACTGTACCACTCGAACTTGGAATGTCTCCAGTTTGAGTGTATCCGAGGCCGAACTTGTTTCTTTGACCGAGACCAAGAAGTCTGTCCAACTTACTCCTTCCAGAAGAAAATCTCTGTAAGTCATCCTTTAGTTGGCGTATGGTCTCTGTCATTTCCAATTTTTCCTGTCGAGCCTCGCCGTAGAGCTTCAAGAAGTAATTCGCTTTGTTCACCATATCTACATAACTCTTCTCGAAATGCTCATTGGACTCTTGAAGGGAAACATTTGTCTTAATCAGATTGTCCCTTTCCACTTCAAGATCGGTTGAGATAGAGGTTACTCTTTTTACTTCATCTTCAAGATCCTGTAATCTCTCTTTCAACCCCTTGTTTTGTTTAGCCAGTTTCTTTGAATCCCTCAAAAGTTATGGTAGGCTAAAACAAAATCTTCACCTTCCGAATTATCTGATTCATCGTCCGTTGCAATCTTTTCCACAGTGGAGTTGGACAGTGAGTCGGATGTACTTGCCATTAAGCACATGAAGGATGAAGATGTGGTGGACGCGTGGAAAGCTGTCGCGTTGTCTTCTTCATCACTTGACGATGACTCATTTGACGTGGAGTTGTCATCCCAAGTGACGCTTGCATCGCTTTCTTCTTAGCCGGATTCTTGTTGGGACATTCCGTTGCTATGTGGCCGTAGCCTCGACATTTGAAACACTGAACTTGTCCCTCAGAACTTTTCTTATCCTTTGAGAAGTTCTCTTGGCTTCTTGACTTGTAGCTTGAAGAACCCTTGCCTTTCTTCGACTTTCCGAAGGATGGAGTTTTGCTTGAATTTCCCCTTCGAAAGTTGCGGCGAAACTTCCTTGTCAAGAGAGCGAGCTGCTTCTCAAAGTCCTCCATAGAAATGTTCTCGTCGTCGTCCGAGGAGGATGAATCCGCGTCTTCTTCTTTAGTTGATTTCAATGCGTAACCTGAAGACTTAGAAGAGGATGCCTTTCCAGAAGAATAGTTAGTAGGAAAAGTCATTTCATAAGTTTGTAAAGCACCTACTAATTCTTCTACACGCATTTCGTCCGGGTGTTTAATTGTTTCAATGGCTGCGACCTTCGGGCGAAATCGTTCAGGAAGAGTTCTTAGAATTTTTCTTACAACTTTAAATTCTGGAATCTTCTCTCCCAAGTTAGCACATGAGTTCACGATGTCTTGCAATCGTGTGTAATAGTCAGTGAAGGATTCATTCTCTGCCATAGAGATAGAGTCAAACTTGCTCGTAAGCATTTGCAGTTTCTGAATCTTCACTAGGTTAGTTCCCTCATGCGTAACTTGAAGAACATCCCAGATTTCTTTCGCAGTCTCACATGCCGAGACGCGAGAGAACTCAGTTTGTGACAAAGCATTAAATAGAGCATTAATCCCTTTGCCATTGTAAGAAGATAAGTCTATCTCTTCCTTGGTCCATTTCGACCTAGGTTTTAAGGTGCGAACATCATCTAAAATTTCAGTTGGATTAGACCATCCTAATTCAATTGATTGCCACACCCTTTCGTCGATGGAAATTAAGAAAGCTTTCATCCGTACTTTCCAGTACGCATAATTAGTTCCATCAAAGAAAGGGGGTCGATTGATGTTTCCACCTTCAACCATTGTTTACAACCCTATTCCCGCTCTGATACCACTTGTTGGGTTTAGGTTAATAAGGATCTAATAGGGGAAAAAACACCTAGAGGGGGGTGAATAGGTGTAAACAATAAACACTCAAAAATCATTGTGCGATAAAACCCAATGCGGAAAAATAAAAGAACACACAAGATTTTTACGTGGAAAAACTCCAAACCGGAGTAAAAAACCACGGGACCGATAACACGGCGAAATCCACTAGAATTAACACACGTACAAGGTGATATAACGTACTCACAGACGACTCAACCTTTTACCATACGCTCCTAGTAGATCTTCTCCGCTCGCTCCACGACGCTTCTCGAATCCACGATCCGCGCCCAACGCTGAATCCACAGCGTCCAACGTCGAGTCCACGACGTCCGACCGAATCCACGGTCTTCACCCAATGGCACGCTTCGAATCCACGAACGCACCTCGCTCCGAATCCACGAGAGCGATAACACCTTGAATCCACAAGGCCACGCGAGTCCACGCGCCGATTTTGGGGTAAATCGTTGTTTGTTTGGGTGGTGATGATCCGCCGAATACTTAGATCAAGAGTAGATCGGAAATACCATCTAAGTATTCATTAGTTTGATTCAACTCAAGATATGAGTATGAAAACCTAGAATCAAACTAATCAATATAGATGAAGAACCATTAAATAGATCTAATGATTTCCGTTCTTCTCTATATGTGGATCTAAGGCCGTATAAAATGATATTTGAAAATGACGGCTCTTTTTCCGATATGGGATTGCCCTAGAAATGAAAGGAAGGGCTATTTATAGGTTAGAAACCCTAGGAAGAATATTCGGATCAAAAACAAACTTTTCTGGAAAGTTTTACGGACGGCGATCCGGATTGCGAAGTCACGATCCGGATCGCAGACGCGTAGAGAGCAATTTCCAGAAAACCGCCTGTTCGGGATCCGGATCATAATCCACGATCCGGATCGTTCATACAGTTTTACCAGAACAATGTGTTCGGGATCCGGATTGAATTCCACGATCCGGATCGTTCAAGCCAACAGGTAAAACTCATGTTCGGGATCCGGATCATCAAATGCCATGATCCGGATTGAACCAGTGTATGAACGAACACCCTTCGGGATCCGGATTGAAACGACATGATCCGGATCCTGAACATGTCCCATGTCCAGTTTTTGATGAATATGCAATTAAAACCTCTTCCAGGTGTTTCTACACTATAAGAAGTATTCGGATCATCAAAATTATTTAGTTAAACGTACCTGATCCTTTTGAATTCTTCTTTCTTGAGATTGAGGTAGTTGATCCAGAGTTTCTTCATCTTCAATCTTCAAGACTTAAACTATTCACGAAATACGCCAACTCAAATTCCGTAACAAAAGCAAGACTAAACCTTGTAATCATTTCTTTTATAACACTTAGGGCTAAACTCTAATTTACCTAAGAGCTCTATTGTGCTTCTACACAACTACTAGATCTTACAACAATGCTCTAAACAATAAAACAAAGGAAAAGAGTTGAAATCATTCATTTTCGATAAAGTCTCCCACCTCTGGTATAATCTTGCAAAGAGAAGGGCTTGATCTCTTGATCTTTAAGAAGAAATTCTAAAACATAGGTTAGAAACCAAAAGAGGTCATTAGAAACCTCTTTGGAGCTCAAAAATTCAAAAAATCCAAATCTCACAAAAATCCTAAAAACTCACCTCTTGATTTCTTGCTCAAGAGAGGTGGAGAGAGATTCTTCTTCCTCCCAAGATGCTATCCTAGTGATCCTCCTCCGTTTCGTGACCTTAAAGGAGATCAAACCCACCAAAATTCTCTTCCTTGAAGCTATAGTTTCCTCTCTTCTATAGAGAGAAAGAGAGGAGAGAGAAAGTGAGAGAGGGTGAGGGAGGTGGTCTGAGATTGGGGGAGGCTCCCCCAGCCTTTTTATACTCAAACCCAATCGTTATTTATAAGTTTGCCACTCTCTCTTGCTCACAGGCCCGAAAAAGTCCTGATTTTTTTTTCAAAAAAGTTCGATCCCCGAACGTCCCAAACACTGTGTGCGAAGAAGGTTCGGTCCTTTCTTCTCATGGTGGGGACCTTTTGAAAAGGTCCGAACTTTTCCAGAAAAGGTTCGAACCCGAAAGTCAAAATCCCATATTTTCACCGCCTCGAAAAATGTGTTTTCGCTCTACGAGGCCCTAAGCCCTATATGGATCATTCCGACATGTTTGGGATTCATTTCTAACATACCCACATCCATTTTGACTATTCCGGGGTCGATTTTAAGCCGATTCTCAAAACGGAACTCATTTCAAATTCAGTTTTCAACTCACTTTTGGTCCGATTGCCTTTGCTTCGAATCAAACTTGCTCTAACTCTTTTTACTCGTATTTTTAACATGTTTAGGGTGTCTTATCCGTACTTTGCCATTTTTAGCAAAAGTCGGGGCACCACATGTATACTGATGGACTACCATGTATGACCTGGATTACTTTCATGTTTACCTACGGAGCTTATATGTTCATATCATGCTGATCTTACCTAGTTTTTCTGCTGATCTTATTATCGTACTTGTTGATTATATTGATTTTTTCTCGTCCATATTATTTATAGTATACCAGTAGGTACGACTTACTGGTCTCTGGCCCATTGTACCCACTGGAATACATTCAGTTGTGTCTCACACCCTGATGGTTGCACCTTTTTTAGGTACTTCAGGTTGTGGGATAGGGGACGATGTCATGAGGACGATTAATGCGAATGGTAGAGCTGTCCCGATTATTGATCTCGATTAGTTTGTGGATTGGTTGTTTTGTTTATTTGAATTATAGTAGCTGTTGGTTTAGTTGTTTAGCTTATTGTGATTATCATTTATTTAGTAGCTCTGAGATATGCATGTTATTGTGTCTTGTACATTGCCTAGCCATGCATGTATACGGAAGACTCTGTCTGTTTGGGCCAGAGATTCCTTATGCGTGTGGCGGATCTGCTCACATCCTGGGATCGAAATATTTTTAACACTGATTTTTTTTTTAAAAAAAAAAAAAAAACAAAATTAGATCGCTTTTTCATCCCGGTGCGTGACATCGGTTGCCCCTAGGACTCGATGGGGAGGCTACTGGGGTCCAGTAGAGGGTAACCTATGCCTTGAAATCCAAGCCGAGACGATGTAGAAGGCGCACGAGGGAACTCAGCCTAGGGTTTCGGCTAACTTCTTGCTCCCGCTGGCTAGCCGAGGCTTCTCCGACATCGGCATTGCATAGGGGGAGCCTCAGGTGATGAAGAGGCTAATGGGATACCTTAGTAGCAAAGGATGTAGGTTTATGGATCCCCAAGGATCTAAATAGGTTCTATCAAACACCTAGAGGGGGGGTGAATAGGTGCAATATCCAAAATATCAATCTCAGTGCAATTTAAAAATAAATGCAGAACATAAAAACAGCACACTGAGATTTACATGGAAAACTCCATCACAGGAGTAAAAACAATGGGACCAACACGCAATAACAATCCACTAAGAATTTGAAAGATAACAAGGTGATTACCGACTCCACTGACTCCAACCCCACCTTCAACTTCTCCGGATCTTGCGCTCACCGACTGCAGGTCCAATGCACACGTCCGAATCCACGAGCAACACGTTTTGAATCCACGAAACGCCTTCAACACATCGAATCCACGATGCCACGTCAACTCCTTGACGCAAACTCAGCCGTTACGGAAGTATAGGCTTCGATGGTGATCCTTTGCTTAGAATATCATTAGAGAACCATGGATGAAATCTCTAAGCAAAGATTAGATCAATTCGACAAAAAGCATCTCATTGAAGAACCGTCGAATTGACCTAAAAGAGGCTAAAAAGATGAACAATAAAACCTAGCCTCTAGGGTTGCTCTCAAGTGTTTCTGAATTGGTCGGTGGTTCTTGAGAAACCCTAAGTATCTATTTATAACCTTTGGAAATCAATCAAAGTCGGTTTAGCATTCTTATCACGACATGACATTGCGTACCGATACTAAATAGTAGGTTCCGGTACTCAATGACGCAACAGACAGATTTTCTTATTGCGTTCCGGTACACCAAGTTGGGTTCCGGTACTCAATGTAAATTCCAGAAAATCTTGTGTCGGGTTTTGAGGAACTCAAAGTGGGGTTCGGTACTCAATGTAAAATACAAAATTTTTCAAAGATAACAAAACAAACCATGTACCGGAATCCAAACTTAAAATAAGTTATGAGTTAAAATCCAAGTTCCCAAAACCTCTTCTAAACCGGGTTTCAATAAAAACATAATTCCAAAGATTGTAAATATACTTAAATCACCATGATTAATTTAATCATACCTAAGTGTCAGCTTGAGCTCTTGTTGAATCTTCTCCGAGTCTTCGATTACTGAATTGACAATTTGATCACTTCAAGACTCCGACTCAAATCACGAAATATGCCAACATAAAAGCCGTAACAATCTCTCCCTTTGGCAATTTCGTGACAAAACCCAAAAATACATAAAACGCTCAAGACACTCATCTTAAACCAAAAATTGAAATTCAATGTCATCACCAAAACATTGACTTTCTTTGCGTGAAAGATCCAAAAAAACAAAAAATATATTTGAACCAGTCCTAGCACAAACTCTATGACTTAGGACTTGGAGTCTTAAAGTGATGTAAATCCTGCAAAACAAAAACTCCAAGCAAATCAAAAGTCAGTTGTCAGAAATTAAATGTAAACCCTACATTTGATTCGTCCTTTTGGTTCTTTTTTATTTTCGGCTCCTTTTTTATCCTTTTTTATCTTCTCTCCCTATCTTGATCATCTAATCTCCGTCATTTTTCTTCTCCCCCTTTTTATCATAAATTGTCAAACAGTGAAAATACTAGACAAAAGGAAAATACTAGGAGGATTAGTTCTTTAGTTACATGACCATAAGAGTTCTTGTTCATCAACAAGCGAAAAGAAAATGAAAAGAAAGAACAAGAAAAGTAAAGAGTCACTCATCGTCATGTCCGTCATCATCATCGTCATCATGTGAAGTAGGTCCATGTGAGGTACTTGGCCCGGTAGCTCCAGGAACTACATCATCATGCTTGCAGCCGAGGATATCAAGAATCTTCTTCAATCCGTCTTCAAGCTTCTTGAACCCTTATTCCATTATTTTCTTCAGTGAGCGTACATCCCGATACAATGATTGTAGTGTCACTACCTCATCTGATCCAGAAGAGTCTTGATGTTCCACTTGACGAGGCGGTGCACTTGGAGTTGCTTCACCGGCGTATCCTTTTACTTGACCAAACGTCTTTAGAGTGCTAGTCTACTTGGCTAAAGTAATTCCATCAATAGCGCCCAAGCCATAGTCATATTTGACGCACTTGATATCCACTCCGCGATCTTCCAATATGCTAGTGATTAAAATCGGGTGAGGAAGCAGTTCACGGCGATTTGATCCTTCAATCACATGTACCATTTGTTGCGAAATAAGGAATGGAATATTGACATTAATTCCATATGCACTCTCTAGGTGACCAAGGAAATAAAGAAGAAGAAGACGATCCCATTGTATCCTTTTAGTCCCCAACGTAGGCAAGAGGTTGTAGCAAATAATTAAAGACAGAATGTGGTATTCTGGCTTTAAATCCTTTGATTCAACATACAACCTATTTGTATGCATTCCTGACTTGCAAATAGCATTCACAACAATATCCCAATGAGTTTCATAGTGAAAATCACCCTGAGTATAGTGCAGACCAGATGTATCAACAATCAATCCCAGATTCGCACCAATTACAGCAGGAGTTATATCAAACTTGACACCTCTAACTGTTGTTTCAAATATGAATGTCCCGGTGTCATGATCCTCATGAAGTATAACTGCTCTCATGTAAAACTCCCTGAGTAGCTCTACATAGAAACCCATCTTTGCTGGAACTCTACCAAGTGGCTCAATAGAAATCTATTCCAGTAGCCTTGCAAAGTCTGGAACTTCTCGATACAACTCATAAAAGTTGACATGTCGCTCTCCAATACATGCTCTATTCTCAAATATTTCACAGCGCTTTGAACTAATGTGTTGTTCTCCTTCACCAATTTTTGATCGCCGTTCTGATTGAGAGCGTTCACGAATTACTGGTCCTCCAGTATTTCTTCGTGGTGGAGAATTTGCACCTTTCTTTTTCCTTGAAGTCATCAGTGTCTTTCCCTTTCCTTTTTGTGATTCTTCCTCATATTTCGATGAATGTTCTGATTCTGAGCTTGTTGAACCTTCATCACGTGATCGTTTAGAAGCATTCTTCTTTCCACGTCCACGACCACGACCACGTCCACTCTCGGTGGCCATCAAAACCACAAGTGCAAGTAGCAAAGAAAATGCCATTATCCTGCAAAGAACATAATGCACTATGATTTGATCGAATATGAATATCATAAAAGGCTTAAAAATATTTAACAAACATTCTAAACATGTAAACTTTGAAGATCTAACATTCAAAACCAATTTACATGCAAGCCCTAAATTTTCGATTTTCTTGATCTAAAAAAATAATGTAAATGTTAAATCCAAGCAATATATGCAAGAAAATATGAATCTAATTACATAGGAAGCAATCATTTATGTTCTAATCAAGAACATAAGGCGATATACGCAAGAGATTTCATTAGAAATAGAGATCAACTCAAAAATCCCAAAATAAATCATCAAAACCTAAAAACTAGGATTTTGAAACATAAAAAGCAAGATTGATGAAAGATCTTACAAATCACATCAAGAATCTCGTAGATCTTGAAGTAAAACACCTTAGAAATCTTTTAGAGAGAGAAAGGGAGAGTTTTTGCAAAAGGAAGAATGAAAAAATGCATCTCGGTTTCGGTATATAACATATCCGCAGACTGCGTACCGGTACTCGAAGGTGCGTACCGGTACCCAATTAAAATCTGAAAAATTCAGCTTCGGGTTCCGGATTGAATTTTCTGATCCGGACTGTTTGGTTCTGGTACTGAAAGGTGAGTATCGGTACTCTAGAGCAAAAATCAAAAAATTTCTTGATACAAATCCAAATTTTGAACTCTTTCAAATACCGATTTGCTTGCAGTCAAGAAAAACAATTTAAGTTTTTGAAAATTGTGAGATCACTCAGATGTCATTCAATCTAATTAATTTTACAAAAATTAAAAAGATTTACTCCAAAAACATGAAAAACAAAGATAAAACATTATAACCGTTTTTCATTTTATATACGTCAAACACAAGTCATCAAAAATAATCTAGAGATCCGAACTCTATCAAGATGTATTGGATTATCAAAAATGACTTACAGAGATTTTCAAATGACATCAATTTGATCAATACCCTTTCAAATTTGAGATAAGCAATAAAACACTTAAGGGTGGCTTTTTGAGCATCTTTCAACTAACCCACCTTATACCAACCAGGAGATTGTTCAAAAATTTGAATATTAATCTCCGAATGCTTCATCTAAAAAATTTACCAAAAATATTATGAAGCATTCAAAACACGTGGTAGCTTCACACACTTACCGGACGACCGGGGTGGCAGCTCTTTCCAACATGTGGTGGTAGTTTTCACACTCCTTTACGGATGTAACTCTTTCCACATCTTTTCAACTCTTTTAATTACCCTTGTAAGGATGCAATCTCTTACGTGAAAGAATTAAATTCTAAATTTTAGTCTATTCGTTGTCTCATGTTTATCACAATGAATGCACACAACCGAGATAGGTTAAGCACCTTAAGATCACACATGATTACTAAAATTTGATGAATATAACTATCAAAAACTCCTATAATGAAATATCTTCAAATATTATGATTGTTACGGCTTTTTGTGTTGGCATATTTCGTGAGTTGAGTCGGAGTCTAAATGTGATCAAATTGTCAATCAGCTTTAGAAGACTCAAAGAAGATTCAACAAGTGCTCAAGTTGACACTCAGGTATGATTAATTCAATCATGGTGATTTAAGTTCATTTATAATCATTGGAATCTGGAATTAATTGAAATCCGGTTTAGACATGATTTTAGGAACTTGGTTTTTAACTCACAACTAATTTTAAGTTTGGTTTCCGGTACTTGGTCTGTTTTGGATAAAGCTTATCTTGGAAAAATCAGTTTTTACATTGAGTACCGGAACCACACTTTGAGTTCCTCAAACCCGACACAGGATTTTCTGTATTTTTCATTGAGTACCGGAACACAGGTTTGAGTACCGGAACACAATAGAAAAATCTGTGTTTTGCACCATTGAGTACCGGAACACAATATTTAGTACCGGTACACAATGCCATGTCGTGATAAGTTTGCTAAACCGACTCTAATTAGTTTCCAAGGGTTATAAATAGATACTTAGGGTTTCTCGACAATAACGGATCAATTCAGAAACACTCGAGAGCAACCCTAGAGGCTAGTTTTTATCGTTCTTCTCTTTAGCCTCTTTTAGGTCAATTCGACGGTTCTTCCAAGATCTATCTTTTGTCGAATTGATCTAGTCTTTGCTTAGAGATTCCTTCTACGGTTCCTCAATGATATTCTAAGCAAAGGATCACCATCGAAGCCTATATTCTGTATTGGCTGAGTTGCGTCGTGGATTCGACGTAGCACCGTGGATTCGGTGTGTTGAAGGCGTTTCGTGGATTCGAAACGTGTGCTCGTGGATTCGAGTGGCATTCGTGGATTCGAACGTGTGTAGTGGACGTGCAATCGGTGGAGCGCAAGATCCGAAGAAGTTGAAGGAGGGGTTTGAGTCCGTAGAGTCGGTAATCACCTTGTTATTCTTCAATTCTTAGTGGATTGCTATTGCGTGTTGGTCCCATGGTTTTTCTCCTGGATTGGAGTTTCCACGTAAATCTCGGTGTGCTGTTTTTATTTTCCGCATTGGTTTTTATTTTGCACTGAGATTGATTTTTGAGTATTACACCTATTCACCCCCCCCTCTGGTTGTGTGATAGTACCTATTTAGATCCTTGTGGATCCTATTATATAAAAACCAACAAGTGGTATCAGAGCGGGTTTTAGGTTTATCTATCATGTCGGGTGAAAGTGGTAATATTTTTAGACCTCCTCTTTTTGATGGCACTAATTATGCGTATTGGAAAGTGCGGATGAGAGCCTTTCTCATCGCAATTGATGAGCGAGTATGGCAATCCGTGGAATACGGTTGGGTGCATCCAATTGAGGAAGTAGGAAATTCTATGTAGTAACCGTGGGTCTGTTTGCCTTTCTAGACCTCCACTTGAATTTTTATTAAACCGTTTACCGACTAAGGGGGGCCGGGGGTGACTGATAATTTTCGTGTTTTCTGGGTAGGCCGTCGGGGCTCGCGGATATTTTTGGAAAATAAAGCTCGCGAAACGGAGACCGGCGGCGCAATCGGTTTTGGATTCCGACACCAGAATCTCCCAGAATAAATTCCGGAAGTTTTGTATGACCCAGGCGACTAACCCAAAACATCGGGGCGGATTGGAACCAGGTCCGCACCCTGGTCGACCCTTCTAAATAAATTTGGGGATTAGTCCGTTTTCGCCAAATTGGCTATAGATATTGGTTGGGGTTTTGGGTTTGGGGAAACCCCTTTCGTATTATTTTTCTCCCTTCTTGCCCTAGGCGTACGACACCGAGCGAAACGAGGAACCCATTTTTCCCCAACCCTTCCTTTCCCCCATCCGATCGCGTGGAGAACCAAGGCGGGCGGTCGAGAAAAGGGAAGATCGCCGGCACGCCCTTCGGTATCAAGCGCGCAAGAACAGGACGATCCCTCTTTCCCCATTGTCAAATCCTAAGACGACGAAACCAAGGTGAGCATAATTAGGGTTTCATGGTTTGAAGTTCCCGTTCTTGTTCTTGGGAGGGGGAGAGGGAAAAGCCACCGGAGGCCGGCGCGGGCGGCACCACGCCCGCGCCCGCATGGGGGCGGCCCCGCGTGCGGGCGGCGCCGCATGCGGGTAGCCCCGCATGCGGCCGGCCCCGCATGCGGCCGGCCCCGCATGCGGCCGGCCCCGCATGCGGGCGGTCCGCATGCGGGCGGCGCCGCATGCGGGCGGCGCCGCATGCGGCCGGTCCGGCATGCGGCCGGCCCCGCATGCGGCCGGCCCCGCATGCGGTCGGTCCGCATGCGGCCGGTCCCGCATGCGGCCGGCCCCGCAGGCGGGCGGCGCCGCATGCGGCCGGTCCCGCATGCGGCCGGCGCCGCGTGCGGGCGGCACCGCATGCGGCCGGTCCCGCATGCGGCCGGCCCCGCATTCGGGCGGCGCCGCATGCGGCCGGCGCCGCGTGCGGCCGGCACCGCATGCGGGTAGCCCGCATGCGGCCGGCGCCGCATGCGGGCAGCGCCGCATGCAGGCGGCCCCGCACACGGGCGGCCCGCCGTCCAACCGCGCGGGGGCCGGGGACGCTCGTGCGGGCAGTGCACGAGGAGTAGGAGCCGGGTGTTCCGGTTCTGCTAGCTTTTGGGATTTTTGAGTTACTAACTCCCGCACCACAGGTTCGTGTAGGTCCGGGCGGACTCACCGGGACGCGGAGGAACCTAGCATCGGTCGGGAGTGCGTCAACGAAACAGGTGGGTTTTCTTTTGAGGCTAAGTAACGTTAGTATTTCGGAAAGAATATTAATTACATGTTAATCGATACTAACACTGAGGGCTTCTATGATTTATCTTATTACCCCGTGTCTTGGTTACTATGCTCGAGTTGCGACACGCGCACCCGCGGTCTGGCCACCGCAAAGGGTGCTCTTTTCCGGAAAGGCGGTCTCTGACCCGTGTTTACCCACGAGGTGACGTAGTGGGGGCCCCCGTAGGTGTGGGGTTTCAGGCACCAAGGTGGGAGCGGTGCGACCTGTCGGGATTGGTGCCCGTCGAGGTCAGGTGATACAGGTGTTAAAGGTGTAAAGGTGTTAAAGGTGTTACAGGGGTAAAGGTGTTACAGTTGTTACAGGTACTACAGGCGTCACAGGTGGTTTAGGTGTTTGCGAGTTACCCATATGAGTAGCGTGGTTGCTCCGGCTAGTCTTGCTTTTGTGGCTTGGTATTACTTTACTGTTTTATTATTTCGTCATGATAGTGTCGCTGACTACCCACTCTGTGACAGGTACTTCCAGGAGAGAGCGGTAGGCGACGGTGAGGCCGAGGTGGGAGCAGTCGGGCTGTGGGAGCCCCAGTCTGCCGCTTAGTCACTTTCCCAGCATTTCATTTTATTTCATACTGTAGGCTACTGTGTGGTTCTCGATACCCTCGTGGGGTCGCTATGATTGTGGATGTTGGGACATTGGATGTGAGACTTGGTGTTTTCTTTTATTTCTTCCGTAGGCCAATTTCAAAGAAACGAATGACTTATGAACGATAAGAAAATGATTGTGAAAACCGTTTTAAAAACTTAGGTGTCGGGTGGGCACCCTCTTCAAAACCCTGTGGATTTATGCATTGCGACAATGGCTTTCAAAACCTAAGTGCCGTGTGGGCATGATTTCCAACTGTGTGGTTTTATGCTTTAAAAGAAATCGAACGGCCTCGGATTTTGTGTTTCTTCTGTATGTGTACCTTGTCTGGCTCGGTTGTGATTAAAGAAATGCTTGCTTTACACTATTGTATTGTCTGCGACGCCGTGCATATACAGAGGAGACTCTGCCCGTTTGCCGAGTAAATCTGTATATGCGGCGGGTCTGGGCACGCGCCGGGGAAGAAGGTTTTCAACAAAAAAAAAAAGTGTACGCGCCAAACGCTTACTTTAGTGCATCGTTTCCGCTAAATAAAACCCCCGGGGCGTGACAGATTAAGATGGTATCAGAGACAATTCCTTTAATCACAACGGTGACGGTCCAACATCCACGGGAGTACCACACTTAACCGCAAATGAATGAAATGTGTAGGGCGTAGGGGTGTAGGACGCGAGAGATCGGGGGAGGGAAAGAGTCTGAGTTCTTTTCCTCGATAAGTGGTCGGACGCATACTCGTAAGGGCTAGAACTGACTGTTCTTTGTGTGTGTACAGATAGAGGGTTGGCCCAGTGAGCAACTGACAACGGAAATGGATATAGCCGACGAAGCCAATCGTCTGCTCCGCAACCAGTTGCGAGACGTGGCGGGACAACTGCTGACCCTTGCAGAGCGCCTGAGCATACTGATACAGGAACTAGAGGGCGTCGACAAATTCCGGGGCGGCAGCGGACGGTTCACCCCTCTCGGCATGCCACCGATGGGCCCTCCCGCCTTCCAGGAGGGTGCTAACTTGGCCGTGTACACCAGCGAGGAGCGCGCCCGGCAGGGATACTCTTACCCCGGGCCGGCAGGGGACCCCCAGCGGAAGGACCGGGCGAACAAACGCCCGAGAGCCGAGCAGAACCGTGGTCAGGCGACAGAGGAACCTAGGCCACCGAAGCCGTGCGTCATATGCGGCAACGCGCACCCCATGACGAGTTGCCCGTGGCGGGACGGGCACTGCTTCCGGTGTGGCAAGCCGGGCCACACACGTTATGACTGCCCTTCGAAGCCGCGTGCCACGAGATCCCCGGCGCCGTGGCATGAGGAGCCTAAGGGGGCTGCTGCCCCCACCCCTCAGGGGGGCCCCGCCCCAGAGAACCGGCCGAGCCCGCACCCGAAGAACGCACCGGAAGGCGAACGAGGACTTAGAGGGAACGCGCACGTGCAACCGGAATCCTGCATCATCTGCAAAGGTGCGCACCCAGTAGCGGAATGCACTTGGAGGTACCACTACTGTAACCGGTGCGGCTTGCCAGATCATACCTACGCCTCCTGCCCCCAGGGACCAACCCGTTACCTCGCCACCGTACCCCCACCGCCGCGAGGACCGGAGAGCGCTGCGGCTCCCGTTCGGGTAAAGGACACCCCCGGCGACCAGCAATCCGCGGACTCTTTGGACAGCAGGCCCCTGCCGCGACACGCGGTGCGGCGCTGGCCCAAGGGCTGTGGGCGGGCCTCCTCGGCCGCTCCGGTAGACGATGCGACCTCCCAGAGTAGGGAGTGACAGGTACGTACTTGTTTTTCTTTTTTTTCTTTTCGGTTGTTTGTGTGTCCCGTTTGTTGTTCTCCTCTCCTACGTTGTTTAGATAGGAGCACTCTCCGAGCCGGAGCGACCTGCCCCTTTTGACCTTTGCGAGCCTTTCCCTACCTTTAGCCTTACCCTTGAATTGTTCGACCGCTCCGGTTTCCGCATTAAATGGGGAACGACGGTCTTTTCTAAGTTTGGCCTGCAATCGGGCTACTCTTAGCACCGGGTTCGGAACGAAGACACCCCGAAGACCGCCTCCCGGACCCGGAATGGCCATTACGAGGTTGCGGTTATGCCGCTCGGGCTTACGAACGCCCCCACGGTCCTTATGGACATGTCGAACCGGATCTTTAGACCCTTCCCGGACCGGTCCGTGGTGGTCTTCATCGACGACAAACTGATCCTTTCCCCCACCGACGGGGAGCACGAGGACCATTTACGGACGATACTCCAAATCCTCAGGGAATAGAAGCTGTTCGCTAAGCTCAAAAAGTGCGAACTCTGGCTACATGAAGTGGGATTCCCGGGGCACGTGATCTCGGTAAAGGGAATCGCCGTGGACCCCAAGAAGGTGGAATCGGTGATCGACTGGCAGCCGCCGACGACGGTGACGGAGGTCCGTAACTTCTTGGGAGTGGCGGGGTACCACCGACGTATCGTCGAGGGCTTCTCGAAAATTGGGGCCCCTCTAAACCGGTTGACCAGAAAAGGAGAAAAGCTTGTGTGGATGGCCCAATGCCAGGAAAGTTTCGAGGAGCTAAAGAAAAGGCTAACCAGGGCACCAATACGGGTGCTACCGACCCCCGGAGAGGACTGCGAGGTGTACTGCGACGCCTCGAGAACCGGCCTAAGGGGGGGAGGGGTATTTTAATGCAGTAGGGGAAAGAAATAGCCTACGTTTTTTTTTTAGGCAACTCAAGGACTACGAAAGGAACTACCCGATACACGATCTGGAGCTGACCGCAGTGGTGTTCATTCTAAAGTTATGGAGACGCTACTTCTTTGGTGTCCATGGTAACATCTTCTCGGATCACCAGAGTCTTAAATGCCTGTTCACCCAAAAGGAACTAAACCTGCGGCAGAGGCGGTGGCTCGAGTTACTGAAGGATTACGACCTAACAACCCAATACCACCCCGGGAAGGCAAACGTGGTGGCAGACGCTCTGAGCAGAAAAGGGCGATTGGAAGAAGGATCAGTGGACACGATAACTGAGCAGAGCAACTTGATCGCGGAATTCTCACGACTAAGGTTGGAAGTAGTGCCAGTGGGCACGGTTGCGCAACTTTTAACCTTGGTAGTCAAGCCGACACTGCTCGAGAGGATCCGAGAGGGACAGCAGGCGGACTCGCACTTACAGCTCGTGAGAGACAAGATTCCACCGGATCAGGGGGGGGGTGACTTTTCAGTGGGAGACGACGGAACCTTACGGTTCCGCGGGCGGATTTGCGTGCCGGATGCCCCGGCTCTGAAGGAGGAAATTCTAACAGAGGCACACAGCGCCCCTTATGCGGCGCACCCCGGAGGCACCAAGATGTACAGAGACCTCAAGCAGACCTTCTGGTGGCCCAAGTTGAAGAGGGATGTGACGCAACATGTGGCTCACTGCCTGGTGTGCCAACAGATAAAGGCGGAACATCAGCGGCCGGCAGGGAAATTACAACCCTTGCCAGTGCCAGAATGGAAGTGGGATCATATCACCACGGACTTCGTCACCGGGTTCCCACGTTAACAGCAAGGACATGACGCAATATGGGTCGTGGTGGACCGGCTGACCAAGTCAGCGCACTTCCTGCCCATCCACACGACCTGGACCAGAGAGCGGTTGGCTCAGGTCTACCTCGGCGAGATTGTAAGACTGCATGGAGTACCGGCGTCGGTCACATCGGATAGAGACACGCGCTTCGTCTCGAAGTTTTGGCAGAGTCTGCAGCGAGCCTTGGGGACCAAACTGCAGTTCAGCACGGCCTTTCACCCCCAGACAGACGGGCAATCGGAGCGAGTGATACAGACGCTAGAGGACCTACTTCGGGCCTGTGTACTTGATTGGGGGGTCGGTTGGGAGCGTTACCTGCCACTTGTAGAATTTGCTTACAACAAACAGCCACCAGGCCAGCATCCAGATGGCGCCCTACGAAGCCCTATATGGGAGACGCTGCCGATCCCCGATCTGTTCGGACGACTTGGGAGAACGGAAGTTCTTGGGACCCGATTTGGTGGAAGAAACAGAAGAGAAGGTGCGTCTCATCAGACAGCGCTTACTAACCGCCCAGAGTCGACAAAAGAGCTACGCGGATCGGAGACGCCGCGACTTGGAGTTCCAGGTGGGAGAACACGTGTTTTTGCGGGTCTCGCCGTCCAGGGGGATTAAGCGATTCGGGTTAAGGGGCAAGTTGAGCCCGCGGTTTGTGGGGCCGTTCGAGATCCTGGAGCGCATTGGCCCAGTGGCTTACCGACTCGCCCTACCACCGAACCTCAACCAAGTCCACGATGTGTTCCATGTTTCGATGCTCAAGAAATACCTCCCCTACCCATCCCATGTTCTGGACGTCTCGACACTCGAACGGAAAGAGGACCTAAGCTTCGAGGAAACCCCGGTGCGAATCCTGGCAAGAGAGAGCAAGACACTGCGAAACCGAGTCATACCCTACGTGAAGGTGCTTTGGAACAACCACGAGGAGCGGGAAGCGACGTGGGAGCTAGAGTCGAAGTTGCGGGAGACCTACCCCTTTCTTCTCACCGCGGACCAGGGTTGAGTTTCGGGGACGAAACTCGTTTTTAGAGGTGAGTGGTGTAGTAACCGTGGGTCTGTTTGCCTTTCTAGACCTCCACTTGAATTTTTATTAAACCGTTTACCGACTAAGGGGGCCGGGGGTGACTGATAATTTTCGTGTTTTCTGGGTAGGCCGTCGGGGCTCGCGGATATTTTTGGAAAATAAAGCTCGCGAAACGGAGACCGGCGGCGCAATCGGTTTTGGATTCCGACACCGGAATCTCCCAGAATAAATTCCGGAAGTTTTGTATGACCCAGGCGACTAACCCAAAATATCGGGGCGGATTGGAACCAGGTCCGCACCCTGGTCGACCCTTCTAAATAAATTTGGGGATTAGTCCGTTTTCGCCAAATTGGCTATATATATTGGTTGGGGTTTTGGGTTTGGGGAAACCCCTTTCGTATTATTTTTCTCCCTTCTTGCCCTAGGCGTACGACACCGAGCGAAACGAGGAACCCATTTTCCCCAACCCTTCCTTTCCCCATCCGATCGCGTGGAGAACCAAGGCGGGCGGTCGAGAAAAGGGAAGATCGCCGGCACGCCCTTCGGTATCAAGCGCGCAAGAACAGGACGATCCCTCTTTCCCCATTGTCAAATCCTAAGCCGACGAAACCAAGGTGAGCATAATTAGGGTTTCATGGTTTGAAGTTCCCGTTCTTGTTCTTGGGAGGGGGAGGGGGAAAAGCCACCGGAGGCCGGCGCGGGCGGCACCACGCCCGCGCCCGCATGCGGGCGGCCCCGCGTGCGGGCGGCGCCGCATGCGGGTAGCCCCGCATGCGGCCGGCCCCGCATGCGGCCGGCGCCGCATGCGGTCGGCCCCGCATGCGGGCGGCGCCGCATGCGGCCGGCGCCGCATGCGGCCGGCCCCGCATGCGGCCGGTCCGCATGCGGCCGGCGCCGCATGCGGGCGGCGCCGCATGCGGCCGGTCCGGCATGCGGCCGGCCCCGCATGCGGCCGGCCCCGCATGCGGCCGGTCCGCATGCGGCCGGTCCCGCATGCGGCCGGCCCCGCAGGCGGGCGGCGCCGCATGCGGCCGGTCCCGCATGCGGCCGGCGCCGCGTGCGGGCGGCACCGCATGCGGCCGGTCCCGCATGCGGCCGGCCCCGCATTCGGGCGGCGCCGCATGCGGCCGGCGCCGCGTGCGGCCGGCACCGCATGCGGGTAGCCCGCATGCGGCCGGCGCCGCATGCGGGCAGCGCCGCATGCAGGCGGCCCCGCACACGGGCGGCCCGCCGTCCAACCGCGCGGGGGCCGGGGACGCTCGTGCGGGCAGTGCACGAGGAGTAGGAGCCGGGTGTTCCGGTTCTGCTAGCTTTTGGGATTTTTGAGTTACTAACTCCCGCACCACAGGTTCGTGTAGGTCCGGGCGGACTCACCGGGACGCGGAGGAACCTAGCATCGGTCGGGAGTGCGTCAACGAAACAGGTGGGTTTTCTTTTGAGGCTAAGTAACGTTAGTATTTCGGAAAGAATATTAATTACATGTTAATCGATACTAACACTGAGGGCTTCTATGATTTATCTTATTACCCCGTGTCTTGGTTACTATGCTCGAGTTGCGACACGCGCACCCGCGGTCTGGCCACCGCAAAGGGTGCTCTTTTCCGGAAAGGCGGTCTCTGACCCGTGTTTACCCACGAGGTGACGTAGTGGGGGCCCCCGTAGGTGTGGGGTTTCAGGCACCAAGGTGGGAGCGGTGCGACCTGTCGGGATTGGTGCCCGTCGAGGTCAGGTGATACAGGTGTTAAAGGTGT
This sequence comes from Tillandsia fasciculata, assembly GCA_029168755.2. Classification (NCBI taxonomy): domain Eukaryota; kingdom Viridiplantae; phylum Streptophyta; class Magnoliopsida; order Poales; family Bromeliaceae; genus Tillandsia; species Tillandsia fasciculata. The sequence goes on along the minus strand of CM054934.1, from coordinate 20,844,911 downwards.
AAAGGTGTTAAAGGTGTTACAGGGGTAAAGGTGTTACAGTTGTTACAGGTACTACAGGCGTCACAGGTGGTTTAGGTGTTTGCGAGTTACCCATATGAGTAGCGTGGTTGCTCCGGCTAGTCTTGCTTTTGTGGCTTGGTATTACTTTACTGTTTTATTATTTCGTCATGATAGTGTCGCTGACTACCCACTCTGTGACAGGTACTTCCAGGAGAGAGCGGTAGGCGACGGTGAGGCCGAGGTGGGAGCAGTCGGGCTGTGGGAGCCCCAGTCTGCCGCTTAGTCACTTTCCCAGCATTTCATTTTATTTCATACTGTAGGCTACTGTGTGGTTCTCGATACCCTCGTGGGGTCGCTATGATTGTGGATGTTGGGACATTGGATGTGAGACTTGGTGTTTTCTTTTATTTCTTCCGTAGGCCAATTTCAAAGAAACGAATGACTTATGAACGATAAGAAAATGATTGTGAAAACCGTTTTAAAAACTTAGGTGTCGGGTGGGCACCCTCTTCAAAACCCTGTGGATTTATGCATTGCGACAATGGCTTTCAAAACCTAAGTGCCGTGTGGGCATGATTTCCAACTGTGTGGTTTTATGCTTTAAAAGAAATCGAACGGCCTCGGATTTTGTGTTTCTTCTGTATGTGTACCTTGTCTGGCTCGGTTGTGATTAAAGAAATGCTTGCTTTACACTATTGTATTGTCTGCGACGCCGTGCATATACAGAGGAGACTCTGCCCGTTTGCCGAGTAAATCTGTATATGCGGCGGGTCTGGGCACGCGCCGGGGAAGAAGGTTTTCAACAAAAAAAAAAAGTGTACGCGCCAAACGCTTACTTTAGTGCATCGTTTCCGCTAAATAAAACCCCCGGGGCGTGACATTCTACTACCCCAAAACCTCGCTCTAGATGGTCCAAAGAGGAAATCGAAAGATCTTCTTACAATGGGAAAGGTATGAACGCTTTATTTAATTCTCTTTTCTCGACTGAGTTCACACGAATTTCCGCGTGTGAAACCGCAAAGGAAATTTGGGATATTCTCAAAATTACACATGAGGATACTAATCTAGTAAAAATTCAAAAGCTCCAGATGCTTACAAGTCAATTTGACTCTATTCATATGGATGAGCATGAATTGTTTACTGATTATTACACTAGACTTCAAGATGTAATCAATACATGTGCTAATTTAGGAGAAAAGATCCCGGAGTCGAAAGTTGTAAGAAAGATACTTCGGACTCTTCCAGAACGGTTTAGGGTAAAGGTTGCCGCCATTGAAACCCTTAGTCATCCGGATGAGATGAGAGTAGAGGAATTAGTAGGTGCTTTGCAAACTTATGAGATGACTTTTCCTACTAATCAAGTTTCTTCCAAGTCTTCTTCTAAGCTTACAGGTATTGCATTCAAATCAACGAAGGAAGAAGATGGTGAATCGAGTTCCGACGATGAAATCTCGTTTGCCGAGTTTGAAGAACAATTGGCGCGGATCACAAAGAAATTTCGTTGGAAGTTTTGGAAGAATCGAACCGATGGATCTTCATCCTCGAAACCATCTAAAAGATCATCGGGTTCTAAATCCTCTAGTCTCAAAAGCTCTGCAAAACCTTCTAAAGAAAAGGATGAATTCGAAGAGGAAATCCAATGTTATAGATGCAAAGGCTACGGCCATATTTCAACGGATTGTCCTTCTAAGAAATCATATAAAAAGAAGGTTTTGCAAGCGAAAACTTGGGACGATTCTACTTCCGATGAATCAACCTCAAGTAAAGAGGAAAAAGTTGTTGCTTTTCATGCCTCTCAAATTTCCTCTTCTAATTTTTGCTTGTCATCACTAGTCACTGACTCTATTCCTTTGATTTTGCATGAAACGTCAACATCCGATGGAGAGTCATCAATTGAGGGGGAGTCGGACGAAGAAGAACTCGTTGAGGCATATCAACAACTTCTTGCGGAATCTAAGAAGATGGCCAAGCATATCAAGAAGTTGAGGAAGCAACGACTTGAGGTTTAAGACGAGAATCAAGCTTTAAAGATCAAACTTCATGATCTCGATGAGGAACGAGGACTTTTATTGAATAATAATAAAATCCTCCAAGAAAAACTAAACCAATCGGAGACAAACGCTAAATCATATATGGACAAGATTGGTTTTCTAGAAAAACAGTTTGAGGAGATTCATGTCACCAACCAAGCTTTGACCAAGCAAGTATATCAACTTAAATCCGACATACAAAGGCTTTCAACCGGTTCGAAGAAACTTGATTGTATGTCCGGAATAGGTCAAACAAGCAAGGTTGGTTTGGGATTTAAAAAGAACCAAACTGTGAAGGCTTCAAGTTCCACAACTAAATTGAGAGGAATAACTTGTCACCAATGTGGACTTGAAGGACACTTGATGAAGACGTGCCCGAAAAAGAGAAAGAAAAATTCTTCGGCAACTTCATCTATGGAGCGAACTCAACGGAATCAAAAGACACATCAAGTCAAAGGAGTTCACTCAACCCACCAAAGGTCCGAGCCACAACATCAATCATTCAAGTGGATCATTGCGTCGCAAAGACCTAAGGTGGACCAACAGTCAAAGCTATTATCTCCCGGCCACAATGAATCAAGACAACCCAAAATCCGACGATTTTGGATTCGGAAAGGTGATATCTTTCCTTGTCTTAAGTTCTAAATAACTTTTGACTGTATGTAATGCTTTGATTGGTTTTCATTTCATGTTTTACTTAATCTTTGCATTACATGATTTCAATGCTCTTCGTTTTTATGTTTTGTTGTTGAACAAAAGGGTTTTAACAAACGGGTGCATTGAATTTGAAAAAGGGTTTATTTTCATTCACTCCAATGTAATTTCATATGAATTATCAACTTTACTCCATAATCATAATCTTTGAAGATATTTCATTATAGGAGTTTTTGATAGTTATATTCATCAAATTTTTGTAATCATGTGTGATTTTTAGATGCTTAATCTATCTCGGTTGTGTGAGTTCATTGTGATAAGCATGAGACAACCGATAGACTAAAATTTGGGATTTAATTCTTTCACATAAGAGATTACATTTTTTTCAAGGGTTAATAAATGAGTTGCAAAAGATGTGGAAAGAGTTACATCCGAAAGGAGTGTGAAAACTACCACCACATGTTGGAAAGAGCTGCCACCCCGGTCGTTCGGTTTGTGTGTGAAGCTACCACATGTTATGGATGCTTGATAGTATTTTATGAGAAAATCTTTAGTTGAAGCATTCGGAGATTTATATTCAAAGTTCTTTTATTTTGAACAATCTCCTGGTTGGTATAAGGTGGGATAGTTAAAAGATGCTCAAAGAGCCACCCTTAAGTATTTTAGTGCTTATCTCAATTTGAAAGGGTAGAATTCAAAATTGATGTCATTTGGAAATCTCTGTAAGTCATCTTTGTAAATTCGTTACATCTTGATAGAGTTTGGATCTCTAGATTACTTTTGATGACTTGTGTTTGACGGATATAACATGAAAAACGGTTTATAATGTTTTATCTTTGTCTTTCATGATTTCGGAGTAATCTTTTTAATTTTTGTGAAATTAATTGGATTGAATGACATCTATGTGAATTCATTGTTTTTCAAAGCACTTAAATGAATTTCTTGATGGTATACAAATTGGTATTTGAAAAGATTTCAAAATTTGGATTTGTTTCAAGAAATTTTTGCTTTTTGGCTCTGGTGTATCGGTACCTGATTTTAGTAACGGAACCATGTTTCCGGATCAGAAAACCCAATCCGGATCCCGAACAGGAAAATTCTCTGTTTTCACTTGAGTATCGGTACTCCATGTTTAGTACCGGAACTAAATTATCGGATCCGGATCAACTCTGTTTTCACTCCGGAACCCGAATGAGTGGTTTTCAGAATTTCTATTGCGTATCGGTACTCAACTTTTAGTACCGGTACTCGATCTGGGTTTTCATAAATTTCGGAACTCAAGTGTTTTATTTCACTTCTCCCATTTCAAAACACTCCCTCTCTCTCTCTAAAACATCTCTAAGGGGTTTTTCATCAAGAACAAGAGATTTCTTGCATTGATTTGTAAGTTCTTTCAATTATCTTGCTTCTCTTTGTTTCAAACCCTAGTTTTTAGGTTTTGATATTTTATTTAGGAATTTTTGAGTAGATCTTTACTCCGAATGAAATCTCTTGCATGTCTCACCCTTATTTCATGTTTAAAACATAAATGGTTGCTTTCTATGTAATTAGATTCATGTTTCCATGCTTATATGCTTGAATCTATCATTTACATATGTTCTTGACATTGAGAAAATTGAAAATTAGGGCTTTCAATGTGAATGGATTTTAAATGTTGAATCATCAAATGTCACATGTTTAGAATGTTTCTTAAACATGTTTAAGCCTTCCTATACGATCAAATCATAGTGCATTGTGTTATTTGCAGGAAATGGCATTTTCATGGCTCCTTGCATTGGTGATCTTGATGGCCACTGGTAGTGGACGTGGTCGTGGTTCTGGAAAGAAAAAGACTACGAAACGATCACGCGATGAGGGTTCGACTAGCTCAGAATCTGAACATTCCTCAGATTATGTGGAATAATCTGTTAAAGGAAAGGGAAAAGCACCTATGGATTCTAGGAAAAAGAAAGGTGTGGATTCTCCTCCGCATAGAAGTACCGGTGGACCGGTAATACGCGAGCGCTCTCAACGGCGATCAAATGTTGATGAAGGTGAACAGCATGTGAGTGCAAAACGCCGTGCTATATTTGCAAACCGTACATGCATTGGAGATCGACACGTTAATTTTAACGAGCTATGTTGTGAAGTTCCAGACTTCGCAAGGCTATTGGAACGAAGTCACATTCAGCAACTTGGTAGAGTTCCACCTAAAATGGGTTTTTGTGTGGAGTTCATCAGGGAGTTCTACATGAGAGCTACTATACTTCAAAACGACCATGACACAGGGGCTTTCGTCATTGAAACAACAGTTAAAGATGTCAAGTTTAACATTACTCCAGCAGTAATTGGTGCAAATCTTGGATTAGCTGTTGACACTTCTGGACTATATTACACTGATGGTGACTTCCGACATGACACCCATTGGGACATCGTTGTAAACTCTATTTGCAAGTCAGGGACTTATACAAACAGGTCGTATGTTGAATCAAAGGACCTAAAACCAGAGTATCATATTCTGTCCTTAATCGTATGCTACAACCTATTGCCCACACTGGGGACCAAAAGGATTCGATGGGATCGACTGCTTCTTCTCTTTTTCCTTGGTCACCCAGAGAGTGCTGTTGGGTTATACTTGTTACGGAATTTGAGTTGACGTATTTCGTGAATGTGTTAAGTCTTGAAGATTGAAGATGAAGAAACTTCGGATCGTATACCTCAATCTCAAGAAAGAAGAATTCAAAAGGATCAGGTATGTTTAACTAAATAATTTTGATGATCCGAATACTTCTTATAGTGTAGAAACACCTGGAAGAGGTTTTAATTGCTTATTCATCAAAAACTAGACATGGGACATGTTCAGGATCCGGATCGTGGCTTTCAATCCGGATCCCGAAAGGTGTTTGTTCATACACTGGTTCAATCCGGATCGCAGCACTCTCTGATCCGGATCCCGAACACTAGTTTTACCTGTTTGCTTCTTCGATCCGGATCAGGAATTGCAATCCGGATCCCGAACATGTTTTTCTGGTAAAACTGTATGAACGATCCGGATCGTGGCTTTCGATCCGGATCCCGAACATCAATTTTTCTGGAAACGTATTTTGTGCTTCTGCAATCCGGATCGTGGCTTTGCAATCCGGATCGCCGTCGGTAAAACTTTCCAGAAAAGTTTGTTTTTGATCCGAATATTCTTCCTAGGGTTTCTAACCTATAAATAGCCCTACCATTTCATTTCTAGGGCATCCGCAATAGAACGGCTGATTGAGAAAAGATAGCCGAAAAGAAAATCCACATATATAGAGAAGAACGGAAATCATTAGATCTATTTAATGGTTCTTCATCTATATTGATTAGTTTGATTCTAGGTTTTCATACTCATATCTTGAGTTGAATCAAACTAATGAATACTTAGATGGTATTTCCGATCTATCTTTAATCTAAGTATTCGGCGGATCATCACCACCCAAACAAACAACGATTTATCCCCAAAATCGGCGCGTGGACTCGCGTGGCCTTGTGGATTCAAGGTGTTATCGCTCTCGTGGATTCGGAGCGAGGTGCGTTCGTGGATTCGAAGCGTGCCATTGGGTGAAGACCGTGGATTCGGTTGGACGTCGTGGACTCGACGTTGGACGCTGTGGATTCAGCGTTGGGCGCGGATCGTGGATTCGAGAAGCGTCGTGGAGCGAGCGAGAAGATCTACTAGGAGCGTATGGTAAAAGGTTGAGTCGTCTGTGAGTACGCTATATCACCTTGTACGTGTGTTAATTCTAGTGGATTTCGCCGTGTTATCGGTCCCGTGGTTTTTTACTCCGGTTTGGAGTTTTTCCACGTAAAAATCTTGTGTGTTCTTTTATTTTTCCGCATTGGGTTTTATCGCACAATGATTTTTTGAGTGTTTATTGTTTACACCTATTCACCCCCCTCTAGGTGTTTTTTCCCCTATTAGATCCTTATTAACCTAAACCCAACAAGTGGTATCAGAGCGGGAATAGGGTTGTAAACAATGGTTGAAGGTGGAAACATCAATCGACCCCCTTTCTTTGATGGAACTAATTATGCGTACTGGAAAGTACGGATGAAAGCTTTCTTAATTTCCATCGACGAAAGGGTGTGGCAATCAATTGAATTAGGATGGTCTAATCCAACTGAAATTTTAGATGATGTTCGCACCTTAAAACCTAGGTCGAAATGGACCAAGGAAGAGATAGACTTATCTTCTTACAATGGCAAAGGGATTAATGCTCTATTTAATGCTTTGTCACAAACTGAGTTCTCTCGCGTCTCGGCATGTGAGACTGCGAAAGAAATCTGGGATGTTCTTCAAGTTACGCATGAGGGAACTAACTTAGTGAAGATTCAGAAACTGCAAATGCTCACGAGCAAGTTTGACTCTATCTCTATGGCAGAGAATGAATCCTTCACTGACTATTACACACGATTGCAAGACATCGTGAACTCATGTGCTAACTTGGGAGAGAAGATTCCAGAATTTAAAGTTGTAAGAAAAATTCTAAGAACTCTTCCTGAACGATTTCGCCCGAAGGTCGCAGCCATTGAAACAATTAAACACCCGGACGAAATGCGTGTAGAAGAATTAGTAGGTGCTTTACAAACTTATGAAATGACTTTTCCTACTAACTATTCTTCTGGAAAGGCATCCTCTTCTAAGTCTTCAGGTTACGCATTGAAATCAACTAAAGAAGAAGACGCGGATTCATCCTCCTCGGACGACGACGAGAACATTTCTATGGAGGACTTTGAGAAGCAGCTCGCTCTCTTGACAAGGAAGTTTCGCCGCAACTTTCGAAGGGGAAATTCAAGCAAAACTCATCCTTCGGAAAGTCGAAGAAAGGCAAGGGTTCTTCAAGCTACAAGTCAAGAAAGCAAGAGAACTTCTCAAAGGATAAGAAAAGTTCTGAGGGACAAGTTCAGTGTTTCAAATGTCGAGGCTACGGCCACATTGCAACGGAATGTCCCAACAAGAATCCGGCTAAGAAGAAGGCGATGCAAGTCGTTACTTGGGATGACAACTCCACGTCAAATGAGTCATCCTCAAGTGATGAAGAAGACAACGCGACAGCTTTCCACGCGTCCACTACATCTTCTCCCTTCATGTGCTTAATGGCAAGTACATCCGATTCACTGTCCAACTCCACTGTGGAAAAGATTGCAACGGACGATGAATCAGATGATTCGGAAGGTGAAGATTTTGCTTTAGCCTACCATAAACTTTTGAGGGATTCAAAGAAACTGGCTAAGCAAAACAAGGGGTTGAAAGAGAGATTGCAGGATCTTGAAGATGAAGTAAAAAGAGTAACCTCTATCTCAACCGATCTTGAAGTGGAAAGGGACAATCTGATTAAAACAAATGTTTCCCTTCAAGAGTCCAATGAGCAATTCGAGAAGAATTATATGGATATGGTGAACAAAGCAAATTACTTCTTGAAGCTCTACGGCGAGGCCCAACAGGAAAAATTGGAAATGACAGAGACCATACGCCAACTGAAGGATGACTTAAAGAGATTTTCTTCTGGAAGGAGTAAGTTGGACAGACTTCTTGGTCTTGGTCAAAGAAACAAGTTCGGCCTCGGATACACTCAAACTGGAGACATTCCAAGTTCGAGTGGGACAGTATTTGTGCCTCAGTCGGTATCTCCTCCTCCGACACCGGTGTTCACGACAAGCAACGACAACGAACCTACTACATCTTCCTCGGAATCGACAAGAATCAAGGTATGTTTTCGTTGTGGCATTTCAGGGCACATAAGAAGAAATTGCAAGACGGAAGCCAAACGCACACCTCAAGCACATCTTGCAATGACTACCAAAAGGGCTATTCCTCGGAAACAACTCCAATCAATTGACGGAAAAGAGCCTTGGTAGTACACCGCTCAAGACGACATCATCAAGGAGCAGCAATTCTTCAAGCAAGACGCTCTCACCTAGGAAATCAACTTCACGACCATTACCGACGCACTCCAAAAAGGTTTGGGTGCGCAAAGGTGAAATCTTTCCCTGTCTTGCTACCAATGTTTCTTTGCATGCATATGATAGTTCGTCTTGGTACCTGGATAGCGGGTGTTCCCGTCATATGACCGGCGATAAAAACTGTTTTCAAACATTTGAGAAAAACTCCGGAGGACTTGTTGTTTTCGGAGATGGTCGGTCTTCCAAAATTGTTGGAAAGGGAACGGTAGCTATTCCAGATGGCCCGGTTCTAGATAATGTATTATTTGTTCATGGCCTTAAGACTAACCTCATAAGCATAAGTCAACTGTGTGATAGTGGTTATTCAGTTAATTTTTCATCTGATAAATGCACTGTAACTGACATGAACCATGCTTTCTTTTTAAAGGGGGTTAGATCAGAAAACAACTGTTATGTAGTTCCTTCTAAGATTTCTGAAAAATGTAACCTAGCATCTTTGAAAAATGAAACACTTTGGCATGAAAGGCTAGGTCACATAAACTTTAAGGAACTTGCTAGAATTTCAAATAAAGATGTGGTCAAGGGGGTTCCAAACTTTCTTTTGAACAAAACCTTGTGTGTGGCGGTTGCCAAAAGGGAAAACAGTCTAGGACTGCACACAAGAATTTGAACCACATAGGTACAAAACGGCCTTTGGAACTTTTGCATATGGACTTAATGGGGCCAACTCGTCAACCATCTCTGGGAGGTAAATGGTATATTTTTTTGTTGGTTGATGATTTTCTAGATATACTTGGGTAGCCTTTTAAAAGAAAAAGCTGATACTTTTGATTCTTTTCTCGAAATTTGCAATCGTATTATGATTGAAAAGAATGAAAGGATTACTCGAGTTAGGAGTGATAGAGGTGGGGAATTCATAAATTCCAAATTCATTGATTTTTGCTCTTCTAACGGCATTAAACATGAATTCTCTGCACCTTACACACCTCAACAAAATGGTGTAGTCGAGCGCAAAAACAGGGTCGTACAGGAGATGGCACGTGTTATGCTTCATAGCCGGAACTTACCTTTATATTTTTGGGCTGAAGCGGTGAACACGGCTGTCTATGTTATCAATCGAGTGTATTTGCGCCCGGGGACTTTGAATACACCATATGAACTATGGTTTTGTAGAAAACCTAACATCAAATATTTTCGCATTTTGGGAGTCGGTGTTTTATTTTGCGTGATCGCGAAAATCTTGGAAAATTTGACTCTCGAAGTGACGAAGGGATTTTCTTAGGTTATTCTACAAACAGTAGAGCATATCGAGTTTTTAACTTAGAATCTAAGACGATCGTAGAATCGATAAATGTTAAGGTAGATGAAGCTTTTCACTTTGAATCTGAAAAATCTACCCTCGATATCTCTCTTGATGATGATACACCTGCTAATGCATCTTCTTCTAACAATTCTTTCGATAATAATGTTGATGCATCTAACGGTTCTTCAAGCTTATCTGATGTGCAGGAATCATCTCGTGTACCTCCGCCTACTCCTCTACCTCAAACGTTACGCATCTCCAAGGATCACCCTGAATCGAACATAATTGGAGATCCACAAGAAGGAGTTAGAACACGGAGACAATTGGTTTGCGGATTTGCATGCTATGTATCTCAAATCGAACCAAAGAATGTTGATGAAGCTCTCCAAGATGATTATTGGATTAAAGCAATGCAGGAAGAGCTCCATCAATTCGAGCGAAACAAAGTCTGGGAACTGACGAAGCCTCCGAAGCAACACAATGTGATAGGTACCAAATGGATCTTCAAGAACAAGAAAAACGAAGAAGGTACTATCATCAGGAACAAAGCAAGGTTAGTTGCTCAAGGCTATTCTCAAGTAGAAGGTATAGACTTTGATGAAACCTTCGCCCCTGTAGCTAGACTCGAGTCCATTCGTATATTGTTTGCGATCGCTTGTCATTTTAAAATCAGATTATTTCAAATGGACGTTAAGAGCGCCTTTTTAAATGGATTTTTAAATGAGGAAGTTTATGTAGCTCAACCGAAAGGTTTTGTGGATCATAAACTACCTAACCATGTTTTTCGTCTGAAAAAGGCTCTTTACGGTCTGAAACAAGCACCGCGAGCATGGTACGAAAGGTTGACAAAGCACCTTTTGGAAAAGGGCTACACTCGAGGGGGAGCTGACAGGACTCTCTTTGTGAAGCATTATCAAAACAATTTCATAGTTGCTCAAATCTATGTTGATGACATTGTTTTTGGAGCAACGAGAGATAATGATGCTTCTAAATTCGCGGAGACCATGGAAAGCGAATTTGAGATGTCCATGATGGGCGAATTGAATTATTTTCTTGGATTACAAGTTAAGCAAAACGATGAAGGAATTCACTTGTGTCAATCCAAGTATGCACTGGAGTTGGTCAAAAAGTTTGATCTTGAAAATTCTAAGGATTTTCCGACTCCAATGGGAACTAGCCATAAGGGACTTGGAAGTGAATCACAAAGTGAGAATGTAGACGAGAAACTGTACCGCAGTATGATTGGAAGTCTACTATATCTCACGGCTAGTCGCCCGGATATATCCTTCAGTGTTGGGATTTGTGCGAGATATCAATCAGCACCGAAGGAGGTTCACCTGAAAGCGGTGAAACGGATCATCCGGTATATCAAAGGTACAATCAATTTCGGAATTTGGTATCCTATGGGAACGACTTTGGATATTGTTGGATACTCAGATGCCGATTGGGCTGGATCGGTGGATGACCGGAAAAGCACGAGTGGTGCATGCTTCTATCTTGGCCACTGCCTTGTTGCATGGCACAGTAAAAAGCAGAACTGCATAGCACTCTCGACTGCCGAAGCGGAGTACATTTCTGCAGGAAGTTGTTCAACCCAATTGATTTGGATGAAGAGCGTGTTGAGCGATTTCCGAATTTCAACATCTTCGGTAACCATTTTATGTGACAACACTAGTGCTATTAACATTTCTAAAAACCCTGTGTTGCACTCTAGAACAAAACATATTGAACTTAGATATCATTTTCTTAGAGAGCTAGTTGAATCAAACATTCTTCAACTGTCATATATTTCAACTGAGGATCAATTAGCCGACATCTTAACAAAACCTTTGGATCAAAAACGTTTTATTCACTTGCGTAAAGCAATTGGCATGCTTTCCTTGAAATAAACTCTTTTGAAACCTTTGCTTAGATTAGGTTTTGTTTTTGTTCTTGTTTTTGTTTTGTTCTTTATCTATGTTCTGTACATAGCACACTAATTGAGCATAAATCATAATTGACTTTAATTGCATCCTTTTATGCATTTAGAAATTTATTATGTTTTTGATGTCATAATATTTCAATGTTGCAATGATCATTTACGTTAATTAAACCATCTTTTGTGATCAAAGTCAATTTCTCTCTCAATGATCTCTTGGTATAGTCATTATCATATTTGATTGCTTAGTCGAGTATGAATTCGAGATCAATGGTTTGGTTGAATACTTTATATATTAAATAATTGATAGCCAATTGAGGGGGAGTCAATGAAATGTGAAATGCTCAAAAGATGTGGAAAGAGTTACATCCCAATGAGGAGTGTGAAAACTACCACCACATGGAGAAAATGAAAGAAAAAGATACTCCATGAATGAAAAGCAAATTTTTGTTTGAAAATTGTTGATGAAATTCATATTGAAATACTTGACTCAGTCGTATTTCATGGTTGGTATAAGGTGGGATTTTTTTAAAAGATGCTCAAAGAGCCACTCCTTCAACAGATTGTCTAGATATATTATCTAACTTATCTGGGATTTCAAACATCTATTGATCTTGGTACTTCATTTTCTTTACTGAAATTGATGATTTGATAAAGACATTACACATAAGATCAGGATAGATGTAATTGAAGTTGTTCAACTTTAAGTGTTTTAACTTTCGTAAATCTTCGTTTCATTTTTGGATATTTTTGATAGATTTTGCATAATCTATTTCTTGTTGTATGAAACGATGTCATTTGTTTAAAGTTGACATGGTAAAGTGCTTACATACTTTTTCTGGATTTTATTGTATTTTTCTAATTTTTCTGAAGAAAAAGGTGTAGCCGATCCGGATCGGGGCAAGTGATCCGGATCCCGAACGCAGGATTTTTCCTGCGGGTAGCCGATCCGGATCACATTCTCGGCCGATCCGGATCACGGCTAGGGTTTTATATAGAAACATACAGATTCTGATTTCTTTACCCTAATCTCTGGTTTTCAAGCCTCTAGAGTTTCTCTCTCTAGATTTCTTGCTTCTTGGTGCTTCAAAACTCAAAGTTCTTCGGATTCAAGTAAGTTTTCATGATCAAAACTCGGTTTTTATGGTTTTTCATCAAACGTGAGTTGAAAAGTTGGAACTTTTTCGTTTGTGAATGGTTTTTGATCAAATTTCTTTTGAAATAAGAACTCTGGGTCAATTAGTTTTGCTTTTATGCTGGGATTTACTTGATTAACGAGTTTTTAGGCTTCGATTTCTAAAAATTCGGTTTTAGGGCATAAAAGAGGAATTTTTGTAAATCATGGATTTGATCTATTTTTAAAATTCTTTTTGGAAAACTAATTTGATTCTTGGCTTCTCTACATGATTATGATTGTCTAGGTACAATGTTTTCAAATTTTTCAAAATTGACAATTTTTCATATGTTCTTGAGTTGGTTTTCACAGGACACTTTCTTAAACTCAAAGCACTAGAATCAATGGCATTCTCCTGGTTGATTCTGTTACTGGTCGCAATGATGCCCGGGGGTTCATCTGTTAAAGAAGAACCAGGCGTCTCAACTCGAGACAAACCAAACGAAGCCAATGAAGACAGCTCAGATTACGATAGGAAGAATGGGACGAATTCTTCAAGGATGTTCAGCGAAAAATTGATGAAGAGGACAGGAAATTCACCAAAGGAAAGAGACTTATGAAATCTGCCTCCACGACAAGACAATATACAAGAAGAAGAAATGTTCAAAGAAGTACGAGTCAGCATAGTGGGCCTCTCACCAGAGCACGCTCACTTTCTGGAATTCTGCAAACTGAATCACCATGGACTGCAGGACCAGATGCACCATCTGCATCTAGACAGCGTTCATCTTACTCAAAGACACGGACAACTGAGACAGAGATTTTGGAATCGATTGTCAGGAACAACAAAGACTCTCTGCTACACAAGACAGAATATCGAAAGAGCTTCAGCAGATCTCCTCTGAACACAAGAAGATCAAGAAAAAGTACTCAAATTTTAAGAATTTGCTTAAAGGAATTTTGAGCAAGCTGAGCTGTACTAGTTCAGATTCTTCAGACTGAGCAACACCTTTGTTCACTTTAGTACTTTAGTTCTTAGTTTCACAGGACGTTGTTTTTCTTTACTTTTAGTTTAGTTCTCAGTTTGTGCATACTTTTAGAACTCTATTTTTTGTTACTCTCCTTACATATTGTAGCTCATGCTACGTTTTGGCTTTGTTTTGTGACAAAAAGGGGGAGAGAGTTAGAGAGTTAGAGAGAACTCTGAACAATGAAACAATGAATGATGTGAACAATGATTGTGAATATCGATGATATCAAGGTAAGTATGAATCTCAACTCAACTTTGGTTTTCTTTTGTGATTTGTGACATGCTTCTATACTAACTATTCGACTAACTATTTGGGCATGTAATATGACTAACAAGTTGATGTTGGACTAACATACTTTGACATTTGGTTTTCGACTGCTTAGAAGATATGTTGGTTTTAACTATGTTTCTTACATATCTGAATTTTTCAAATGTCATGATGAGATAAACTCTATCTCTGTATTTGGTTTTGTATGTTCCAATTCTTGAGGTATCTAACGAATTTGTTTGTCAAGAATGTTTTCTGTGTGCAGAGATTACAGATGTCTAAGTCTAGAGTCTGTTCTAGGAGTTTATCTCATGTTTTTAATTTCTGGAACTCTTTTGTAAATTTTTGTTGTATGGTGATAGCAACAAAAATATCTTTTTGAATTTTCTTTGTGGATTTGTGTTTTGTCACGAAACCGCCAAAGGGGGAGATTGTTACGGAATTTGAGTTGGCGTATTTCGTGAATGTATTAAGTCTTGAAGATTGAAGATGAAGAAACTTTGGATCGTATACCTCAATCTCAAGAAAGAAGAATTCAAAAGGATCAGGTACGTTTAACTAAATAATTTTGATGATCCGAATACTTCTTATAGTGTAGAAACACCTGGAAGAGGTTTTAATTGCTTATTCATCAAAAACTGGACATGGGACATGTTCAGGATCCGGATCGTGGCTTTCAATCCGGATCCCGAAAGGTGTTTGTTCATACACTGGTGCAATCCGGATCGCAGCTCTCTGATCCGGATCCCGAACACTAGTTTTACCTGTTTGATCCGGATCAGGAATGCAATCCGGATCCCGAACATGTTTTTCTGGTAAAACTGTATGAACGATCCGGATCGTGGATTATGATCCGGATCCCGAACAGGCAATTTTCTGGAAACTGCATTCTGTGCGTCTGCAATCCGGATCGTGGCTTATGCAATCCGGATCGCCGTCGGTAAAACTTTCCAGAAAAGTTTGTTTTTGATCCGAATATTCTTCCTAGGGTTTCTAACCTATAAATAGCCCTACCATTTCATTTCTAGGGCATCCGCAATAGAGCGGTCATTTTCAAATATAGCCGATAAGAAAAATCCACATATAGAGAAGAAAGGAAATCAATAGATCTATTCTATGTTTCTTCATCTATATTGATTAGTTTGATTCTAGGTTTTCATACTCACATCTTGAGTTGAATCAAACTAATGAATACTTAGATGGTATTTCCGATCTATCTTGATCTAAGTATTCGGCGGATCATCACCACCCAAACAAACAACGATTTACCCCAAAATCGGCGCGTGGACTCGCGTGGCCTTGTGGATTCAAGGTGTTATCGCTCTCGTGGATTCGGAGCGAGGTGCGTTCGTGGATTCGAAGCGTACCATTGGGTGAAGACCGTGGATTCGGTTGGACGTCGTGGACTCGACGTTGGACGCTGTGGATTCAGCGTTGGGCGCGGATCGTGGATTCGAGAAGCGTCGTGGAGCGAGCGGGAAGATCTACTAGGAGCGTATGGTAAAAGGTTGAGTCGTCTGTGAGTACGTTATATCACCTTGTACGTGTGTTAACTCTAGTGGATTTCGCCGTGTTATCGGTCCCGTGGTTTTTTACTCCGGTTTGGAGTTTTTCCACGTAAAAATCTTGTGTGTTCTTTTATTTTTCCGCATTGGGTTTTATCGCACAATGATTTTTTGAGTGTTTATTGTTTACACCTATTCACCCCCCTCTAGGTGTTTTTTCCCCTATTAGATCCTTATTAACCTAAACCCAACATACTAATATGAACAGGATCTAAATAGGGACCAACACATTCTAGAGGGGGAGAATAGGATGTAAACAAGAAACCACTCAAAAAGTTATTGCGCAATAAAACCGCAATGCGGAAATATCAATGAACACGCAAGATTTTTACGTGGAAAACTCCAAACCGGAGTAAAAATCCACTGGAGACCGATAAACACGGCGAAATCCACCTAGAAATTATACATCTACAGTGACAAGGTGATATAAGGTACTCACTACGGCAACTCAAGGATTATTACCATGACGGAGCTAGCGGCTAGTAATATCTGTCTCACGCCCGGTCCAAGCAACGCGTCAAAGGTAATCCTCATCGGTGCGTGCCAGTACACAACGCCGAATCTCACACGGCGTCTCAACCTATTCGAGTCCACGACGTCCCACCAACATCCACAGTAGCTTCACCCCAGTAGCACCTTCGAATCCCACGTTTGTAAAGTACCTTCGTTCCGCAATCCTTTGAGAGCGGTTGCACCTTGAATCCACAAGGCCACGCAGAGTCCACGCGCCCATTAGGGTAAATGAGATTGTTTTTGGGTGCGTGCAGTCTCACCGCCATCCGCCGCACCTAGTACCTGTCAGGATGGGTAAAGAAAAACAAAGTAGATGTCTAATGGAATCGAACCGAATGCACCGAGTACAGTAACCTTTCGTTATTGCATATTTTAAACTGGGCATTCACCAATTAAGCTGGGCAAAATCCTGTCGGGGAGACTTTGTGAAAACACCTATGCTTTTAACGGTGCCATCGCAATCAATATAAATTAAGAAACATGCGGAGGCCAATCCGCCTGTGTACGTGCAGCATCCGAAACCGGATTTGCCGAGATCGGCGTTAGTGAGCTTACATTGTTAGATCTAATAGCAACCGTAACACCTTGACGATAGATGGCACTTGTTGAATAGGTACCCACCTTGTTGGAAGAATCAACACCTATCCTTCGCACTCTCCCGCTGCGCACCCGGACCTAAGAAAAGTCCGCACGGATAAACTATGGTCAAAACACATACTAACACCTCAAAACGGAAAAAACCCCACTTTACAATTTGACGGAAAAGTCCGGCACCGTCCGGTCGCCAAACCGGACCACTCCCCGCACCGCCGTCGCCGCCCGTCGGAGCCCCGCGCGGCTCGAACCCGCGCGCGGCTCCGGGCGGCGCGGCGGCGCCCGCGCGGCGCCCGCGCGGGTGCGGGCCGCGCGGCGCCCCCGCGCGGTGCCCCCGCGGGCACGGGCCCGCGCGGCGCCCGCGCGGGCGGGGCCCCGCGCGGGCGGGGCCCCGCGCGGCGCCCGCGCGGGTGCCCGCGCGGCGCCCGCGCGGGCGGGCCCCGCGCGGCGCCCGCGCGGGTGCGGGCCCGCGCGGCGCCCCGCGCGGTGCCCGCGCGGGCACGGGCCCGCGCGGCGCCCGCGCGGCGGGGTCCCCGCGCGGCGCCCGCGCGGGTGCCCGCGCGGCGCCGCCGCGCGGCGGGGCCCCCCCCGCGCGGCGCCCGCGCGGGTTGCCCGCGCGGCGCCCCGCCCCGCGCTTCGCGCCGCGCGGCGCTCGCGCGGTTTCGTCGCCGCTTGCGGCGGCGCCGGCCGTCGCGGCCCTCCTCCGCCTTCGCCGTTCGCGGCCCTCCTCCGCCTTCGCCGTCCGTCCGCGGTGACGATGACGACGTCGGTGACGGGGACGACGGAGGAGTCCAAAGATTACCAAAAAGGGTCGACGGAAAAATCCCAAAAAATCTAAAAAATATTTCTCTTACCGAAGATTGTCGGGAAGGTCGCCCGGTCTCACTTTTGCCTTCCGATCGATGTCCGGAACGATCGGGCTCCTTTTTTTTTCCCTTCTTCTTTCTTCGGTTAGGGTTCCGTCTCTTCCTTTTCCTCTCCTCACCGGTTGGGGTTTCGGTACGCACGAAAGAGGCGATTTGAGAGGCGGTATTTTTAAATTAGGGTTTCGTTCGGTAAACGGGGGAATAAATAAATCTCATTATTTATTTATCCCTTTTTATCTTATCTCATACGTAGCACCGTCAAAATCCTCCTCGGATATTTTGACTCTAATTAATTAATTCCTTAATTAATTAATCCTTACCGATAATCCCTAATATTTAATCCTTTAATTAATTTCCTCTTTATCTTACACGTACGTAACAGGAAAACCCACAAATATCCTGTTTCTATCTCTCAATAAATATCTGACTTACGAGATAAAATTATCACCTTTTAAATCCTGGCCACCGATTATTTAATCACCTTCATTAAATAATCATGGGAAATAAATTCCCCCTTTTTATACCGATCACCGATTATTTAATTTACCGATTTTAAATCCTGGTCACCGATTATTTAATCACCTTCATTAAATAATCATGGGAAATCAATTCCCAATTTAAATACACGTATGATTAATTTCCCACCTTTAAATCGTACGTAAGAGGATTCCAATTTCCGTCATTGGATAATTAATTACCAAATTAATTAATTATCCCCTACGAGATAACCCACCTTATCTCCTACGGGTGCAAGATATTTTTGCACGGATTCCGATGCGTGACTAATTACCGCGTCACTAAGGATCCCGTTCCGGGAGATCCCGACATCGGATTTCGGATCCGATCGCACCGTCGGTCATCGTTTTCCGCGCTCTATCGCAGAAAAATACACACACCTCGTCCCGGCCGACTTTTGAAAATTAAATAATTTTATTTCGCTTAAGGCTTAAGCAATTACATGTGAGTTCAAAAATACCCCTAAAGGTCGGGTCACTACACCACTCACACTTTATAAAAAGTTTCGTCCCGAAACTTAAACACAAGCCTCACTAAACACCTTGGGAAAACACTCCCTCATTTTCGACTCCAGTTCCCACGTCGCCTCGCGCTCGTCGTGGTTGCTCCACTGGACCTTCACATAGGGGATTGTTCGGTTGCGCAACTTCTTGTCCTCTCTTGCCAAAATCCGCACCGGCGTCTCCTCGACGCTCAAATCCTCTCGCAACTCAATGGTGGAGGCATCCAAGGCATGAGAGGGGTCTGCCAGGTACTTCCGGAGCATTGAGACGTGGAACACATTGTGGACTCGTTCGAGGTTCGGCGGCAGGGCTAAGCGGTATGCCACCGGTCCTACGCGCTCCAGAATTTCGAACGGTCCCACGTACCTCGGGCTCAGCTTCCCCTTTATGCCGAAACGCCGGTTTCCCTTGGAGGGTGAAACCCGGAGCAGCACATGCTCGCCCACCATGAACTCCAAGTCCCGGCGTCTGTTGTCCGCGTAACTCTTCTGTCTGCTTTGGGCGGTCAGTAGCCTTTGTTTAATCAATCGCACCTTTGCTTCGGTCTCCTCCACCAAATCTGGGCCCAGAAACTTACGCTCACCTAAGTCGTCCCAGCATATTGGAGACCGACAGCGGCGCCCGTACAGTGCCTCGTACGGCGCCATCTGAATACTGGCCTGGTAACTGTTATTGTAGGCAAATTCCACCAGGGGCAAACACCGTGCCCATCCTTCGCCCAAGTCCAGAACGCATGCTCGAAGCATGTCCTCCACGATCTGTATCACCCGCTCTGACTGCCCATCGGTCTGCGGATGAAAAGCTGTGCTGAAATGCAATTTGGTTCCCATTGCTCGCTGCAAGCTTCGCCAGAAGTTCGACACGAAACGTGTGTCTCTGTCCGACGTGATGGATGTCGGTACCCCATGCAACCTTACTATCTCATTGATGTACGTTTGTGCCAGCCGTTCCCGAGTCCACGTCGTGTGTATGGGCAGAAAGTGGGCCGACTTCGTCAAACGGTCCACAATCACCCATATCGCGTCGTGTCCCTGTGGCGATCTCGGGAACCCGGTCACAAAATCCATGGTAATCATGTCCCATTTCCACTCAGGCACTGGCAAAGGTTGCAATTTTCCTGCCGGGCGCTGGTGCTCGGCCTTCACCTGTTGGCACACCAGGCAGTGTGCCACAAATCGAGTCACGTCTCCCTTCATTTTGGGCCACCAGAAGGTCTGTTTGACGTCCTTGTACATCTTTGTTCCCCCGGGATGCACCGCATACGGGGCGGTATGCGCCTCCCGTAGAATCTCCTCCTTGAGTTCTGGCAGATCCGGGACGCAGATTCGTCCTCGAAACCGCATCGTACCGTCGGAGTCCACTGTGAAGTCACCCTCCTCGTTGGCGGTTATTCTATTTCGCACTAGCTGGAGTTGGTCATCAGTTGATTGACCTTCGCGAATCCTGTCCAGCAGAGTAGGTCTGACCACCAATGTCAGAAGCCGTGCGACTGTACCTGCCGGCACTACTTCTAGCCTTAATCGCGAAAATTCCGCAATCAGACCATCCTGCTGTGTAATGGCGCTTACATCCGCTTCCTCGGCCTGTCCCTTGCGACTGAGGGCGTCGGCCACCACGTTGGCCTTTCCCGGGTGATAGTGGATCGTTAGATCGTAATCCTTTAGTAGCTCAAGCCACCGCCTTTGTCGTAGATTTAGCTCCTTTTGGGTGAAAAGGTACTTGAGGCTCTTATGGTCTGAGTACACATTACAGTGTGCCCCATACAGGTAGTGTCTCCAAAGCTTGAGCACGAACACCACCGCTGCGAGTTCCAAATCATGCACGGGGTAATTCCGCTCGTACTCCTTGAGCTGCCTTGACGCATAGGCGATCACCTTTCCCCGTTGCATGAGTACTCCACCCAATCCATTTCGCGACGCATCGCAATATACTTCATATTCCTCCCCTGGTTCTGGCAGGGCGAGGATCGGAGCTCGCGTCAACCTATCCTTGAGCTCCTCGAAGCTTCTTTGACACTTGTCCGTCCAGATAAACTTTTCCCCCTTTTTCGTCAAACGGGTCAAGGGGGTGGCTATCTTGGAGAAACCCTCCACGAAGCGCCGGTAATACCCGGCTAATCCCAGGAAGCTCCGAATCTCCGTCACCGTCGTCGGTTGGGGCCAGTCCGTCACCGAATCTATCTTCTTCGGGTCCACCGCGACTCCAGCCGCCGAGATCACATGCCCCAAGAAACCGACCTCACGGAGCCAAAACTCACACTTTTTGAGTTTGGCGTAGAGTTTCTGTTCCCGAAGGGTCTGGAGGACTGTGCGCAGATGTTCTTCGTGTTCCTCGTCCGTACGGGAGTAAATGAGGATATCGTCGATGAAGACCACCACGAATAAGTCCAGGAAGGGTTTGAATACCCTGTTCATCATATCCATAAACACCGCCGGGGCATTAGTGAGCCCGAATGGCATTACCGTAAATTCGTAATGGCCATAGCGAGTGCGAAAAGCCGTTTTGGGGATATCTTCCCCCTTAACCCGGACCTGATGATAGCCCGACTGCAAGTCAATCTTTGAAAACACCGTTGCCCCCTGTAATTGGTCAAAAAGATCGTCGATCCTTGGCAGGGGGTACTTATTCTTAACAGTGACCTTATTTATCTCCCGGTAATCGATACACAACCGGAGACTTCCGTCCTTCTTTCTTACAAACAGGACGGGCGCGCCCCAGGGCGACGCGCTTGGTCTGATAAAACCCTTATCCAAAAGGTCCTCCAACTGTGCCTTAAGCTCCTTCAACTCCGCGAAGGCCATCCTGTACGGCGCCTTGGTGATGGGTTTGGTACCGGGAAGCAGCTCTATTGGAAAGTCAACCTCTCGCTCCGGCGGCATTCCGGGGAGCTCCGCCGGAAATACGTCCGGAAATTCTCTTACGACGGGAATTTCGGACGGCGAGGGGATGGGTCGGGTGGCCAAATCTACCGAGGCTAGGTAGGCCACGCACCCTCCTTGTATCAGCTTCCTAGCCCGCGTCGCGGAGATGACGGCTAAAAAGGTGGTACTTTTACATGCCAAGTACACGTTTTCCGGGAACCCCGGCTTCTGTAGTTGTACCTGGCGCTTGTCGCAGTCGATGATCGCTTGATACTCGCTAAGCCAATCCATGCCCAAACCACATCGTATTCTTTTAGCGGTATGACCACCAGATCCCAGGGGCACGACAACCTTCCCAGTCTTATTGAACACCAGGGTACTAGGCCAGTTGCCGCGATAGGCCCCCCAGGTGTCTGGACGGTCATCAAACATCGAGAGGGCTACATTCTATTACATGTGTTTGTGTGAAGGTACTGGAGATGAAGGAGCGAGTCGCTCCGGTGTCAAACAAGGTTCGAGCTCGAAAATTAGAAACGGAGGTAATACCTGCTACCACTTCCTCTGGCGGTACCGCTCCGTGCTGGTCCATGGAGTAGAGTCTCCCTCCGGGTTGCGGTCGCGACTCCCCTCCTGTTCTTGGCGCCGGAGGGTGTGGAGAGATTCCCGTCGGCGCTCTACCCCGTCCTGGTGCCTGCGCCGGCGCGGTGGAAGCTGCGGAAGATGCCGCTCCAGTGTTCAGGGGACAGTTGAATCGGAGGTGCCCCTGTTTGCCGCAGCGATAACAGTGGTCATGTCTCTTGGGGCATTCCGTCACGGGGTGAGATGCTCCGCAGATAACGCATGGCTTGCTAGCTGGTCGTGGCTTCCCGGCAGGCGCACCCTTGCTCCCTGATTGCGTCTTGGGATACTTTGGGGGTCGACTTCCTCCAGAAGGGCCCCCTCCCGGGTAGGTCTGCGTTCGCTTCTTCTCCCGGTTATTCTCTGACCCCTCGCGTCGAGCTCGAGATATGGCGAACCCCCGCTCCACGATGGTGGCTCTGTCCACCACCTCCCGGAACATACGCAAATCCGCCGCCTGAACCATCTTGAAGATGTCACTACGTAGCCCCTCAACGAAAAGACGGGCCTTGTGGGGTTCATCCCGTATAGCAAACGGGACGCAATTAACCAATCTTACAAACTCCCTTTGGTATTCCACAACCGAGCGGCTCCCCTGTCTAATGTTCTTCAAGTCGTCTTCCAGCTGTCGCTTTACGCTATCGGAGAAAAACGCGCCGAAGAGCTCCTCTCTGAAGGCCGGCCATGTCGGTAGCGGGTCGTTCGTAGACGGATCCGGACGTACCGTCTTCCACCAGATGCGTGCATTCCCTTCAAGGAAGTGGACGGCTAGTGGAACCCGCTCATGTTCCTCCATCAGTAGGTCCTCGAAGAGTTTTTCCATGGTATCCACCCATTTCTCGACGACCCATGGATCGGTCGTTTCCCCCTCGAAAGTGGGAGGGTCATGCTTCTTGAACTCGGTCAAATTCGTCCTGAACTTCTCCCGCGTCGCTCGCTGCTCCGTGCTCCCTCCTGCGGTGGCGGACCCCACAAGAGCTGGGGTCGTTCCTGCCTCTCCTACCGTCGCCCCTAACACTGGCCCCGAAGTCGTCGGGGTAGGTATTTCCTTTGTGGCTGGGGGCTGTTCCGTTGTCGTACCACCCGCCCCCTGCGGTTCCGTGGTGGGCGCGGTGGTTTCGGGCGGAGGGGTCGGATCGCGCTCGGCTGGCGCGGTCGCCTGTCGCTGCGTGAGTTGACGAACCTGCTCCGTCAGTGTCGTCAATTGCCCGGCCATCTCCCGCAGTTGCTGCCAGAGGAGCTGGTTCTCTGCGGCGGCCGGGGCCGCTCCGTCTGCGTCTGCATTCTCGGTGGACGATCTAGTCCGAGCCATTGTTCGCTGCAACCAGAGAAACCATGTCAACCCTATGGTTATGACCCTAGCACCTTGCCTTACATTTACACCTATGTTAAATTCCCTTTTTCCCCGTACTCTCACGTACTACGCACCTACTCCTTGGTTATCTCATATCCAATTTGCTTGTGGCACCTTGCCCTGTGGATGTGGATCACGTCTACTATGGTTGTGGTTGCATTTTCTCTGATACCATTTAATCTGTCACGCCCCCGGGGGTTTTTGAGTCAAACAAGCGGAAAACAGCGTGTAAATTTTTTTTTTCTTTTCTTAATAAGGTATTATAAGCCTCATCCCCGGTGCGTGCCAGACCGCCACATACACAAATTCTCTCTGCCCACGGACAGAGTCTCCTTTGTATATGCACGGCGTCTCATTTACAACATGCTATTCAGTTGCAACATCACACATCAAACTCCAACCAACAACCATACAGTAGCCATACATCACCAACCAACACAAGTTCATAAAGCGGCATCAATTTTTGGAAAGGATAAAACCCAGCGTTTGTAAAACCCGTGCCCACACGGCACTGCGTTTGAGAAAACGTTTTCGAAATCGAGTAACTTATCTTGAAAACATACCGCGAACGAAAACTCCACAATGAGTATAAAAACACAAGAGTACACCTCATCCACAGAGCTAACCAATACAAGTCCACAACTAAAGAATCCACAAGCAAATTAACTAATTAATGCATTGAAGGAAATGAGATATAAAACCAAGTGTCCTGACTACGGTCCTCGCGACGCAGTCTCACCGCCATCCCGGCTAACGCACCTAGTAAAACCTGTCACGGAGTGGGTAAAGTCAGTGACAAACAAAGTAGATGTCTAATGATAGCAAAGAAGAAAAACGAACCGAATGCACCGAGTACACCATAACCTTTCGTTAACACCTTGTGCTTATTTTAAACTGGGCACCAACCCCAGATTCACCAATTAAGCTGGGCACCAACCCCAGCTCACCTGTCGGGGAGACTAAAGTCTCCCCTCGTGCACAAACACCTTTGATGCTTTTACCTCTTTGCGGTGCTGGTGTACCACCTTCAGCTGGCGCAAAGAGGTCCCCACTCGCACCTATACCTTCGCGGGGCACACGGGTCAAAAAGACCACTCTTCCGGAAAAGTACACCCATGCGGAGGCCAATCCGCCTGTGTACGTGCAGCATCCGAAACCGGATTTGCCGAGATCGGCGTGTAGTGAGCACCGCGACCGCAGCCGCTTACATTGTTAGATAAAAATGCCATTGTACGAAAGGTTAAACTGTCCATCTACTTTGTTAGATAAATTGAGAGCACTTTTAATGACGAAAGATGCACTTACTGCACTTGTTGCACTTATTGCAACCGTACCCACCTTGTTGGAGAGCAATCGGAACACCTATATCCTTCGCGCTCTCCCGCTGCGCACCCGGACCTAAGAAAAGTCCGCACGGATAAACTATGGTCAAAAACACACACTAACACCTCAAAACGGAAAACCCCCACTTTACAATTTGATGGAACAAGCCGGCACCGTCCGGTCGCCAAACCGGACCACTCCCCGCACCGCCGTCGCCGCCCGTCGGAGCCCCGCGCGGCTCGAACCCGCGCGGCGGGCTCCGCGGGCGGCGCCCGTGCGGCGCCCGCGCGGCTCGCCCGCGCGGCGGGCTCCGTGGCGGCGCCCGTGCGGCGCCCGCGCGGGCGGAGCCCCGCGCGGCGCCCGCGCGGGTGCGGGCCCGTGCGGCGCCCCGCGCGGTGCCCCCGCGGGCACGGGCCCGCGCGGCGCCCGCGCGGGCGGGGCCCCGCGCGGGTTGCCCGCGCCGCGCCCGCGCGGTGCGGGCCCGCACGGTGCCCGCGCGGGTGCGGGCCCGCACGGTGCCCGCGCGGCGCCCCGCGCGGCGCCCGCGCGGGTGCGGGCCCGCGCGGTGCCCGCGCGGCGCCCCGCGCGGTGCCCGCGTGGGCACGGGCCCGCGCGGCGCCCGCGCGGGCGGGGTCCCCGCGCGGCGCCCGCGCGGGTTGCCCGCGCGGCGCCCCGCGCGGCGGGGCCCCCCCGCGCGGCGCCCGCGTGGGTTGCCCGCGCGGCGCCCCGCGCGGGTTCGCCCGCGCGGCGCTCGCGCGGTTCCGTCGCCGCTTGCGGCGGCGCCGGCCGTCGCGGCCCTCCTCCGCCTTCGTCGTTAGCGACCCTCCTCCGCCTTCGCCGTCCGTCCCGCGGTGACGATGACGACGTTGGTGACGGGGACGACGGAGGAGTCCAAAGATTACCAAGAAAGGGTCGACGGAAAAAATCCCAAAAAATCTAAAAAATATTTCTCTTACCGAAGATTGTCGGGAAGGTCGCCCGGTCTCACTTTTGCCTTCCGATCGATGTCCGGAACGATCGGGCTCCTTTCTTTTCCCTTCTTCTTTCTTCGGTTAGGGTTCCGTCTCTTCCTTTTCCTCTCCTCACCGGTTGGGGTTTACGGTACGCACGAAAGAGGGCGATTTGAGAGGCGGTATTTTTAAATTAGGGTTTCGTTCGGTAAACGGGGGAATAAATAAATCTCATTATTTATTTATCCCTTTTTATCTTATCTCATACGTAGCACCGTCAAAATCCTCCTCGGATATTTTGACTCTAATTAATTAATTCCTTAATTAATTAATCCTTACCGATAATCCCTAATATTTAATCCTTTAATTAATTTCCTCTTTATCTTACACGTGCGTAACAGGAAAAACCCACAAATATCCTGTTTCTATCTCTCAAATAAATATCTGACTTACAAGATAAGATTATCACCTTTTTAAATCCTGGCCACCGATTATTTAATCACCTTCATTAAATAATCATGAGAAATAAATTCCCCCTTTTTATACCGATCACCGATTATTTAATTTACCGATTTTAAATCCTGGTCACCGATTATTTAATCACCTTCATTAAATAATCATGGGAAATCAATTCCCAATTTAAATACACGTATGATTAATTTCCCACCTTTAAATCGTACGTAAGAGGATTCCAATTTCCGTCATTGGATAACTAATTACCAAATTGATTAATTATCCCCTACGAGATAATCCACCTTATCTCCTACGGGTGCAAGATATTTTTGCACGAATTCTGAAGCGTGACTAACCACCGCGTCACTAAGGATCCCGTTCCGGGAGATCCCGACATCGGATTTCGGATCCGATCGCACCGTCGGTCATCGTTTTCCGCGCTCTATCGCAGAAAGATACACACACCTCGTCCCGGCCGACTTTTGGAAATTGGATAATTTTATTTCGCTTAAGGCTTAAGCAATTACATGTGAGTTCAAAAATACCCCTAAAGGTCGGGTCATACAAGAGCACTGCGAGATTTACACCGACCACAAGAGCCTGAAATATCTGTTCACACAGAAGGAGCTCAATTTGAGGCAGCGCAGATGGTTGGAGCTGTTGAAGGACTACGATGTGGACATACTCTACCATCCCGGCAAGGCAAACGTGGTCGCTGATGCCCTGAGCAGGAGAGCAGTGCAGAGCTTATCTATGATGATCACCGATCAGGCGCCATTACTGGAGCAGATGAGGCGGTTAGAGCTTGAGGTGGTGTCCCCTGGGGTCTCTGCTAGACTTCTGTCCTTAGTCGTGCAGCCCACTCTGTTAGACAGGATTCGGGAGAAACAGAGTGAGGACCCCCACTTGGTGAGGATTCGAGAGCAGATTCAGGCTGGCGAGGCAGGGGATTTTTCAGTTGATGCTGCGGGAGTACTACGGTACATGGACCGAGCTTGCGTGCCTACGGACTCAGAGATTCGGGAGCAGATCTTGCGGGAGGCTCATTATACGCCTTATACCATCCATCCTGGTGGGACTAAGATGTATAAGGACCTCAAGGCACAGTTCTGGTGGAGCGGCATGAAAAGAGATATTGGCAGATTTGTGGCGCACTGCTTAACTTGTCAGCAAGTGAAGGCTGAGCATCGTGTACCTGCTGGCAAGTTGCAGAGTCTCCCAATCCCTAAATGGAAGTGGGATCATATCACTATGGATTTTGTCACGGGATTGCCGAGGGCACAGACTGGAGCGGATGCGATCTGGGTGGTCGTGGATAGACTCACCAAATCCGCTCACTTCTTACCGGTTCAGATGACTTGGCTATTGGATCGACTGGCACAGATGTACTTGGCTGAGGTGGTCAGATTGCACGGGATACCCATTTCCATTGTGTCGGATAGGGACTCGAGGTTTGTCTCGCACTTCTGGAGGAGTTTACAGACGGCCCTGGGGACACAGCTTCGCTTCAGCACTGCATTTCACCCACAGACGGACGGACAGTCAGAGCGCACCATTCAGACTCTCGAGGATATGCTGCGAGCATGCGCTCTGGATTTTGGGGGCGGGTGGCACCGACATCTGGGATTGGTTGAGTTTGCGTACAACAACAGCTATCAAGCGAGCATCCAAATGGCTCCGTTTGAAGCGTTGTATGGGCGCAAGTGTCGGTCACCCCTATATTGGAGTGATGTGGGTGAGAAGAAGACCTTGGGTCCTGATCTACTATTGGAGGCAGAGGAGAAGGTCAGACTGATTCGACGACATCTGGAGACCGCTCAGAGCCGGCAGAAGAGTTATGCTGACACCCGACGACGAGACTTGGAGTTTCAGGTGGGCGATCATGTCTTTTTGAAAGTCTCGCCTTCGAAGGGGATTCGGAGATTTGGGATTCGTGGAAAACTGAGCCCTCGTTATATTGGAGCTTTTGAGGTATTGGAGCGCATTGGGCCAGTTGCCTACCGGCTTGCACTTCCTCCCAGATTGGCTGGTGTTCACGACGTGTTTCATGTATCCACCCTGAGGAGATATGTTCATGACCCGTCGCACATCATTGATTTCGCCCCACTGGAGGTTGCGGAGGACTTGAGCTATGTCGAGCGGCCACTGCGGATTTTGGACCGCGAGGTTAGAGAGCTGCGCAGCCGGCCATCCCTTATGTGAAGGTTCTGTGGAGCAACCAGGGCGAACGCGAGGCTACTTGGGAGTTAGAGTCAGCGATGATGGATGCCCACCCCCACTTGTTCGAGGCCCCGGCTTGAGGTATGACTTTAGTTTCGAGGACGAAACTTTCTTTTAGTGGGGGAGGATGTGATGATCCGGAATTTTGCAGGGCTTTCACAGGGTGACCGGCAGCTTCTGGAGGCCTACGGGGCATGTCGGCGGTGTTCGGGCGCCAATTTGGATACAAGTGAGGACCTCCGGGCTTAAGATGGATCACGCGGGCGATCGGGGGACCCCGTCGGATGTTTAGAGGCGTTCTCGCGCGAAACGGATATTGAGTTCGGGCTCGGCGCAAAATTTGGACTAAGAATACCTTTCCGGGGGCGTTCGGCAATTTTTAGAGTGGGAATTTGGCAAAACGGACGTCAAATTCGGACTCAGCGCGCGAAAACGGTCAAAACGGACTATTTACGGCATTTTTCTGAGCTTCGGGTACTGTTCACCGCCGGAACAGTAACTCCGGCGATCGCCGGCGGCGGCGGGCAGCGTCGGCGGGCGGCGGCGCGGCCTCGGGCAGGCGGAGCGGCGGCGGCGCGCGGCGCGGGCAGGGCGCGGGCAGCGCGCGGGCGCGCGGGCAGGCGCGCGGTCCACCCGGCCGTCGTGCACCAGGCGGAGGACACGTGGCATCACCCCGTTGGCTGGTTCACCGCTCCCAGTCTACGGAGCAGGATGGTTGGCTTTGGTTCACGGTGCACCGGGGTGGACACGTGGCAGGTTTCCATTGGTTCGGTGCATGGAGGATCGTGCACCGGGTGCAGCGGTCAGCGGCAGGACACGTGGCGCGCTCCTATTGGGCGGTCAACTGTGCGGGCAGGAGGGCAGCGGGCGCAGACTGTGCGGGCAGGCGCGGCGGTACTGTTGGTCGGGGACGCGTGTCGACTCCCGGAGGTGGCCACGCGGCGTTGCAGGAGTGGGGGATTCGGCTGTTGCCTGTACGGGGGACGCGTGGCAGCATCTGAGGCGGGTCGGACGGATCGCGGGATCCCGTCCGACGGGGCAAGCTGGGCCGGGCCGCACTGTGCGCGCCCGAAAGTTCGGGCCGGGCCGCACTGTGCGCGCCCGGAAACTTTCGGGCGCCCGAAAGTGGGGACCCAGCCGGCATTAAATCAAATGTTTCTTTTGGTGAGGCTTATTTATACAGCCCGAGCTCCCATCTTCTTGCTTTTTCCACCATTTCCGAGCCTCATCTCACCAAGGTGTCTTCAGCAAAGTTGCTCCCCTTCGAGTTCTCCATCTCCTGGTGAAGTTTGAGGATTTGTGGTGGCACGCACTTCGAGATTTGGATTTTTCGGCGCGGCGCGACGTTGCATTCCTGGATTCTTCTTCGGCGCAGCGACAGTGTTTTAGCTCTCCCGAGCTACCCAGGCAGTATTTTTCAGCGATTCTTGCGCCATCGTCTTCGTAACAGGTAGGGCTACGTTTCTTGTTTCTACTGGTTTTTCCCTATTCCGAGGTTTTCATGGGTTTTTCGGGTCATCTTGTGACCTCATTTTCTGGGGTGGAATTGTGGACAGCACAGTATTGTTTTGGGGATATCTCCGCAACCGGACATCGGATTGAGGCGATTCAAAAGGCGATTTGCATCTACGCATCGCAAGGAATCTCCCCAAATTTTCTTGGAATTTCCTGAATTTTTCCCGAAGGTGAGAAGCCTCTGTTTACAGTATTTTCAGATTCAGTTTTTGTGATCGACTTGCTTTGGGATGTCTCTCTTGTCGATTTTCGTTCTCAGCACAAAAAAATCGTGGGAAAACGTGCAGGTACTCGTTTCGACCGATTCGTCGCGTAGATCGTAATAGTATTTTTCTGGGATTTTCATGGGCACATTTCGCAGGTGAAAATGGCTGAACTGTTAAACTGATTTTTGAGGACAGATTTCGGATTAAATTTGGATAGTAATTGTATATGTATTCTTTGGGATTTATGGCGCAGTATTGCGGGGACTGTCGGGGATCGAGTGCGGACTTCGCCGTCTGGACTTGGACTTAGCGCTCGAGGTGGGTACCGTTGTTAACCTCCCACTTGTGATGTCCCCACTAGGCCTATTTGAGTTGCTTTTTACTACATCGCTAAATGAACCGGTAAAAGTGAAAATGGCATGTTAATTGAGAATTGGACTATATTGCTCGTACACTTCGGGACCCCTTATGCTTATATGATAAACGGATATGGGATAACTTGACAAAATGGAAGTTTTAATTAGTGGCATACCTCTATCTTGTGAAAGATCATAATACTTAAACCCTGCTTTTAAATAGAGGACTTTGCATGCTTGATTGGACATTTAGTTAGGCCACCTTTTTCTGCTACACTATCATGCTGGAATTGACTTAGGAGAAACCATGCTTTTCTCTTCTTTTATCTACATTTGGGGGATAGTGCGCTCGGGTTCGAGCAGGGGCTGGGATAGTGTAGTCAGACAGTTGTGGGCTTTGGGACAGGCAGGCTGTGAGGGCAGGGTATTGCGGCAACCGCGGACCTTGGGCGTTTGACCGAACAGTGGTTATTGCATCAGATTGGGATAGAGGATTTGGGCTTTCTTTTAGTTGATGGGTTTTCCACTCTGATCAGAGTCATGATCCAGTCCTGCTGACTTTGATACTTGTTACTGAGGCACTTGACTCGTGTGGGTCGCTCCCCTCGAGTGCCACTCCGGAGTGTGCGTCTTACAGACCTCGAGTCTTCGAGACTCTCATCCCCTATCGGTGCTATGCGTAGGCTGGCATACCCGATTTTGCAGGCAGAGCAGGCAGTACCAGTGCTTACTGGTATCGTTTGGGTCTAGACAGGCAGGCACCTACATTCTGATGCATACATATAGCTATACTTTCAGTTAGCTCATTAGAGGCATGTAGTGGTAGCTCTATACATCATCAGCAGTCTTATTTACAGCTTACCACCTTTGTTCATCTTTTTCCGCCTCTTATAGTCCTAGTGGGCACATTTGAGTTGAGGTTTACCCACTAGGAGGAGGCTACTGTTTTATAGTAGTTCTCACTCCCCACTGCTTCCTTTTTCTCTTCCCCTTTGTTTTGCAGAGTCGTCTGCGGGAGTTGCAGGACCCTCCTCAGCGGATCGAGGTAAGAGGATCGCGGACTAGATAGCGGTCTACCCAGGCACCAGTGCAGTTACTAGATGTACCCTGATACTCTCAGATACTCTACTTTTCATTTCTTTTGGGTCTGGCTTCGGCCAGCTGGTTGTATTTGATTAGTGAGCTGGGAGAGACATATGTATTATTGAGAGTTTACTTCTGCACTTTACTTTTTGCTTTATCTGAGATGTATTAGTTGTAGTTTAGCTCTGTTTATGCTCTTTTATTATATCATCTATATTTGAGCAGGTTACCAGCGCTTCGTATACACAGGAAATTCCGTGTATACGGCGAATCTGTAGACGGGCCCGGGTTCTGGTTTACACCCGGGGCGTGACACCGCGACGACAGCTTTTTCTGCCTCGTAGTGCGGAGCGACGGTATACTGTTGGAGGCCCACTTCCGTCGTATTTTAGTCTGGGAGACCTGCAGAGCTACCCCGACCCTATTTTTGGACGATTTCTTCGACAGCAGTTTCACAAGAGGTATATCTACGTTTTCTGTGTTGATCATTTTTCCTGGAAATGAGCTTATGTAGGGGTTTGGGGTACATTTTTACACCCCTTTGAAACTGTTTGGATTCCTGAGAGCAGCAGCTTCACTGATTTTTATCTCAACTTCCGGGTATCGAATTTCGACGATTCAAGAGCCTATAGACATCTACACTTCGCAAGGATCGTCGTGATATTTTTATTGGAATTTATTGAGGAGTATTTTCAGGTGAAATTTTCGTGTGAACAGGGACTATGCATGCAGATTTTTGAGTATGGATTTTTTGTGTAGAATCTTATGTAATTGAGAATTGTTGTTGTACCCAGGACTTTAAGAGCACCACTTTTGTGCTCCTTGCTCTGAGGATTTGGAGATTTGTCAATTTCTGGGTTTCTTATCTGTACCGTCCCGGACAGTTAGCGTGTTCAGGTGGGTGATCCTGCTTTCAATATCTATGGACTGCACTCTAATTCTACGAATATAATAGCATGCATGTTAGTATATGAGCTAAATAATCTGTGCAAACTGTATGTTAGTACCCACAGTTGATAGTTGCTAAATCTGACGATCTTATTGAAACTCTTGCAATATATGAACTATTTCAATCTGAGAACCTAACTTAGCACATCCATTAGATATATGCATTGCCTTAGGGCTCCCACATTGCTTGTTACTCTTGTCACTCTGGACATAGTGGTTTCCCACTGAGTCGTGGGTTGGGAGGTCTAGTAGCTATGGATACATTGTACTCGCGTCTGGGGACCGAGTAGAGTTGGTAGCAGTCTGTAGATTATATGACATTGAGATAGTGATAGTGACATGTTGGATTTGGGATCTGGGTAGATGGTCACAGTGACAGTGTGGGTTCTTAGCCAGTAAGAGAGATAGTTGTTGGATCATAGCCTACAGGAGCCACATTTGAGCTCGACAGAGATGCGCGGATTCTTTGCTCGGTGGGGTCGCTACCCACGAGTGCCACTCCGGAGTTGGGCCTGATACTTCTATCGTGGCTTGTCGATGCTGGTGTCCCTCTGGCTGAGCCAGTTTTGGCAGTCACGGACACCGTCCCTCTGGCTGAGCCAGTTTTGGCAGCTACGGACATACCTACAGCAGTAGGTAGGCGCAAGTTTGACTGGACCCGTTGTGGCAGTCACTTTGGATTGGGTGATTTGAGATGAGTCCCAGTAGTGGCATATTGATCTTCTGTCCTATTCCTTGAGCATTTAGATAGAGGCATAGTAGCAGTAGATGTTTTACTTTCCAGCTTTTCTATACAGCATTCTTTTTGTTACTTTGTGCCTCTAGTAGACTTAGTGGGCAGACCGTCGGGCTCGTTGGCGGCACCCACTGAGAACTACTGTGGGAGGTAGTTCTCACACCCGTCGTGGTGTCTTTTCTCCAGGGACTCCAGCTCCAATTCCTGCTGCACCAGTTGCTGATCCAGCTCCTACAGATCGAGGTAAGGGAGTTACGAGATAGATCCCTTTTCCCCTTCAGCTTCAGCGTGTGATAGAGGTACCCTGATGATCTTTTTGGTTGTGTCATGTTTGAGAGATCATGTAGTGAGGTATCGAGTTGTACATTTTATGTTCACTTTTGGAGAGACTCTCTTGTATTCTGGTGAGGATGCTATGTATTTTATTCCTGAGAGACTGTTTATTTCTTGTTCATAGTTAGTTTTCTATTTCAGCTCTGATATCTGCTAGTGTAGTTGTTTATTTGCAGGTTAGACGCTATGTCTCTACGGGGCATCCCGTAGGGGCGGCGGATCTGTTGGCGAGTCCGGGGTACAGTTCCGACCCCGGGGCGTGACAATAGGAGTCATTTACTAATATGCATGCAGCTATAATCATAGAATTAGCAAACAGTCCGTAGATTTTGAAAGCAAGAACACCCACCTGAACGCGCTAACTGTCCGGGATGGAACAGATAAAAAGTCCAGATAAAGCCAAAACTCCGTACCTGCTAAGCTAATAACACAGTAGCGGTGCCCACAAAGTCCTGGGTACAACAACAATCCACAATTACATACAATTCACACAAAAATTAAGTCCCAAACATTCCTGCATGAACAGTCCCTTTACACGAATTTTTCACCTGAAAATAATCCTCAATAAATTCCAATAAAAATATCACGACGATGCTCGCAAAGTGTAGATGTCGATAGGCTCTTGAATCGTCGAAATCCGATAACCGGAAGTGGAGATAAAAATCTGCGAAATAGCAGCTGTCCAGAAACTCAAATAGTCACAAAGGGTAGTTAAAATGTACCCCAAACCCCTGTATAAGCTCAAATCCAGCAAAAACGTCCAACACGGAAAACGTAGATTTACCTCTTGTGAAAGCACTGTCGAAGAAATCGTCCAAAAATAAGGTCGGGGTAGCTCTGCAGGTCTCCCAGACGAAAATGCGACAGAAATGGGCCTCCAACAGTAGAACGTCGCTCCGCACTACGAGGTAGAAAACACAGTCATCGCGGCCTCCAGAAAATCTGAGATTTCACCAAGAGATGGGAAAAAAGGAGAGGAAGATTTCATATGAAGGAAGCAGAGGCTAAATCCCTCGGGAAAAGGTGCAAAAATGCAGCCCAAATGGCCTATATATAGGCCTCCAAGAAAATCAGCCCGAAAAAGCAAGTGGACCAACTTTCGGGCCCAATTTCGGGCGCCCGAAAACTTTCGGGCGCCTACAGTGTTGGGCCCGGCCCAACACTGTTCACACCCGAAAGTCCCAGGGGCCGCCACGTGTCCGCCGAACAGCAAACACCGGTGCGGACCACTGAGAACCCGCCACGTGTCCGCACCCGCACACAGTATGGCGGTGGCGCCCGCCAATGAGCGGGCGCCACGTGTCCTCCCCGGCTGACCCGCCGACCGGCCGTCGCGCCCGCCGGTCGCGCGACGTGGGTCGCACGTGCACACGCGTCCCGAGGTACCTGCCGCGCGCTCCGTGCACCGCGCATGCTGCACCCGCCAATCAGGGAGTAACACGTGTCCCCTACACCCAGTCCACGCCTTCCGCAGGAATTCCATGGACCGCGTCGCGTGCACCGACCAACCGGAGGCTGCCACGTGTCCCCCCGCCTGGTCCATGCACCGCCGCGCTCACCCGGTAGACCGCGCGCCTTGGGCCCGCCAATCAGGCGGTGCCATGTGTCCCTGCGCCGGGTCTGTGCACCCCGCCGCGCTGCTCTGTGGACCGCGCATCCTGAACCGGCCAATGACAGGCCGCCACGTGGCATCCTGGCGGTCTACGGCCCCTCCCATGCACCAAAAACCACTAAAAACTTTCGGGTGTCCGTTTTTGGGCATCCAGACTCCAAATTAAACAAACAAAGAGTCGTTTTCAAGCGTTTTTCCGTGCTGAATCCATTTACGAACTCTGTTTGGCCTAATTCCATACAGAAATTTCGACAAACCCAGCCGAAGGCCAATACAGCAAATAGAATCACTCAGGGTCCATCAGTAGCATCCGATTGATGCACCGTGGGCCAGATACACCAATACTAGGTGTTCTAACAGTGGATTCATCGGAAGAACGCTGCATGGGAACTAGGGCCACTACAGTTATTCCGGCGACCGTGGATATCGGGCGGTTGACCGGAGGTCGGTAGTAAGACCTGGTTGTGGATTGTGAGGTATTGCGGCGATCGTTAATTTTGGGCGATTGACCGGATTTTTATTTGTGCGTCAGATTGGGGATCAATTTCTTTTAGTGGAGGGGTGTGTTCCACTGGGGCTATATAGTCGTGATCCAGTCCTGCTTTTGATACTTATCACACCGACGCGGTTATTGCCCGGTGATGCTTTCCTCGTGTGGGTCGCTCCCCTCGAGTTCCCCTCCGGAGGCCGGGGTCAGACAGTTATGGACAGTTTTGCTATCACATCGGTGCGGCTTATTTGCCCGATGATGAGGGCGGTAGCAGGAGTTTTGCTATCACATCGGCGCGGCTTACTTGCCCGATGATGAGGGCGGTACAGATTGGATCCATCTGGGACGGTTGGTTACTGTTGCATACGGTTATTCCAGTCTAGAACTGCATTTTAGAGGCATAGTAGTGGTAGTTTCCTTTCTTCAGCAGTCATCATTGCTTACCATACTTCTTTCCTTTTTGCCTCTGGTAGACCTAGTGGGTGTGTCAGAGTTTGAGGTTTACCCACTAGGGGAGGCTACTGGTTTACTAGTAGTTCTCACCCCCCATTCTTCTTTCCTCTTTTTCTTCTCCCTTGTTTTGCAGTGTTTTCTGCGGGTGCTACTGGGTTTTCAACGGCAGGTCGAGGAAAGAGGACTGTTCCGGAATTTGAACGATCCGTATTTCGTGAATGTGATCCGGATCCCGAACATTGAAGATCTGGAAACTTGGATCGTCTACCTGCAATCCGGATCGCAAATTCAATCCGGATCGGTCTTTCCAAAAATTTTTTTTGATCCGAATATTCTTCCTAGGGTTTCTAACCTATAAATAGCCCTTCCTTTTCATTTCTAGGGCATCCGCAATAGATCGGCTCATTGAGAAAAGATAGCCGAAAAGAAAAATCCACATATAGAGAAGAACGGAAATCATTAGATCTATTCTATGGTTCTTCATCTATATTGATTGATTTGATTCTAGGTTTTCCATACTCACATTTTGAGTAGAATCAAATCAATGAATACTTAGATGGTATTTCCGATCTATCTTTAATCTAAGTATTCGGCGGATCATCACCACCCAAACAAACAACGATTTACCCAAAATCGGCGCGTGGACTCGCGTGGCCTTGTGGATTCAAGGTGTTACCGCTCTCGTGGATTCGGAGCGAGGTGCGTTCGTGGATTCGAAGCGTGCCATTGGGTGAAGACCGTGGATTCGGTTGGACGTCGTGGACTCGACGTTGGACGCTGTGGATTCAGCGTTGGGCGCGGATCGTGGATTCGAGAAGCGTCGTGGAGCGAGCGGAGAAGATCTACTAGGAGCGTATGGTAAAAGGTTGAGTCGTCTGTGAGTACGTTATATCACCTTGTACGTGTGTTAATTCTAGTGGATTTCGCCGTGTTATCGGTCCCGTGGTTTTTTACTCCGGTTTGGAGTTTTTCCACGTAAAAATCTTGTGTGTTCTTTTATTTTTCCGCATTGGGTTTTATCGCACAATGATTTTTTGAGTGTTTATTGTTTACACCTATTCACCCCCCTCTAGGTGTTTTTTCCCCTATTTAGATCCTTATTAACCTAAACCCAACAAGTGGTATCAGAGCGGGAATAGGGTTGTAAACAATGGTTGAAGGTGGAAACATCAATCGACCCCCTTTCTTTGATGGAACAAATTATGCGTACTGGAAAGTACGGATGAAAGCTTTCTTAATTTCCATCGACGAAAGGGTGTGGCAATCAATTGAATTAGGATGGTCTAATCCAACTGAAATTTTAGATGATGTTCGCACCTTAAAACCTAGGTCGAAATGGACCAAGGAAGAGATAGACTTATCTTCTTACAATGGCAAAGGGATTAATGCTCTATTTAATGCTTTGTCACAAACTGAGTTCTCTCGCGTCTCGGCATGTGAGACTGCGAAAGAAATCTGGGATGTTCTTCAAGTTACGCATGAGGGAACTAACTTAGTGAAGATTCAGAAACTGCAAATGCTCACGAGCAAGTTTGACTCTATCTCTATGGCAGAGAATGAATCCTTCACTGACTATTACACACGATTGCAAGACATCGTGAACTCATGTGCTAACTTGGGAGAGAAGATTCCAGAATTTAAAGTTGTAAGAAAAATTCTAAGAACTCTTCCTGAACGATTTCGCCCGAAGGTCGCAGCCATTGAAACAATTAAACACCCGGACGAAATGCGTGTAGAAGAATTAGTAGGTGCTTTACAAACTTATGAAATGACTTTTCCTACTAACTATTCTTCTGGAAAGGCATCCTCTTCTAAGTCTTCAGGTTACGCATTGAAATCAACTAAAGAAGAAGACGCGGATTCATCCTCCTCGGACGACGACGAGAACCTTTCTATGGAGGACTTTGAGAAGCAGCTCGCTCTCTTGACAAGGAAGTTTCGCCGCAACTTTCGAAGGGGAAATTCAAGCAAAACTCAATCCTTCGGAAAGTCGAAGAAAGGCAAGGGTCCTTCAAGTTACAAGTCAAGAAGCAAGAGAACTTCTCAAAGGATAAGAAAAGTTCTGAGGGACAAGTTCAGTGTTTCAAATGTCGAGGCTACGGCCACATTGCAACGGAATGTCCCAACAAGAATCCGGCTAAGAAGAAAGCGATGCAAGTCGTTACTTGGGATGACAACTCCACGTCAAATGAGTCATCGTCAAGTGATGAAGAAGACAACGCGACAGCTTTCCACGCGTCCACTACATCTTCACCCTTCATGTGCTTAATGGCAAGTACATCCGACTCACTGTCCAACTCCACTGTTGAAAAGATTGCAACGGACGATGAATCAGATGATTCGGAAGGTGAAGATTTTGTTTTAGCCTACCATAAGCTTTTGAGGGATTCAAAGAAACTGGCTAAGCAAAACAAGGGGTTGAAAGAGAGATTGCAGGATCTTGAAGATGAAGTAAAAAGGGTAACCTCTATCTCAACCGATCTTGAAGTGGAAAGGGACAATCTGATTAAGACAAATGTTTCCCTTCAAGAGTCCAATGAGCAATTCGAGAAGAATTATATGGATATGGTGAACAAAGCGAATTACTTCTTGAAGCTCAACGGCGAGGCTCGACAGGAAAAATTGGAAATGACGGAGACCATACGCCAACTAAAGGATGACTTAAAGAGATTTTCTTCTGGAAGGAGTAAGTTGGACAGACTTCTTGGTCTCGGTCAAAGAAATAAGTTCGGCCTCGGATACACTCAAACTGGAGACATTCCAAGTTCGAGTGGTACAGTATTTGTGCCTCAGTCGGTATCTCCTCCTCCGACACCGGTGTTCACGACAAGCAACGACAACGAACCTACTACATCTTCCTCGGAATCGACAAGAACCAAGGTATGTTTTCGTTGTGGCATTTCAGGGCACATAAGAAGAAATTGCAAGACGGAGCCAAACGCACACCTCAAGCACATCTTGCAATGACTACCAAAAGGGCTATTCCTCGGAAAACAACTGCAATCAATTGAAGGAAAAGAGCCTTGGTAGTACACCGCTCAAGACGACATCATCAAGGAGCAGCAATTCTTCAAGCAAGACGCTCTCACCTAGGAAATCAACTTCACGACCATTACCGACGCACTCCAAAAAGGTTTGGGTGCGCAAAGGTGAAATCTTTCCCTGTCTTGCTACCAATGTTTCTTTGCATGCATATGATAGTTCGTCTTGGTACCTGGATAGCGGGTGTTCCCGTCATATGACCGGCGATAAAAACTGTTTTCAAACATTTGAGAAAAACTCCGGAGGACTTGTTGTTTTCGGAGATGGTCGGTCTTCCAAAATTGTTGGAAAGGGAACGGTAGCTATTCCAGATGGCCCGGTTCTAGATAATGTATTATTTGTTCATGGCCTTAAGACTAACCTCATAAGCATAAGTCAACTGTGTGATAGTGGTTATTCAGTTAATTTTTCATCTGATAAATGCACTGTAACTGACATGAACCATGCTTTCTTTTTAAAGGGGGTTAGATCAGAAAACAATTGTTATGTAGTTCCTTCTAAGATTTCTGAAAAATGTAACCTAGCATCTTTGAAAAATGAAACACTTTGGCATGAAAGGCTAGGTCACATAAACTTTAAGGAACTTGCTAGAATTTCAAATAAAGATGTGGTCAAGGGGGTTCCGAAACTTTCTTTTGAACAAAACCTTGTGTGTGGCGGTTGCCAAAAGG
This sequence comes from Tillandsia fasciculata, assembly GCA_029168755.2. Taxonomy (NCBI): domain Eukaryota; kingdom Viridiplantae; phylum Streptophyta; class Magnoliopsida; order Poales; family Bromeliaceae; genus Tillandsia; species Tillandsia fasciculata. The sequence goes on along the minus strand of CM054934.1, from coordinate 20,804,900 downwards.
GAAAACAGTCTAGGACTGCACACAAGAATTTGAACCACATAGGTACAAAACGGCCTTTGGAACTTTTGCATATGGACTTAATGGGGCCAACTCGTCAACCATCTCTGGGAGGTAAATGGTATATTTTCTTGTTGGTTGATGACTTTTCTAGATATACTTGGGTAGCCTTCTTAAAAGAAAAAGCTGATACCTTTGATTCTTTTCTCGAAATCTGCAATCGTATTATGATAGAAAAGAATGATAGGATTACTCGAGTTAGGAGTGATAGAGGTGGGAATTCATAAATTCCAAATTCATTGATTTTTGCACTTCTAATGGCATTAAACATGAATTCTCCGCACCTTACACACCTCAACAAAATGGTGTAGTCGAGCGCAAAAACAGGGTCGTACAGGAAATGGCACGTGTTATGCTTCACAGCCGGAACTTACCTTTTTATTTTTGGGCTGAAGCGGTGAACACTGCTGTTTATGTTATCAATCGCGTGTATTTGCGCCCGGGGACCTTGAATACACCATATGAACTTTGGTTTTGTAGAAAACCTAACATCAAATATTTTCGCATCTTTGGGAGTCGGTGTTTTATTTTACGTGATCGTGAGAATCTTGGAAAATTTGACTCTCGAAGTGACGAAGGGATTTTCTTAGGTTATTCTACAAACAGCAGAGCATATCGAGTTTTTAACTTAGAATCTAAGACGATCGTAGAATCGATAAATGTTAAGGTAGATGAAGCTTTTCATTTTGAATCTGAAAAATCTACCCTCGATATCTCTCTTGATGATGATACACCTGCTAATGCATCTTCTTCTAACAATTCTTTCGATAATAATGTTGATGCATCTAACGGTTCTTCAAGCTTATCTGATGTGCAGGAATCATCTCGTGTACCTCCGCCTACTCCTCTACCTCAAACGTTACGCATCTCCAAGGATCACCCTGAATCGAACATAATTGGAGATCCACAAGAAGGAGTTAGAACACGGAGACAATTGGTTTGCGGATTTGCATGCTATGTATCTCAAATCGAACCAAAGAATGTTGATGAAGCTCTCCAAGATGATTATTGGATTAAAGCAATGCAGGAAGAGCTCCATCAATTCGAGCGAAACAAAGTCTGGGAACTGACGAAGCCTCCGAAGCAACACAATGTGATAGGTACCAAATGGATCTTCAAGAACAAGAAAAACGAAGAAGGTACTATCATCAGGAACAAAGCAAGGTTAGTTGCTCAAGGCTATTCTCAAGTAGAAGGTATAGACTTTGATGAAACCTTCGCCCCTGTAGCTAGACTCGAGTCCATTCGTATATTGTTTGCGATCGCTTGTCATTTTAAAATCAGATTATTTCAAATGGACGTTAAGAGCGCCTTTTTAAATGGATTTTTAAATGAGGAAGTTTATGTAGCTCAACCGAAAGGTTTTGTGGATCATAAACTACCTAACCATGTTTTTCGACTGAAAAAGGCTCTTTACGGTCTGAAACAAGCACCGCGAGCATGGTACGAAAGGTTGACAAAGCACCTTTTGGAAAAGGGCTACACTCGAGGGGGAGCTGACAGGACTCTCTTTGTGAAGCATTATCAAAACAATTTCATAGTTGCTCAAATCTATGTCGATGACATTGTTTTTGGAGCAACGAGAGATAATGATGCTTCTAAATTCGCGGAGACCATGGAAAGCGAATTTGAGATGTCCATGATGGGCGAGTTGAATTATTTTCTTGGATTACAAGTTAAACAAAACGATGAAGGAATTCACTTGTGTCAATCCAAGTATGCACTGGAGTTGGTCAAAAAGTTTGATCTTGAAAATTCTAAAGATTTTCCGACTCCAATGGGAACTAGCCATAAGGGACTTGGAAGTGAATCACAAAGTGAGAATGTAGACGAGAAACTGTACCGCAGTATGATTGGAAGTCTACTATATCTCACGGCTAGTCGCCCGGATATATCCTTCAGTGTTGGGATTTGTGCGAGATATCAATCAGCACCGAAGGAGGTTCACCTGAAAGCGGTGAAACGGATCATCCGGTATATCAAAGGTACAATCAATTTCGGAATTTGGTATCCTATGGGAACGACTTTGGATATTGTTGGATACTCAGATGCCGATTGGGCTGGATCGGTGGATGACCGGAAAAGCACGAGTGGTGCATGCTTCTATCTTGGCCACTGCCTTGTTGCATGGCACAGTAAAAAGCAGAACTGCATAGCACTCTCGACTGCCGAAGCGGAGTACATTTCTGCAGGAAGTTGTTCAACCCAATTGATTTGGATGAAAAGCGTGTTGAGCGATTTCCGGATTTCAACATCTTCGGTAACCATTTTATGTGACAACACTAGTGCTATTAACATTTCTAAAAACCCTGTGTTGCACTCTAGAACAAAACATATTGAACTTAGATATCATTTTCTTAGAGAGCTAGTTGAATCAAACATTCTTCAACTGTCATATATTTCAACTGAGGATCAATTAGCCGACATCTTAACAAAACCTTTGGATCAAAAACGTTTTATTCACTTGCGTAAAGCAATTGGCATGCTTTCCTTGAAATAAACTCTTTTGAAACCTTTGCTTAGATTAGGTTTTGTTTTGTTCTTTTTTGTTTTGTTCTTTATCTATGTTCTGTACATAGCACACTAATTGAGCATAAATCATAATTGACTTTAATTGCATCCTTTTATGCATTTAGAAATTTATTATGCTTTTGATGTCATAATATTTCAATGTTGCAATGATCATTTACGTTAATTAAACCATCTTTTAAGTGATCAAAGTCAATTTCTCTCTCAATGATCTCTTGGTATAGTCATTATCATATTTGATTGCTTAGTCGAGTATGAATTCGAGATCAATGGTTTGGTTGAATACCTTATATATTAAATAATTGATAGCCAATTGAGGGGGAGTCAATGAAATGTGAAATGCTCAAAAGATGTGGAAAGAGTTACATCCCAATGAGGAGTGTGAAAACTACCACCACATGGAGAAAATGAAAGAAAAAGATCTACTCCATGAATGAAAAGCAAATTTTTGTTTTGAAAATTGTTGATGAAATTCATATTGAAATACTTGACTCAGTCGTATTTCATGGTTGGTATAAGGTGGGATTTTTGATAAAAGATGCTCAAAGAGCCACTCCTTCAACAGATTGTCTAGATATATTATCTAACTTATCTGGGATTTCAAACATCTATTGATCTTGGTATTTCATTTTCTTTACCAAAATTGATGATTTGATAAAGGCATTACACATAAGATCAGGATAGATGTAATTGAAGTTGTTCAACTTTAAGTGTTTTAACTTTCGTAAATTTTCGTTTCATTTTTGGATATTTTTGATAGATTTTGCATAATCTATTTCTTGTTGTATGAAACGATGTCATTTGTTTAAAGTTGACATGGTAAAGTGCTTACATACTTTTTCTGGATTTTATTGAATTTTTCTAAATTTTTCTGAAGAAAAAGGTGTAGCCGATCCGGATCGGGCAAGTGATCCGGATCCCGAACGCAGGATTTTTCCTGCGGGTAGCCGATCCGGATCACATTCTCGATCCGATCCGGATCACGGCTAGGGTTTTTATAAGAACAACAGATTTTGATTTCTTTTACCCTAATCTTTTGTTCTCAAATCTCTAGAGCTTCTCTCTCTAGATTTCTTGCTTTTGGAGCTTCAAAACTCAAAGTTCTTCGGATTCAAGTAAGTTTTATGATCAAAACTCGGTTTTTATTTTTTTTTCATCAAACGTGAGTTAAAATCATGAATTTTTTCGTTTGTGAATGGTTTTTGATCAAATTTCTTTTGAAATAAGAACTCTGGGTCAATTAGTTTTGCTTTTATGCTGGGATTTCATCTGATTAACGAGTTTTTAGGCTTCGATTTCTAAAAATTCGGTTTTAGGGCATAAAAGAGGAATTTTTGTAAATCATGGAATTGATCTATTTTTAAAATTCTTTTTGGAAAACTAATTTGATTCTTGGCTTCTCTACATGATTATGATTGTCTAGGTACAATGTTTTCAAATTTTTCAAAATTGACAATTTTTCATATGTTCTTGAGTTGGTTTTCACAGGACACTTTCTTAAACTCAAAGCACTGTAAGCAATGGTGATCACCTGGATCATTTTCCTACTTGCTGCCATGGTCCACGTAAAGGACACTGCCAAGCCAAAGAGGACCAAAAGGACGAAACGAGCTAAAGCTGACTCCGATACTGAATCGGAAACAGAGTCAATTGATTGGGACAACATTGAAATTGAAGCACCTGTCCCAACTGTCGCAAAAGGAAAGGCTCCTGCTGAAGCCCCCAAAACTAAGCCTCCTCCTACAGCAGCTGAGAAAGGGAAAGCACCAATGGAACCCACACAAACTGGAAAAAGGATGAAAACTAGTGCAAGGAAAAGAGGTAGTGCTCAGGGCATTTCAATCAACGAACCTATAGCCACCCAGCCACCATTCAGGGATTCATCAGCTCCACAAGAATCAAAGATTTTGAAAAGAGGGAATGTATAGGAGAAAGACATGTCAATGTACAACAGATGAGGAATCGATCTGCAGAGTTTGGAGCTCTGTTTGACCAAGTTGGTCTCGCTCCAATTTGCAACTTTCCTGAAAAAACTGGGTATTGCCACACTCAGTTCGGATTTTCTATCAGAATGCTGAAGTCTTATTGATGATGTTGACGGACGCCGGGAATTTCATACCTTTGTAAAAGGTATCAAAATCAAAGTCACTCCCCAACTGATTGGAGAGGTGCTTGGCATGACAGCCATCTCAGATGGACTTCATTATTTGAAGACTCAAGTCTTCACGAAAACTCTTGGAGAATTGTAGTCAATGGAATTTGCCTTCCGGATACTCAGTCTGCCGGAAACTCGTATTTTCTAGAGAGCTTCGGAAAGAATATAAGTATATCAACTTCATTGTCTGCTACAACATTCTTCCAAATATGAATACAAAAGTGCTTCGATGGGATAGGATGTTATTTCTTTATCTTCTTGGGAACCCAACAGCTGCAATGGGAGCAAACTTGAACATTCCTTATCTCATTTGGAATAGGATGACGCGGTATGTCGAACACTCTCACCCAACAGAGCGACTACCATATCCAATGATTATCATGCGCATCCTTAGGAGATTTAAAGTGGATACAAGCGCGAGCTCTTATATGTATAGTTTGGGGACAATCAATGAGACAACCATTGTCAAGTCTCTACCAACAAAGCAGGATGATCCCCCCTCTCCTCCGATTGGACAACGAGCTCGACCTCATGCAACTTCTACCACAGCCCCAGTTCCTCCGCAACAGAAGACACCTCCATCTCCCTCTGACGATGATGCCTCTGTCACCTCCATCTTTAAGAACAACAGCGGCTTTCGAATGAACAGGAACGTATGTCCGCTGAATTCACTGAAATGAAAGGCGATCTTCACGTCATGAAAAATGAGATGGAAATTATCACAGCTTCTCAGGTCACTTTGACTAAGTCAGTCTCATCCGTGAAGAAACTTGTGAAGAAGCTGTTTGCGAAAATGGGGTGCACGACATCTGATGACTCCGACTCTCAGGAGTTTATACTTTTTGTTCACTCTCCTTGTTTTGTAATTATTTGGCTTTGTTTTGTGACAAAAAGGGGGAGAGAGTGAGAGAGTTAGAAGAACTCTGAACAATGAATGATGTGAACAATGATTGTGAATCGATGATATCAAGGTAAGTATGAACCTCAACTCAACTTTGGTTTTTCTTTTGTGATTTATTTGACATGCTTCTATACTAACTATTCGACTAACTATTTGGGCATGTAATATGACTAACAAGTTGTTGTTGGACTAACATACTTTGACATTTGGTTTTTGACTGCTTAGAAGATATGTTGGTTTTAACTATGATTTTCTTACATATCTGAATTTTTCAAATGTCATGATGAGAAAAACTCTATCTCTGTAGCTGGTTTTGAATGTTTCAATTCTTGAGGTATCTAACGATTTTGTTTGTCAAGAATGCTTTCTTTGTGCAGAGATTACAGATGTCTAAGTCTAGAGTCTGTTTTAGGAGTTTATCTCATGTATTTAATTTCTGGAACTCTTTTGTAAATTTTTGTTGTATGGTGATAGCAACAAAAATTTCTTTTTGAATTTTCTTTTGTGGATTTGTGTTTTGTCACGAAACCGCCAAAGGGGGAGATTGTTACGGAATTTGAGTTGGCGTATTTCGTGAATGTGTTAAGTCTTGAAGATTGAAGATGAAGAAACTTTGGATCGTCTACCTCAATCTCAAGAAAGAAGAATTCAAAAGGATCAGGTACGTTTAACTAAAGAATTTTTTTGATCCGAATATTCTTCCTAGGGTTTCTAACCTATAAATAGCCCTTCCTTTTCATTTCTAGGGCATCCGCAATAGATCGGCTGATTGAGAAAAGATAGCCGAAAAGAAAAATCCACATATATAGAGAAGAACGGAAATCATTAGATCTATTCAATGGTTCTTCATCTATATTGATTGATTTGATTCTAGGTTTTCCATACTCACATTTTGAGTAGAATCAAATCAATGAATACTTAGATGGTATTTCCGATCTATCTTTAATCTAAGTATTCGGCGGATCATCACCACCCAAACAAACAACGATTTATCCCAAAATCGGCGCGTGGACTCGCGTGGCCTTGTGGATTCAAGGTGTTATCGCTCTCGTGGATTCGGAGCGAGGTGCGTTCGTGGATTCGAAGCGTGCCATTGGGTGAAGACCGTGGATTCGGTTGGACGTCGTGGACTCGACGTTGGACGCTGTGGATTCAGCGTTGGGCGCGGATCGTGGATTCGAGAAGCGTCGTGGAGCGAGCGGAGAAGATCTACTAGGAGCGTATGGTAAGAGGTTGAGTCGTCAGTGAGTACGCTATATCACCTTGTACGTGTGTTAATTCTAGTGGATTTCGCCGTGTTATCGGTCCCGTGGTTTTTTACTCCGGTTTGGAGTTTTTCCACGTAAAAATCTTGTGTGTTCTTTTATTTTTCCGCATTGGGTTTTATCGCACAATGATTTTTTGAGTGTTTATTGTTTACACCTATTCACCCCCCTCTAGGTGTTTTTTCCCCTATTAGATCCTTATTAACCTAAACCCAACAAGGACGGCTGAGTAGATAGATCTCGAGGCAGGATTGAGCGAGTTAGCTGGACTGTTGGTGTACCCATGTTTCCTCAGACGGTTGTACTTTACTTTGGGACTGGCTTTTGCCAGCAGGTTGTATTTATTTTGTGAGCTGGGAGAGACAGATGTATTATTTTACAGATGTATTGTATTTTATTTTCAGCTCTAGTCTGAGATATATTAGTTTTAGTTCAGCTCTGTTTTTATTGCTCTTTTATTATTACCTCTTATATCTGAGCAGGTTTTGGCGCTTCGTGTACGCGGAAAATACCATGTGCACGGCGGATCTGTAAACGGGCACGGGTTCTGGTTTACACCCGGGCGTGACACTTTTTATTATCCTTGTGGGTGGTTGTTTTCTTTTTCCGATTAGCCGCTTTCAAACTACAAAAGAAAAAAAAAAAAAAAAAGAAAATATTTCGAAAACTGTTTTGAAATATGGGGATCGTGTGGGCACCATTTTAAAACCCTATGGATTTATGGATTGCGAAAACCGTTTTGAAAATCTGGGTGTCGTGTGGGCACCATTTTAAAACCCTGTGGATATATGAATTTTAAAAACCGTTTTGAAAAGCCTGGATGCCGTGTGGGCACCATTTTTAAAACTTATGGATTTATCCTTTCAAAATTAGTCGGCCTATTTAATACTTATGGAAAATGGTTGTATGTATTCGACTGTTGAACTAGTGTGGTTAAAGTTATGATTGTATGGTTGTTGTAGTCAGGACACCGTGCATATACAGAGGAGACTCTGCCCGTTCGCAGAGTGAATTTGTATATGTTACGGGTTTGGGCACGCTTATATATTATATATATATATAATATATATATATATATATATATATATATATATATATATATATATGTACGCAAATTCAAATCTTTTTAGCAGTCGTCTTCCGCTTAATGAAACCCCCGGGGCGTGACATATAGAGAGGTCATGCCCGATTGACGGGTCTGTTGGCGTGCCCGAACTATCCAAATTGGCGGTCTCGGGGCGTGACACGAGCGGTTGTGACAGTTACTAGAGGAGAACCCGGCCAAGCGGATCCCTCCTCGGCCCGATCGCTTGATTGTTGGCATGCGGCACACTTTGACACCTCTGGCTCACCCAAGGGTCGATCGCGCGCAAGCCACATTTTGCCCTCAACACATACCAATTGCCTTTTCAAATGTATAAACATTTTTGATCTGGAGGTTTTGTTAAAATATCAATTAGTTGATCATCTATAGAAACATAAGAAAGATGAAGTATATTTAATTCAACTATATCTCTTAAAAGTGATATCTTAATTCAATGTATTTTGTTTTCGAATGCAACACAGTATTTTTAGAAATATTTATAGCACTCTTGTCGTCACACAAAATTGTAACTGAGATTGTAGACATCCGGAAGTCACTCATCACACTTTTCATCCAAAGCAATTAAGTAGAGCAACTTACAGCAAAAATGTAATTTGCCTCGGTAGTGGATAGAACAATGCAATTTTATTTTTTATTATGTCATGCAACAAGATAGTTGCCAAGATAAAAGTATGCTCCACTAGTGTTTTTTCGATCATCCACAGATTCTGCCCAATCAGCATCTGAATATTTTAGCAGTAAATAAGTCTAATTTTTTTAGGACAACATGTAGTAATTTTATTAACCAAAATATATTATAGGGTATATTTTAGTAAGAACAAATTAAATAAGTACTCTATTTTTTTTTTCTTGCTCTTTCTTGCTTCCGAAGCAGTGGGTGTGGTTGATCGGCTTCAACCTCAACTTCGACGGCGGCAGCAACTTGGTCGTCGACAGCAACGGCGACGGCTTGGTCGTCGTTAGCGGCGAATTCAATGGCGGTGGCTTAGGTGGCATCAACGGCGAACACAAATGCGGGAGCGGCGGCAACAGACCGGTGGTGGCGACAGCGTGGGTGGCACAAGCAGGAAACAAGTGGCGGCGACAACTTGGGTGCCAACGGTAAAGAAGAAAGATTACAGCTCCTTTTATGATTTTTTTTTTTTTTTTTTTTTTATTTTTTTTTTAACTTCTCGTTGGCAAGTTGGGTGTCAACTATAAAGAAAGAAAAGATTACTACTCCTCTCTTATGATTCTTTTTTTTTTAACTTCTCATTTCATTTTTTCTATGTAACCTGCTCTTCCTTCCTATTTTTTTTAAGAGATAGAGATATTATATGGTAAAGCTATGTGAGAGAGAAAAAAAAAGAAAGATTTGAGTGGATTTGTGAGGTATCATAGCATGGTAGAGAGAAGGAATAAGGGCGCGGGGTGGGGCAGACGCTGGCGAGATGGTGCTCAGGTCGAGCGCACTGTACTATTTGGTTTGCACATCATGGGATCGAATCCCCGTCCCAACAAAAATCAATAGTATTTAAATATAAAAAATTTAGACCCTTTTTCTAAACTCAGGGCGTGATGGATTAGATGGTATCAGAGTTGTTGGGTTATAAGTAATACTAGTGAAGTGCCCGCGCTGCGCCGCGGGTATTTTTTTTCAATTTTTTTTTTTTATTTCATTTTTTCGATAAATATTACATAACGTACAACATGAAAGCAAGAGAGATGAAATTTAACCAGAAGTTTAACCACAACATGAAAGCAAGAGAGATGAAATTTAACCAGAAGTATGTAACTGCATGTTATGTCTAACCCAGCCAGAAATCAGATTCTTAAGAATGAACACAATCCAAAACATAAACAGCACAAAAATGAAAGTTAAATGAAAAGCAATCTCGATGTAATGCATCTCATATTTTAAAATAACATGAATACAAAACTGAACTGTTTAAAGTCAACGAATAATTTACAATTATCGTCTGAGTACGAATTATACTGGCAAAATTGCCCAAAGTATAATATTCAATACAAAGAGAGTAAATTGCGAGACAAAAAAGTTAGCACTTCCTCCTAGTATCACCTATCATGTCATTTACCTTGAATCTCTGCTATAAAGGAGAAAATGCGAAGACATAAAAATAGGTATGAAGCTAATGAGAAAATGAAAGACTGAACTCCTGCTCTAGCAAAAGTGTCTTACAACAATATTTCTCACATTCTCACCGTCATAGCAAAAGTGTCTTACAACAATATTTCTCACATTCTCACCGTCATAGCCTACCGTTATTTTAAAAAATATAAGTAAAAAAAAAAAAAGAAAAACAAAAAAGAAAAAGTCACCCAAGAATTAAATTTCAGAATCAACATTTGAGCAGTTAATTACCAACGTAGTGCTCAAATGGTAATTGAATTTTGTAGGAGTTGAATTTTGTAGGAGTCAAGTAATTTGGAAGTCAGAAGGGCCTAATCAGCTAACAATTAAAATGTTCAATCTTGTAATGCAAATTGGCGAACTGCAACCTAAATTACGAACCATATATTTAACCAATAGGAAATAGGCCCCTTCACACTCTACATTCCTTTTGTGTACATCAAAACCTGATGTCTCATCTGAAAAACAATTCTAATGACCTCTGCTATCAACATCCAATGGATTTCTTGGCTGGCGGATCTTATTCGTCGACGTCATATTGGATACATAACCATACTGCCACATAGACAGATACAAGTTTGATAGGCTATATACATGCTTAAAATTGCATAGTATTGTTACAGAGATTGATTTGGAAACCAACTTAGATTAGGCGCTACACAGACCGAGACAACTAAGATTTACAAAGTATGCTCAGAATCCCAAACCCAACTATCTGAATTGTGATGTGTTTGGCATATTTAATTAGAGATATGCTAGGAGAAGCCACCAAGGCGCTGGAACCGAGTTGTCGCCGAAGTTGCCTTTATGTCGTCGCCGAAGTCGCCTTGTCCACCATGCGGGTCTCCACCGAGTCTCCACCAAGCCGCTGGAACCCACATTTGATTCTGCATTAGAGGATCAAAAAGCATCCAATCAAAAAGCATACAATTTGCTTTTATAATAGAGGAAGACACAGAATTATAAGAATGTTGGCATGTTTAATTAGAAAATCTGTCGCAACTGCATTTGCATGAGCATCAGCAGGAGTTTCCAGAAGTAGTAGAAAATTTGTCGTAACCGCATACGCCCTGAAAAATAAAATAGATATCCTGATTTTACTATTGAAAGCAGCAGGACACTCAAAATAATATGATTATAGAGTAGCATACAATTTTGACGAAACCTTAACAGTGATTCACTACACCTTATATGAATTGATACAAATAAAGAGGAACGGTCATGTTAAATGCCTTTCACCTTTCATTTCTCAGCTCATCCAATAGATAAGAACCATTCACCTTTACTAATGAGAGAAAAAGAATACTTATGCCATAGGAAGAAGTTTCATCTCATAATAAGAAGTCCACATCTCATAATAAGAAGTCCACATTTACTATGTTATATGAGAGCACTTTTCATTTGTCAGCTCATCCAATAGATAAGAACCATTGACCTTTACTAATGAGGGAAAAAGAATACTTATGCCATAGGAAGAAGTTTCATCTCATAATAAGAAGTCCACATTTCATTGCAAGTATAACTAAAAAGAAATAGGAGAGGTATATCTTCTCCAACCTGACCATATGCCAGTCGCAGATGAAACCGAGCAACAGATATTTAAGTTAGCAATTTGTAACTTCTTTATTAGCTAATGTAGAGAACATAAAATAATATGAATTTCAATAGCTTGGTAATAGAGCCTGCATATTCTTTTCTTGCCACTCAAAGAATGCTGCATGTTGGATGAGCCCATATTTTACAACTTCTGCTATGTTTGAAGCTAATTCCTTGTCCGGCAATGTATTTAGAGTATGAGTAATTTTGCATTTTAAGATATCGATTGCAGAGTTCGCCTGCAACGGAGCAAAGATGAGACAAAGCCAGAAAAGCAAGTGCAGAAAAGGGCTTTATCGATTGGAAGGACTGCATAGATAGTAAAGAGCTCCAAGGGCATAATTAACCTGTCATTAATACTCAAGGTTAATTCCAACAAAAGAATTTGATTCTCATTTAAACTTTGACAGTCTTTGTTGAACTTATATTTATTATCCTTCAATGCATTCAAAAAAAGGTAAAAAACACATTACCAATTCTGCAACTGCTGTTAATAATATACCCTACTTAAATAGCACTCTTGAGGAAAGAAACATACAGCAGCTGCTGCTCTGAGAAGCCTGTGTGCCGCTTCAGTGTTTCAGTCCAAAGAGGACTCTTCCTAAGTGTGCAGCGAGCCGCATATACTGCAGAAGCGGCAACCATGGATGGACAATAGATGATCATTGAGTACTGCATCAAACCCAACTCAGCAAAGAAGAAAACCATGTGCTCCATCTGCAGTTTATGCAGAAGAATTTGAGTTAAATGAAGAAAAAAGAACTAAAGGCAATTCTTTAAACTCTCAGAACCTAAAATGTAATATCATAATTGGTCTCTAACCTCTTTATCGCACATTGAAGTCTTAAGAAACCTCACAAGGAATACATAGCGAGTCGGAACTGTTAAATTCCGCTCTAGTTTGTTCAGAATCCCTTTTTCCATTCCTAGTATCTTCTCTCTGGTGTATGCCCTGTCTGAAATGCAAATGAAGTCATTAACCTGCACCCACAAGAACTCATCTCGATTAGCTCAAATTATGTAGAACATATTATATCAATTAAAGAGAGAAAAAAGAAGTAATGCGTTAATTATTATTACGTCAGGAGCCCAGATTTCCTCATACTCCCACGAGCTGCAAGTCTCCCTTGGTGACTGCTTCAATTGAGAGGTAGCGGTCGATGATGCAGAAGGTTAAGTAGAGGGGCTCAGGCATCAGCTCGAATCTGTGGTGCACTTCGATGATCCAGTCAGCGAGGATGGACCTCATCTTCATGCTGATTTCTGCTTGTGAGTGTATGTAGTCATGCGGTCGGTTTGAGTTCTCCAACGTGAGAAGGAGAAGCACATTTTAGAACGTAGAAGAGTGAAACCGATAAGCTCGCAGATATCATTTATGAGACAGTTATTTTAGTAATGTACCTCTGCATATTTATAGAATTTGTATATATCTTCGACATAATCGACAACGGCCAATTGATCATCGGCATCTGATGCATCAATATTCAGGGCCAGGTCTTTTGGTCTCTCGATAACTCCACAAGCAATGTAAAGAAAAAGAAAGTAAACAGCATCACATTAAAAAGTCACAAAATATAAACAATTCATAGAAGATAGGTGAAGTTCTAATTGATCAAACACCTTGCTTCGAGCTGTAAGCACTAAGGTAAGAGTGTGAACTTCCTTTCTTGATGGTCTGCCGCCACGAAAATTGCTACTACTTGCAGACACTTGCGTACTGCTTTCACCTGAATCGCTACTGATCTCAATGACATTCTCGGGTTCGGTTATATATGTATATATATATATATGTATATATATGTGTATATATATATATGTATATATATACATATCAAATAGAAGAGTTGCTTTGAACATATATTACTGTAAAGTAATATATGGTCTTGTCGAGGAATCAGACAGTCATCCATAGAAAAATCCAGAAATTTTTAGAGAATGAAGTGGCAGCAGTTGTAGAGTAAGCAAGTTGTCAAGATATATATATATATATATATATATATATATATATATATATATATATATATATATATATATATATATATATATATATATATAGTTGGAAGCAAACTTTGGTAAATTAGCTACCTCTTGTATTTGAAATTATGATATTCAGGATAAAGTATTCACAACTTTTCCGCATAGTGATTGCAGCCGTTATGCCACAAATATTATTCATTAATACAAATACCACTACCATCATAAGTTAGAACAGAACATGATTATAAGAGATAATGGAATACAAAAAACATAACACAGCACAATCTCAGTGCATGTGCAAAGAATATTACTTAAAATCTCTTTTATTTGGATTCTACCATAGAAATTCTTTTAAGTTTCTCTTTTTTGCCTTTAGTTTTTTTTTTTCCCTTTTTTTACGTGTCATCATCGCCTCCCACAAAAACAAAAGCAAATGAAAGCAAGTTGAAATCACCAAACATAATAAATGAAAGTAAGCTCGAAAATTATACCATTCACATAAATTAAATTACACATCATAAATTAATTAAACAGAGAGCACAGGGGAAAAAAAGAGAAACTTAAAAGAACAAACCGTAAAAGCGGAAGCAAATGGAAGTAAGTTTAAATCATCTAACATAATCAATAAAAGTCAATCGAAGGAAATAGTAGATATCAAGAACAATTAGATTTATCATGTACTTTTGCAGGATGCACAAACAACATTATCAAATGGAGGGAACAATTTTTTTTGAATTAGTAGATCTTTTAAATCACGAATACACAGTCAATCTATCAGGGTTTGGAAAAGCTAAGCAAAAATAATTAAGGAAAAGAGGGGGCTCAGATAAATTTACTCCTCAACCACAAAGAATAGTAGAAAACCAGAGCAAACGTTGCCCTCTCTCACTTAACATCATTTTACAATTACCAGTTGCTTGTCGAAGCTTCGTAGCAAGTACCGAACGATGTAAGTTGGTTGATGAAAGAACAACAGTCGAAAGTAAACCATCTAAGATAATCAGTTTTTAATCTATGTACCAATACTGCCCAACCAGTGGTTTACCAACTAAAGGCATTAAATATAGCCACTCCTCCATGCATAAACAGGGCCAATTTAGAAATGAACCGTCCTAGGCCTTTAGGCTTTTTTGTTTCCTTTTTTTATGTGTCATCATCGCCTCCCACAAAAACGAAAGTAAATGAAAGCAAGTTTAAATAACCCAACATAATCAATGAACCGAAACTCAAAAATTATACCATTCACATAAATTAAACTTAACAGCATAAATTAATTAAAGAGAAAGCACTAAAAGGAAAAACAAAAAGGGGTGCTTAGAGGAACAGCCCACAAAAATGGGAGCAAATGAAAGTAAGTTTAAATCACCTAACATAATAAATACAAGCTAACTCAAAAAGTATGGCATTCACATAAATTAAATACACATCATAAATTAATTAAAGAGAGAGTACCCAAAAAGGAGGGCAAACTTATAAGAATAGAAAATAACAACTCTCTTACATTACTTAATATTCAAAGAAAGTTCGTAGATTTGGTAAATAAATATTAACCACGGGAAAACTGGAAATTAAGTCAAGGTGGAAGTTAATTATAGAAAGAGCATAAGGGAGGAAATATTAGATGACGGAAAGAAAGAAAGTCTTCATATAGTACAACACATGGAGCTTAATGTCACAAATTGGCTAAAACATTTAACAATCTAACTAACTTGACATATTAAATGAGGAATTTGGAACGATACCTCCCCTTTTTTGTTTATGCTCAATATACTGATTCAACTGCGAACCTAAAAGACAATTAGCAAAAGAAAAGAGCAAATTATCAAGACAACAATAAATTTTTTGATCGACCCGAGAAATAATGCATGAATAATCTCCAGATTTTAGAACAAATCTTTGAATCTTTGAACATAAATCTTAGGAATGGGAATTAAGAGATCTGTGAGCCATATCTTGGGAGCACTTTTATAGAATAGAAAAATGCGACATTTCTCTTAAGATTACTTTGTAAATTGAACGACCAAATCCCGGCAAGAAATTTCAAAATATGCATAACAGAAGAAATAAAGATAGTAGGGTGGGTAGGAAACCAAAATTACCATGTATGAAAGTAAAAACCAACTTTTGAATCAACAGGACTTGTAAATCATTAGTACTGACTCAATTTATAACTGAGTATCAACTGGAGTAAAAAAAAAAAAAGAAGAAACGAACAAAGAAAATTTAAGTAAAAATGTTAGGCTCAGATACTTTTTCTCCGCAATCAAAAAAAAAGAATAGAAAGTTGGAGTCATTTTTTCCTCATTGATCATCATTTTGCAGGCAGCAATTGGTTACCAAAGACTATTGCGAAGTCTCAGTTTTTTATACCCGTATACCGTGTACAGTACCCGAATACCATGTACAACCAGTCAGGCTGGACAAAAGCAGAGCACCCGTAAAAACCATCTAAGATAATCAAGGCATGAAAAGTAGGAGCACTTTCATGTATCATCATTGCTTCCCGAAAAAACCCAATTATTAGTTCTTTATCTGGGTACCAACATTGCCTACCAAAAATTAACTGCGTAAGGCCATCCAATTATGCTGCATTTTTTATGCATCATCATCGCCCCCCCCAAAAAAAACCAAAGCAAATGAAAGTAATTTTGAACTGTCAAGTAGGAAACATATCATCGCCCACAAAAAAAAACCAAAGCAAATGAAAGCAAGTTTAAACTGTCAAGTAGGAAAAGTGTCAGGATTGTCCTAGAGTAGCAGACTCATCATAGGAAAACAGAAATAATCACCGAAAAGAAGAACCAAAGTTTGAAATTGGATCAGTTTGTAGATAGCATGCAACATACATGCATATATGAAGAACACCTTTCATGTATCTCTATGATCTCTGTTAAGATATGCATATTTAAGGAAAAATCCGTCAGATATGGTTGGAGATTGCAAAATGTATACATGTTTTACACACTTCTATTCTATAAGTGAGCACCTCTATTTTACTTGCTAATGTGTGGAAATCAAACATGGAACCTATTATTTAAGCTACATAATTTGCTCAGACTTTCCTACTAATCAAAGTTCACCATTTGTTTGGCAATACTGAACAAACCGAGCGAGAAGTGCGAACCGGAATACATTGTAACCAAAAGTCGGGCAACTGGTTGCCCACAAAGCAAGCCATCCAAAGTTTACCCACCGTCGGCAAAAAAATCGAAAGTTTCCCGCAGTTCCATCAAGGATAATATAAGAAACAATCCAATTTCGGAAATAATCAGTAAGTATAAGAACATGCTATTGTAGGAAGAAATCATCACAGCAAGTAGCAATAATAAGGAAATACACGAAAACAATGCAAGCAGAACTTTAAGGGCAATAATGTTTGAAGAGAATGAAAACAATGCTTATAGTTTTTGCTGGCTTTACATGGGGGGGGGGAGCAATCAAAGATGGGCAATTACATTTATATTTAAGGAAAAACAATAGGAAGCAATAAATAACAATACAAACTGAGAACAAAACAAAGTAATATATATTACAAAAATAATTGACCACTGCTTTATTGCAAGAAAGAGATTTAGATCACATGAAGGTCTACTATTGCACACGAATTATAGCATCAAAACCGATATTATATTACTTGAGATGTACTTGACAGAATACACCCAGTTTTTAATGCTAAATTATTTTTTCCTTTAGTTTTCACATGAGAGGCTCTTCTCGTAGTGATATTACCTTAATATGGCAATCAACGGACCTTCGATTTTAAAATTATTCTCCTGAGCGCAATTAAAAGCTAAAATCAACCTAAACTTGAGTATATCTCTAACAATTAACCACCACCACCAGTACAAACACAGCGATGGAGCGCCTCAAGGAGCTACCAAGATGAGAACATGTTTCTTATAAGTAATAAAATATAGAGAACTGTATATTCTGTAGTTGTGCTCAGCCATGTCATGTCCTAATTCTTTTAAATCAACAGGCTACCAATTCTTAGCCACATTGTGTCACATGCCCCAAATAATGTCAGTGCAATATTGTTTGTTGTGACAGCAGTTACCAATGGTCAAAAACAGAACTACCTGTCTACCAGACTCATTCAATAATATATTTCAAAAAAAGAAAAATGTTCTGCAATTTTTGCCCCTTTTTACTTATTTTTTCAAACTTCTCTAATTAATCCACAAAAATCATCTTATATAAGAACTGAGTAAAATAATAACCGTAACAGCTCTCCATCCCACTCATGCATGGAGATTTACAGCACAAATTCCAGCAACCTAAGTCCAACTATAGCAAATTGAAGGCAATTTACCATCTACACACCAATAACTCCTGACAAATTGTGCTACTAAGATCATTTATCAATTCTAGGACCAAAATTAGTGCATCAATTAATGATAACCCTAAATTATTCTAAAGAAAGAAAAGAAATGGAAGAAAGATGCAGCATCACCTATAGCGGTTCCTGCGGTCAGCCTCGCGGGCCTTGCCTGCTTGTTCAAAAAAAAACTACGGCGCTTGCACCCCTGGATGACCCCAGCCTTGGAGACCTCCTTTCGGAAGCACCGCAGTAGCACCTCCTCGGGCTCGTCCTCGCCTACAACGACCTGCACGAAGTACCCCGAGCGGAAGAAGAGCGTGCCCGCGCATTCATTGAGCTTGTTTTTCAGGAAATTGACTTTTTCCTGTGTGGATAAAGCATCAAAAAATGATATAAAACAACATGACTAACAAAGAATAATGTACATTAAATCAAAGCAAGTGTGATGAATTAATGAAGCAGTTCTAATATCAACATGCACTTGTACTCCCTTGTTCTATCTAATTTGCCTTTGAGATAGAATGGCCTCTTGTTGCAATGCATAATGTCTCGATAGCTGATGCCTGTTGAAAATGCAGGCAAATTAATAAACCCTAATACAAATAGGTAGAATCAAATCTTTCACCCCAATATTCTCGAAATGAAATGCTAGAAATGTAGATAAGAAATATAACAAACAAAGGAACCAAATATCAAAATACTTTGGGAATGAAGTTTTCTCGATGTATACATAATTGAGTACTTATGTATTCAATAGGTAGCCCCCCTCCTCTTCCTACTCAGATTCTAATCAGTAGGAAAGGCATCAATTTTAAAGTTCCTACAGATAATGTAGATGAATAGATCATGAGGTAAATAATTAGATAAATATATAATTGAGCGAAAGCACGCCCGGAACTGTAAATATATAAAGTAACAACATAAAACCATATTGAGAAAACAGTACAAACAAAGAAATAGCATATTCACTGCTCAAAATAATTAAGAAGCAACACAAAATCATCTTCAAGATGTTGAAAATTAGGAGTATCATTTTTTAGATGCCAAAGGCAAAAAGAAGATCCCAAATCAAAATCAAATCCTCTCTACTTTGTTCTTTATTTCAGTGACTGATAATTGGAGGCAAAGAAAAAAATAAACCAGCTTATAAAACTTTATATAACCAAGAAAACTACATGAGGAAGAAGAAAAACTAACAACAAAATGTTAGATTGATTCCTACCATGTCTATCAAGAGGAACAGGGAATAGAGTGCTTAAAAATAGCTACAAACTTATCTGAACAACAATGCAATTGAAAGATGAGGACAGAACCAAAAGGTTATAAGAAGGTTGGGAACAGCAGTGCAATATACACCAAAACATATGCATGTAATATTCTAGTCAAGTTTTCGAGACATTACCGGTAAGGAAACCTGGTTCAAGTCTATCACTCCAGAAGTGCTTGGGATAGAAGCTTTTTTGTTGATATAAGAACTCTATTCAATAGGAGCTGCATTCTGATTAGCTCGACGTGATGAGGACGGCACTTTCTGCAACTGCTTCTTCAGTCGATAGGAGGTTAAATAATTTGAGTCCATTTATTAAGATCATCAGTAATTACATGAAATTTGATCACTTTTTAACAAATAAAACTAAAATAATTAACAGCTAATAATAATTCAAGTTATCTAAATTTAATAAAATATTCAACTTACCAAATCATAAAAATTAGAAATTGAAGGTGCCAATTAGAAAAAGCAAATTTGAGGGGTCTATTTCAAAACTGCATGTAGCTCAGATCTTTTGCACACAGGTGTCCGAATTTTCAATTTTGATAATTAGACCTCTTGAATTTTACCAAATAGTTTAATAGGTTGTTCTCACTCAAAATTACTAATTATACAGCCCTTTTTGATCACATGTCATGCACATAAAAAATAAGGTGAATCTACCTTTGATTTTTGTTGTTTTTTTTATATGTTAGAATAGGAAAATAATTTTTTTATATTTTGAAGTTTTATCAGATTATTTAAAAGACATACGTGCAATTAGCAATATACACCAAAACATATGCATGTAATATTCTAGTCAAGTTTTCGAGACATTACCGGTAAGGAAACCTGGTTCAAGTCTAACACTCCAGAAGTGCTTGGGATAGAAGCTTCTTTGTCGATATAAGACCTCTATTAAGTAGGAGCTGCATTCTGATTAGCTCGACGTGATGAGGACGACACTTTCTGCAACTGCTTCTTCAGTCGATAGGAGGTTAAATAATTTGAGTCCATTTATTAAGATCATCAGTAATTACATGAAATTTGATCACTTTTTAACAAATAGAACTAAAATAATTAACAGCTAATAATAATTCAAGTTAGCAATATACACCAAAACATATGCATGTAATATTCTAGTCAAGTTTTCGAGACATTACCGGTAAGGAAACCTGGTTCAAGTCTATCACTCCAGAAGTGCTTGGGATAGAATCTTCTTTGTCGATATAAGACCTCTATTCAGTAAGAGCTGCATTCTGATTAGCTCGACGTGATGAGAACGGCACTTTCTGCAACTGCTTCTTCAGTCGATAGGAGGTTAAATAATTTGAGTCCATTTATTAAGATCATCAGTAATTACATGAAATTTGATCACTTTTTAACAAATAGAACTAAAATAATTAACAGCTAATAATAATTCAAGTTATCTAAATTTAATAAAATATTCAACTTACCGAATCATAAAATTAGAATTGAGGGCGCCAATTAGAAAAAGCAAATTTGGGGGGCCTATTTCAAAACTGCATGTAGCTCAGATCTATTGCACACAGGTGTCCGAATTTTCAATTTTGATAATTAGACCTCCCGAATTTTACCAAATAGTTTAATAGGTTGTTCTCACTCAAAATTACTGATTATACAGCCCTTTTTGATCGCATGTCATGCACATAAAAAATAAGGTGAATCTACCTTTGATTTTTTGTTTTTTTTTTTATATGTTAGAATAGGGAGAATACTTTTTTTATATTTTGAAGTTTGATAAGATTATTTAAAAGACATACGTGCAATTAGCAATATACACAAAAACATATTCATGTAAAATTCTAGTCAAGTTTGTTCTTTATTTCAGTGACTGATAATTGGAGGCAAAGAAAGAAATAAATCAGCTTCTAAAACTTTATATAACCAGGAAAACTACATGAGGAAGAAGAAAAACTAACAACAAAATGTTAGATTGATTCCTACCATGTCTATCAAGAGGAACAGGGAATAGAATGCTTAAAAATAGGTACAAACTTATCTGAACAACAATGCAATTGAAAGATGAGGACAGGACCAAAAGGTTATAAGAAGGTTGGGAACAGCAGTGCAATATACACCAAAACATATGCATGTAATATTCTAGTCAAGTTTTCGAGACATTACCGGTAAGGAAACCTGGTTCAAGTCTATCACTCCAGAAGTGCTTGGGATAGAAGCTTTTTTGTTGATATAAGAACTCTCTTCAGTAGGAGCTGCATTCTGATTAGCTCGACGTGATGAGGACGGCACTTTCTGCAACTGCTTCTTCAGTCGATAGGAGGTTAAATAATTTGAGTCCATTTATTAAGATCATCAGTAATTAAATGAAATTTGATCACTTTTTAACAAATAAAACTAAAATAATTAACAGCTAATAATAATTCAAGTTATCAAAATTTAATAAAATATTCAACTTACCAAATCATAAAAATTAGAAATTGAGGGTGACAATTAGAAAAAGCAAATTTGAGGGGTCTATTTCAAAACTGCATGTAGCTCAGATCTTTTACACACAGGTGTCCGAATTTTCAATTTTGATAATTAGACCTCTTGAATTTTACCAAATAATTTAATAGGTTGTTCTCACTCAAAATTACTAATTATACAGCCCTTTTTGATCACATGTCATGCACATAAAAAATAAGGTGAATCTACCTTTGATTTTTGTTGTTTTTTTAATATGTTAGAATAGAAAAAATAATTTTTTTATATTTTGAAGTTTTATCAGATTATTTAAAAGACGTACGTGCAATTAGCAATATACACCAAAACATATGCATGTAATATTCTAGTCAAGTTTTCGAGACATTACCGGTAA
>CM054934.1:20704371-20782672 GCA_029168755.2 Tillandsia fasciculata | reverse complement strand
TCCAACACGCAATAACAATCCACTAAGAATAGAAGAATAACAAGGTGATTACCGACTCCACGGACTCAACCCCTCCTTCAACTTCTTCGGACCTTGCGCTCCACCGATTGCACGTCCACTGCACACGTTCGAATCCACGAACGCCACTCGAATCCACGAGCACACGTTTCGAATCCACGAAACGCCTTTAACACACCGAATCCACGATGCCACGTCGAATCCACGACGCAAACTCAGCCGGTAAGAATATTGGCTTCGATGGTGATCCTTTGCTTAGATTATCAATGAAGAACCATGGATGGAATCTCTAAGCAAAGATTAGTTCAATTCGACAAAAGATATGTTCTTGAAAGAACCATCGAATTGACCTAAAAGAGGCTATAAAGAAGAACGATAAAAACCTAGCCTCTAGGGTTGCTCTCAAGTGTTTTATAAAATGATCGGTATGCTCCCACGTTTTTGAGAAACCCTAAATGTCTATTTATAGTTTAGAAACCTTTGGAAAGAGATAAGAATCAAAAACATACCTTATCTGGAAATTTTTCAGGACGGCGATCCGGATCGGATTACTGCGATCCGGATCGTCGTAACAAGATTGACGATTCCAGAAATCCAAGGGTTCGGGATCCGGATTGCAAGGCCCGATCCGGATCGTTCATGAATTTCAGCAACATCCAATGTTCGGGATCCGGATCAGAATAGGCTTGGATCCGGATTGGATTTGCACATGAACTAATACCCTTCGGGATCCGGATTGGATCATCTGATCCGGATCCTGAACATGTCCCATGTCCAGTTTTTGATTTTTATGCAATTAAAAAATCATCCAAGTGTTTCTACACTATAAGAAAGTATTCGGATCACCAAAATTATTTAGTTAAACATACCTGATCCTTTTGAATACTTTCTTCTTGAGATTGATGTAACTGATCCACAATTCTTCATCTTCAATCTTCAAGACTCAAGACATTGAGTGTCAACTTGAGCTCTTGTTGAATCTTCTCTAAGTCTTTGATTGCTGGTTGACAATTTGATCCCTTTAAGACTCCGACTCAACTCACTGACTTGACTCACGAAATATGCCAACACCAAAAAGCCGTAACAGAACAACTTCCTGCAGAAATGTATTCCGCTTCGGCAGTCGAGAGTGCTATGCAGTTCTGCTTTTTACTGTGCCATGCAACAAGGCAATGGCCGAGATAGAAGCATGCACCACTCGTGCTTTTCCGGTCATCCACGATCCAGCCCAATCGGCATCTGAGTATCCAACAATATCCAAAGTTGTTCCCATAGGATACCAAATTCCGAAATTGATTGTACCTTTGATATATCGGATGATCCGTTTCACCGCTTTCAGGTGAACCTCCTTCGGTGCTGATTGATATCTCGCACAAATCCCAACACTGAAGGATATATCCGGGCGACTAGCCGTGAGATATAGTAGACTTCCAATCATACTGCGATACAGTTTCTCGTCTACATTCTCACTATGTGATTCACTTCCAAGTCCCTTATGGCTAGTTCCCATTGGAGTCGGAAAATCCTTAGAATTTTCTAGATCAAACTTTTTGACCAACTCCATTGCATACTTGGATTGACACAAGTGAATTCCTTCATCGTTTTGTTTAACTTGTAATCCAAGAAAATAAGTCAATTCGCCCATCATGGACATCTCAAATTCGCTTTCCATGGTCTCCGCGAATTTAGAAGCATCATTATCTCTTGTTGCACCAAATACAATGTCATCGACATAGATTTGTGCAACAATGAAATTGTTTTGATAATGCTTCACAAAGAGAGTCCTGTCAGCTCCCCCTCGAGTATAGCCCTTTTCCAAAAGGTGCTTTGTCAACCTTTCGTACCATGCTCGCGGTGCTTGTTTCAGACCGTAAAGAGCCTTTTTCAGACGAAAAACATGGTTAGGTAGTTTATGATCCACAAAACCTTTCGGTTGAGCCACATAAACTTCCTCATTTAAAAACCCATTTAAAAAGGCGCTCTTAACGTCCATTTGAAATAATTTGATTTTAAAATGACAAGCAATCGCAAATAAGATACGAATGGACTCGAGTCTAGCTACAGGGGCGAAAGTTTCATCAAAGTCTATACCTTCTACTTGAGAGTAGCCTTGAGCAACTAACCTTGCTTTGTTCCTGATGATAGTACCATCTTCATTTTTCTTGTTCTTGAAAATCCATTTGGTACCTATCACATTGTGTTGCTTCGGAGGCTTCGTTAATTCCCAGACTTTGTTTCGCTCAAATTGATGGAGCTCTTCCTGCATTGCTTTAATCCAGTAGTCATCTTGAAGAGCTTCATCAACATTCTTTGGTTCGATTTGAGATACATAGCATGCAAATCCGCAAACCAATTGTCTCCGAGTTCTAACTCCTTCTTGTGGATCTCCAATGATGTTCGATTCAGGGTGATCCTTGGAGATGCGTAACGTTTGAGGTAGAGGAGTAGTCGGAGGTACACGAGATGATTCCTGCACATCAGATAAACTTGAAGAACCGTTAGATGCATCATCATTATTATCGAAAGAATTGTTAGAAGAAGATGCATTAGCAGGTGTATCATCATCAAGAGAGATATCGAGGGTAGATTTTTCAGATTCAAAGTGAAAAGCTTCATCTACCTTAACATTTATCGATTCTACGATCGTCTTAGATTCTAAGTTAAAAACTCGATATGCTCTACTGTTTGTAGAATAACCTAAGAAAATCCCTTCGTCACTTCGAGAGTCAAATTTTCCAAGATTTCGCGATCACGTAAAATAAAACACCGACTCCCAAAGATACGAAAATATTTGATGTTAGGTTTTCTACAAAACCATAGTTCATATGGTGTATTCAAAGTCCCCGGGCGCAAATACACGCGATTAATAACATAGACAGCAGTGTTCACCGCTTCAGCCCAAAAATATAAAGGTAAGTTCCGGCTATGAAGCATAACACGTGCCATCTCCTGTACGACCCTGTTTTTGCGCTCGACTACACCATTTTGTTGAGGTGTATAAGGTGCGGAGAATTCATGTTTAATGCCGTTAGAAGTGCAAAAATCAATGAATTTGGAATTTATGAATTCTCCACCTCTATCACTTCTAA
This sequence comes from Tillandsia fasciculata, assembly GCA_029168755.2. Taxonomy (NCBI): domain Eukaryota; kingdom Viridiplantae; phylum Streptophyta; class Magnoliopsida; order Poales; family Bromeliaceae; genus Tillandsia; species Tillandsia fasciculata. The sequence continues at coordinate 20,779,565 of CM054934.1, read as the reverse complement.
CTCGAGTAATCTTTTCATTCTTTTCAATCATAATACGATGGCAAATTTCGTGAAAAGAATCAAAAGTATCAGCTTTCTCTTTTAAAAATGCTACCCAAGTATATCTAGAGAAATCATCAACCAATAAGAAAATATACCATTTACCTCCCAAAGATGGTTGACGAGTTGGCCCCATTAAATCCATATGCAAAAGTTCCAAAGGCCGTTTTGTACCTATGTGGTTCAAGTTCTTGTGTGCAGTCCTAGACTGTTTTCCCTTTTGGCAACCGCCACACACAATGTTTTGTTCAAAAGAAAGTTTGGAACCCCCTTGACCACATCTTTGTTTGAAATTCTAGCAAGTTCCTTAAAGTTTATGTGACCTAGCCTTTCATGCCAAAGTGTTTCATTTTTCAAAGATGCTAGGTTACATTTTTCAGAAATTTAGTAGGAACTACATAACAATTGTTTTCTGATCTAACCCCTTTTAAAAAGAAAGCATGGTTCTTGTCAGTTACAGTACATTTATCAGATGAAAAATTAACTGAATAACCATTATCACAAAGTTGACTTATGCTTATGAGGTTAGTCTTAAGGCCATGAACAAATAACACATTATTTAGAACCGGGCCATCTGGAATAGCTACCGTTCCCTTTCCAACAATTTTGGAAGACCGACCATCTCCGAAAACAACAAGTCCTCCGGAGTTTTTCTCAAAGTTTGAAAACAGTTTTTGTCACCGGTCATATGACGGGAACACCCGCTATCCAGATACCAAGACGAACTATCATATGCATGCAAGGAAACATTGGTAACAAGACAAGGAAAAATTTCACCTTTGCGCACCCAAACCTTTTTGGAATGCGTCGGTAATGGTCGTGAAGTTGATCTCCTAGGTGAAAGCGTCTTGTTTGAAGAATTGCTGCTCCTTGATGATGTCGTCTTGAGCGGTGACTACCAAGGCTCTTTTCCTTCAAATGATTTGCATTTGATTTCTGAGGAATCACCTTTTTGGTAGTCATTGCAAGAGGTGCTTGAGGTGTGCGTTTGGCTCCCGTCTTGCAATTTCTCCTTATGTGCCCTGAAATGCCACAACGAAAACATACCTTAGATCTTGACGATCCCGAAGAGGATGAAGTAGGCTTGTTGTCGTTGCTTGTCGTGAATTCCGGTGTCGGAGGAGGAGATACCGACTGAGGCACAAATACTGTCCCACTCGAACTTGGAATGTCTCCAGTTTGAGTGTATCCGAGGCCGAACTTATTTGTTTGACCAAGACCAAGAAGTCTGTCCAACTTACTCCTTCCAGAAGAAAATCTCTTTAAGTCATCCTTTAGTTGGCGTATGGTCTTTGTCATTTCCATTTTTCCTGTCGAGCCTCGCCGTAGAGCTTCAAGAAGTAATTCGCTTTGTTCACCATTTCTCATATTCTTTCTCAAGAAGCTCATTGGACTCTTGAAGGGAAACATTTGTTTTATCAGATTATCCCTTTCCACTTCAAGATCGGTTGAGAGAGAAGTTACCCTTTTTACTTCTTCTTCGAGATCCTGCAATCTCCCTCTCAACCCCTTGTTTTGTTTAGCCAGTTTCTTTGAATCCCTCAAAAGTTATGGTAGGCTAGAGCAAAATCTTCACCTTCCGAATTATCTGATTCATCGTCCGTTGCAATCTTTTCAACAGTGGAGTTGGACAATGAATCGGATGTACTTGCCATTAAGCACATGAAGGGTGAAGATGTAGTGGACGCGTGGAATGCTGTCGCGTTGTCTTCTTCATCACTTGAGGATGACTCATTTGACGTGGAGTTGTCATCCCAAGTGACGACTTGCATCGCCTTCTTCTTTGCCGGATTCTTGTTGGGACACTCCGTTGCAATGTGGCCGTAGCCTCGACATTTGAAGCACTGAACTTGTCCCTCTGAACTTTTCTTATCCTTTGAGAAGTTCTCTTGCTTTCTTGACTTGTAGCTTGAAGAACCTTTGCCTTTCTTCGACTTTCCGAAGGATGGAGTTTTGCTTGAATTACCCCTTCGAAAGTTGCGGCGAAACTTCCTTGTCAAGAGAGCGAGCTGCTTCTCAAAGTCCTCCATAGATAGGTTCTCGTCATCGTCCGAGGAGGATGAATCCGCGTCTTCTTCTTTAGTTGATTTCAATGCGTAACCTGAAGACTTAGAAGAGGATGCCTTTCCAGAAGAATAGTTAGTAGGAAATGTCATTTCATAAGTTTGTAAAGCACCAACTAATTCTTCTACACGCATTTCGTCCGGGTGTTTAATTGTTTCAATGGCTGCGACCTTCGGGCGAAATCGTTCAGGAAGAGTTCTTAAATCTTTCTTACAACTTTAAATTCTGGAATCTTCTCTCCCAAGTTAGCACATGAGTTTACGATGTCTTGCAATCGTGTGTAATAGTCAGTGAAAGATTCATTTTCTGCCATAGAGATAGAGTCAAACTTGCTCGTAAGCATTTGCAGTTTCTGAATCTTCACAAGGTTAGTTCCCTCATGCGTAACTTGAAGAACATCCCAGATTTCTTTCGCAGTCTCACATGCCGAGACGCGAGAGAACTCTGTTTGTGACAAAGCATTAAATAGAGCATTAATTCCTTTGCCATTGTAAGAAGATGAATCTATCTCTTCCTTGGTCCATTTCGACCTAGGTTTTAAGGTGCGAACATCATCTATAATTTCAGTTGGATTAGACCATCCTAATTCAATTGATTGCCACACCCTTTCGTCGATGGAAATTAAAAAGGCTTTCATCCGTACTTTCCAGTACGCATAATTTGTTCCATCAAAGAAAGGGGGTCGATTGATGTTTCCACCTTCAACCATTGTTTACAACCCTATTCCCGCTCTGATACCACTTGTTGGGTTATACTAATATGGATCTAAATAGGGGAAAAAACACCTAGAGGGGGGTGAATAGGTGTAAACAATAAACACTCAAAAAATCATTGCGCAATAAAACCCAATGCGGAAAAATAAATGAACACGCAAGATTTTTACGTGGAAAAACTCCAAACCGGAGTAAAAAACCACGGGACCGATAACACGGCGAAATCCACTAGAATTAACACACGTACAAGGTGATATAACGTACTCACAGACGACTCAACCTTTTACCATACGCTCCTAGTAGATCTTCTCCGCTCGCTCCACGACGCTTCTCGAATCCACGATCTGCGCCCAACGCTGAATCCACAGCGTCCAACGTCGAGTCCACGACGTCCGACCGAATCCACGGTCTTCACCCAGTAGCACGCTTCGAATCCACGAACGTACCTCGCTCCGAATCCACGAGAGCGGTTGCACCTTGAATCCACAAGGCCACGCGAGTCCACGCGCCGATTTGGGGTAAATCGTTGTTTTTTGGGTGGTGATGATCCGCCGAATACTTAGATTAAAGATAGATCGGAAATACCATCTAAGTATTCATTGATTTGATTCTACTCAAAATCTGAGTATGGAAAACCTAGAATCAAATCAATCAATATAGATGAAGAAACATAGAATTAATCTATTGATTTCCTTTCTTCTCTATATGTGGATCTTTCTCTTTCGGTATATTTTTCTATGTTTTACCGATTATCCCCCCTAAAAATGAATCATAGGGTCTATTTATAGGTTAGAAACCATTGGAAGAAGATAAGGATCAAAAACTGCCTTTTCTGGAAATTTTACGGACGGCGATCCGGATCGGAATTACTGCGATCCGGATCGTCGTAGCAAGAAAGACGATTCCAGAAAACCAAGGGTTCGGGATCCGGATCGTAGTCCCCGATCCGGATCGTTCATACAGTTTTACCAAACATCAACATTCGGGATCCGGATTGCAAATCCTGATCCGGATTGTGCAAGTACCAAGGTAAAACAAGTGTTCGGGATCCGGATCATGAAACTGCGATCCGGATTGAACCAGTGTATGAACGAACACCCTTCGGGATCCGGATTGCAAGGTCTGATCCGGATCCTGAACATGTCCCATGTCCAGTTTTTGATTTTTATGCAATTAAACATTCTTCCAGGTGTTTCTACACTATAAGAAGTATTCGGATCACCAAAAATCTTTAGTTAAACATACCTGATCCTTTTGAATTCTTCTTTCTTGAGATTGAGGTATATGATCCAAAGTTCTTTCATCTTCAATCTTTAAGACTTAACACTTTCCACGAAATACGCCAACTCAAATTCCGTAACAACTTATGCATCAGATTGGGTATCAGGTTTCTCTAGTGGACGGAGTTTCCCACTTTTGAGTACTATTGCCTCTGTATAAGGACCGGGGTTTTCTTCAGTGGATGGATTTTTCCACTTTGATCAGAGTCTTGATCCAGTCCTGCTATTTTATGATACTTATGTTACTGGTTACTGAGATACTTTACTCGTGTGGGTCGCTCCCCTCGAGTGCCACTCCGGAGTGTGCGGCAGACAGGCTTTGAGTCCTAGAGACTCCTTTTGCATCGGTGCTATGCATAAGCTGGCATACCCGACGCGGCAGGCAGAGCAGGCAGTGCCAGTTTTACTGGTCCATCGATTGGGTCTATTCAGGCGGATACTTTTACTATTGCACTCGTGCCTGGGGGCCGAGTGGAGGCTGGCAGTTGTGTTTCGACCAGTGTTAGTGTTGTTGGGAGCCGTTTGGGTTGACGGTGGTCCTGTGTTGTTGTGAGTACTTTGATCATTATGTGAGAGGTTGAGCATCTTGAGTCTATCCGTTCTGGGAGAGAGCGTGGATTTTGACTATAGCCTGCATGAGCTACTACTCGATAGCGAGTTAGTCCGTTTGGACGCCCTACGTAATTCCTGCCCGTCAGCGGGAGGTGGTTGTAGGTGGGCGCAGATTTGACTGTACCCGATGTGGCAGTCAGCTCGATTGGGTCGATTGAGCACCTCGTGTGCGAGTGTTGCATATCTTTATCAGAGTTTCCCCTTTTGAGCCTTTAGTTAGAGGCATGGTAGCTGTTGAGAGTCTCCAGCCTTTTTGTTCAGATCTTACTGCATTAGTCATTTTATTGCCTCTAGAGGACTTGGTGGGCTGACCGTCGGGCTGGCGGTGGTACCCACTGAGAACTCCCTTTTTGGTGTAGTTCTCACACCCATTGGGGGTTTCCCCCCCTCCTTTTCCCTTTCTCTTCTTTGTTTTGCAGAGTCTTAGCGGGTGCTACTGATTCTGCGGTTGTTGATCAAGGCAAGGGAGTCGCGATGTGAGGACCTGGATCCCCACGACGAGATTACTGGTTGATCAGCAGCTCCTGGAGGCCTATGTGGCGTGTCGGTGGCGTTTGTACACCAATTGGACACTAGTGATGGACTCGGTGTGTTAAAAGGATCACGAGAGTAGTCAGATGACCCCGTCGAATGCTAAGAAGTAGTTTTGCGCGCAATGGATATTAAAATTGGGTTCAGCGCGAAGTTTGTACAAAAGAACATCTTTCTGGATGCCTTCGGCAATTTTTAGAGTTGGAATTTGGCAAAACGGACAGCGGATTTGGATTCAGCGCGCGAAAACGATGAAAATGGACTATTTACTTGTATTTTTCGGAGCCCGGATGACCCGGCACGAATTTCGAGGCAAGGGGGGCACTGTTCCGGCACGGCGGGCGGCGGCGGCGCAGGCTCGGGCAGGCGGCGGGCGACCGCGGGCAGGCGCGCGGGCGCGGGCAGGCGCTCGGGCAGGCGCGCGGGCGCGCGGTCCACGGGCCAGCGTGCACCGGAGGCTGGCCACGTGGCGTGACATGAGTGGTCGATGCTGTGGACTGGGTCCACGGAGTATGTTAGGCCAGCCTCGGGGCGCGTGCGTGCAGAGGTGTAGGCGGTGTCGCAGGCGCACGTGGGCGCGCGCTGACCGGGGTTTCGCGCGTTCGGGCGCGCCACGTGTCGGCAGCAGAGTGGGCCACGTGGCATGTGGCTAGTAGAGGATTTGGCTGTAGCCTGTTTCGCGGTGACGTGGCGCAATCTCAGCGATCCGGGCGCAGGTTGGACGGCCGAATCGGGCGCACTGTTTGCGCCCGAATGTTCCGGGCGCCCGAAATTGCACCAGGAAGTGTGCTTTTTCCCTTTTTCTTCAGCCTATAAATAGAGTTTGTGGGCCTTTGGGTGCGGGTTTTTGGCAGTTCCGAGAGCGCTTTCTTCTACAGAGGTCTTCTACATTGTACCCTCAACTCTTTGATGGATCTTGGGCATTTTTGGAGACTCCGGCTTCGGCATTATCTGCGACGCGCCGCACAGCGACGCCCTTTGGATTTTTGGCTATTATCGTCGCTCTTCAGTCCGCGAGGTACACCGGATCACCCCGATGGAATTTTGAGCCAATTTTTGTGGCAGCGCACTCAGGAGAGGTAGGGCTTCGTTTTCCGTGTTGTTCGCTTCTCCTCATTTTGAGTTTTCGGCACTGTCCCAAGGTGTTTCTGTGACCCCTTTTTCTGCTGCGAGATTTTGGACAGCGGAGGCTTGTCGATTTTCTATCTCGACCTACGAGCATCGGAATGAGGCGTTTAAGGACTCGATTGACATCTACTATTCGAGAGGAACGCGCTCATATTTTTATTGGATATTTCTGAGGACTCTTCGAAGGTGAGATTTAAGCTTTCTTTGGGGTTGTATCCCGCAGTTTTGCAGTATTGTGGATTACCGGCGCCCCACGTTGTTTAATTTGTATCTTGGCCTACAGGTGTCGGAACGGGGCTGTCGTGGCGCCCTCCAACCAGGCAGCACAGACTCACCCACTCGATGCAAGTGGTCGTCGCTCGGTCTACCTCGTCATCAAAGTCCGGTCTACCAGAAAAATATCTATACCAATCACACAAGGAACACGACCTCTGCTTCTGCTCACACTGAGGCGACGAATGGGGTCCTCCGCAGATAACACATCCATGCTACCGCCGCTACTGATACTAATGCTGATGCTGCCATCGGGGTCCACCCAATCTCTGGCATCTCAGAAATCCATAACCTAGGGAAAGAAATCGGGAATGCCTCTGTCGATCGATCTGTCCTCCATCACCTAGCGCCAAACGCCTCTATCCAGAACTCACCTCTGGCGGCAGATCCCTATCCAAAGGAACTGCAGCGCCACGCCCCGCTCAACGCCTACTGTAGAGTACCGGGACTTCGGTTAGTGTACCGACCTCGTAAGATGGCGTGGTGCGGAGGAATTGCTTGGGACGAGTTCCAATTGAGTTTACAGATGAGTTCGGGTTGAGTCAGATCTACGCGGAAGCCCCAGCATGAATCGGAGTTTTTCGGGCATTGTGCGTCGTTAGAGGACTGATTTTGTCAGTGTACCGACTCCACCGTGGTGTGCAGAAAAAATTGGGAAACACTTGGAACAGGTGTATTTTATGATTTCAGCGGAGTTCGGGAGGTTCCGGACTGACGCGGAGGACCCGAAGGCGAGAAGTGAGTTGGAACTGGTAATTTTGGAGCCGGTTTTTGGATTGAGCACACCGACTCCACAGTTGAGCTTTTTGAATTGGAAAAGCTTTGGACATGTGTATTTTCAGATTACAGCGGAGTTCGGGAGGTTCCGGACTGGTGCGGAAGCCTCGAGGGTAAAAAGTGAGTTGGCGGGAGCTTTTGATGGATTATTTAATTATTTTAATTAATTTAAGTAAATTAGTCGTTGGCCTGTGAAGTAATGGATTAAGAGATGAAGGAATTTTAAAAGAGATGGAATTGGATTAGGTGAGTTAGATATTTTTGATGGAGGGGGTTATTTTATTTATTTCCTTCACCTGCTGCACCCCACTTAATTAAGTTTTCCCTTAATTAGCCCATTGCCACCTCACCTCTTCTTCTTCAATGCGAAACAGAGGAAAGACAAAGAAATAGAGGAAGAGAAGAAAGAGAGAAAAGAAGGAAAAGAGAAGAAGAGAAGGAAGGAGAAGAGAGGAATGGGTGAGAGAAGTGTTAGTGTGAACCTCCTCCTAGAAGCCGTGTGGAGCGAGCGGAGCGCGCGCGCGTCAAGCTTCTTGGAAGGTAAGTGCTTTTTTTTTTAGAGTGAGGAAGAAGCTTGGGTTTTTCTTCTTGGATTTTGGAGTGGAGCTTGATAGTTTTGGGGGTTCTAGCAGATCGAGTCGTGAAGGTTTTCCGACTCAGCCATGGGTCGTGCATTATCAGATTGAGTCGTAGAGGATTCTCCGACAGATTATGTGAGGATTTGGGCATTTCCTGATTGAGTCGTGGTTCTTTTCCGACTGAGTTGAGCTGTTGAGCAGTTGAGTTTCCGATCTGTTTGATCGTGGATCATAGCCTGCATGTGCCGCTTTTTAGACAGATGAGACACGCTTTTCCCTCGGTGGGGTCGCTCCCCTCGAGTTGCCGCTCCGGATGCGATGATGATGCACCTAGTTGATACACTAGTGGTCGCTTTGCGTGGTACTATGACAGTCCTGAGGGACATCCTCCGTTGATACACGGAGAGCCCTAGTTGATACACTAGGGGCCCTGGTTGATACACTAGGGGGCGCAGGCTTGACTGGACCCTATGAGGCAGTCATTGAGATTGGGTGTTATGAGTGAGTGATTGCATAGCATGTTCTTAGATGAGTTTTCCTTTGAGCATGATACTTGAGGCATGTTAGATGTAGTGGTCCAGGATTCCGTATAGTTTTTCCCGTGAATCCTTGGTGTGAAACACCTATCATTGGTGTATTAGGCCCACAGTGCATCAAAGGGATGCTACGGAGGACACAGTGTGGTATTTACTATTGGTTTGGCCTTCGGAGGTATTGGACGAATTTTAGAGAAGGCTTTGGGCCAAACGGAGGCCGTATTTGGATTCAGCGCGGAAAAACGCTTGAAAACGGCTATTTACTTATTTGTTTTGGAGTCCGGATGCCCAAAAACGGACCCCCGGAAGTTTTCTGCGCAAAATGGTGCATGGGGGGAGCTGTGGACCGGCCGGGGACACGTGGCAGGCGCTTATTGGGCCGGCGCGCCACTCTCGGTCCACGGAAAAAGGCCGCCGGTGCACGGTGGACCGGCGGGCCACGTGTCGGCACCCTATTGGCCCGGTGTAGTGCGCTCGGCGCGCGGGGGCAGGCGCGGGCAGCTCGGGCAGGCCGGGCAGGTGCGGCGCGTGCGCGGTGCACGGTGGACCGGGGCGCGCCACGTGGCGGCCCCGGATTGGTCGGCTCATGTACGCGTGGCGCACGTAGGGCTGCGCGGGTGCGGCCGTACGCACGTGGGCGCACGTGGCGGCGGCGGCCGCCGACAGCCGTGTCGGGCGCGGGCCACGTGTCGCCGCGCCATTGGCGGGCGCGCCCACCGCGCCGCCAATCACGGGGGACACGTGGCGCTTCCCCGTTGGGCCGCACGGCTGCCGCCTGTTTGGCGGACACGTGGCGGGCCCTGGGCCAGGTCGGACGGCCGGTTGGACGGGGCGGGATCCCGTGTGCGGGCTGGGCTGGGCCGGGCCGCACTGTGCGCGCCCGGAAAATCCTGGGCCGGGCCGCACTGTTCACGCCCGAAATGGGCCGGGCCGCACTGTAGCAGCCCGAAAGTTGGGACATGAAGGGTATTTTCCCAATTGTTTTATTGGGCCTATATAAAGGCCTCCCCTCTCTTCTTTTTCCCTGTTTTCCGAGAGATAGAGAGAGAACTAGAGGGAGGGACCTTAAGAGAAGTTTTTCATCTCAACATTTTCTACCTCGTGGTGCGTTCCCAGATTTTCTGGAAGTTCGACAGCGGCGATCCGGATTTTACAGTGTGCCTCGTTTTTCCCCAATCTTGGCCCGTTATCGTCGCATTTCAGTCCGAGGAGTCCCCTACGCAGTACAGGAGTTCTTTTTCGACGATTTCTTCGCCAGTGTGTTCCTAAGAGGTAGGGCTTCGTTTTCCGTGTTGGTCGTTTCTCTGGATTCAGATTTCTTGGCACGATTCCCGAGGTGTTTTGACCCCCTCTTTTGCTGTTTTGGTTTTTGGACAGCGGCGACTTCGACGAATTGTTTCTCAGCGTAGGAATATCAGATCGAGGCGATTCAAGAGTCGATTTTGGGCTACTTTTCGCGAGGAACGCAACCGTAATTTTTCTGGGATTTTAGGAGCTCGGGACAGAGGTGAAATTCCTCATTTTGCGTGCTGATTATAAAAACAGCAAATCTGTTTTGAGACTTGTAGTTTTTACATCGTGTACCCTTATGTGATGTTGTAGGATACTGTTTCAGCTGACGGTGTGCTTAGAGGACAGCGGGTATTTTCTTAGTGTGTTGTGCATGCTTTTCGAGGTGGGTGGTTGTTGCTTACCTCATTTCTGACTATCTCACTAGGAGTATTAGAGACTCCCGACTTTAAACTGATAATCGGTACTTTTAACCATGAAATGCATAAGTAAACCCCACAAATAATATGACAGCTCATTTATGATAAACTGGGACACTGTTGTTGGACATATGCTGTAACCTATCATCGCATGCTAAAGTCTTATCATTAAACCATCTTTTTCTAAATAAATATTCAATACTTTCCTTCTGTTTTTAAATGCGAACCTTTGCATGCTTGTTTGGACATCTAGGTGGGCTACTATTTATTGCTACACTATCTTTGGGACTTGACTTAGGAGAAACCATGTTGCACTATTCTCCTTCGCATTCGGATATATGTTGCTCGATTAGAGCAAGGTTTGGGATAGTGTAGTTGAGGCTTGAGTCTGGGACAGGTTTGACTCGATTATATATATTGTGGGGCATTGTGGTAACCGCGGACTTGAGGCGGTTAGCCAGATGTTGATTACTTTATCAGATTTTGGACTTATAGGGTGTTTCGGCGACCGCGGACATTATGCGGTTGACCGGATGTTCACTTATGCATCAGATTGGGTTTCAGATTTTCCTAGTGGATAGTGTTTCCCACTTGTTGATTATTATTGCATCTGATCGGGGATCAGGGTTACTTTAGTGGATGGATATTTCCCACTTTGATCATAGTCATGATCCAGTCCTGCTATTGTGAGACATTGGTTACAGAGATACTTGATACAGGGATACTTTACATACTTTACTAGTCCTGCTATTGTGAGACATTGGTTACAGAGATACTTGATACAGGGATACTTTACATACTTTACTCGTGTGGGTCGCTCCCCTCGAGTGCCACTCCGGAGTAGGCTTTACACGGTGCCGAGCGCCGGGCACCTTGATGTGTTGCGAGTGATGACAGAGCAGGCAGTGCCAGTATTTTCTGGCCCTTTGATTGGGTTTCTTTGGGCAGTTAGTTTTACAGTTGCATATATACAGTTATCTTTTGGCACTGCATTTAGAGGCTTAGTAGTGGTAGTTCCCTTTTTCAGCAGTCTTTATTGCATACCACTGTTCTTTCCTTTTCGCCTCTTATAGTCCTAGTGGGTGTGTCAGTGTTTGAGGTTTTACCCACTAGGGGAGGCTACTGGTTTATCTAGTAGTTCTCACCCCCATTGTTGTTTTCTGTCCTTTTCCCCTGCGTTTTGCAGAGTCGTCTGTGGGAGCTGCTGGGCCTTCAGCGGCGGATCGAGGTAAGAGGATTGCGGACTAGCTAGATCATCTACCCCGACTGTGAGAGTAGCTGGACTTTTATTGTACCCCTTCTGTATCTCAGACTATATTAGTTTACTTTTGGGACTGGCTTTAGCCAGCTGGTTGTATATTTATGGTGAGCTGGGAGTATATTGTACTTTTATGTCAGCTTGTAGTTTATTTCAGTCTGAGATTACTTTTAGTTCTATTAGTTCAGCTCTGTTTATGCTCTTTTATTGTATATTATCTATCTGAGCAGGTTACCAGCGCTTCGTGTACATGAAAAATTCCGTGTGCACGGCGGATCTGTTGGCGGGCCCGGGTTCTGGTTCACACCCGGGGCGTGACAGATTAAGTTGGTATCAGAGCTTAGGGATAGGTCAGTTGGGACTTAGGAAACCCTAGGCTTTTGGCAGACCCTAGGATGATAGGGCGCGAGAGGCGAGACACTTTGCGAAAGTTGTCGATTTATTTATTGGACTCTTCCAGTGAGTGAAGAGGGATCGACATACCCAATTTCTGGTGGACAGTTATGTTGGCTGCAGACAACATAAAGCCGCAGAAATAGGGGGATGTCTTTGACTTTCGTTTGATTGGGTCGTGTGGGGTTTTGATGCTGATTGTGGTTTCTCGTGGCAGGATGCCTCCGCGACGCAGGATGATGACGCGTTCACAGCCTTCTTCCTCGGAGCCCGAGCAGCAGGAGTCCGGGCAGGGCCAGCAGAGCGAGGTGCAGGAGCTACAGGCACAGATGGCCCAGATGGCAGAGGTTGTTAGGCGTCAGGAGGAGGCCATGGGTCGGCTGACACAGCTGTTAGAGCAAAGGGTGCAGCCAGCAGTAGCACCCCTGGAGAGTTCTCCTGTACCATCTTCCCCTACTGTGGCTCCCCCGGCTGTACCAGTTACCCCAGCATCCCCTATTGCTTGGGGCACTGGGGGACAGCCCTCTGGATTGATGAGACCGCTGACCCTGACTGAGCAGCGGGAGATGGTTGACTTACTGATGAGGTTCCGTCAGTTTGACCCGCCTCGTTTCTCGGGGCAGAGTACCGAGCCGTGGGAGGCAGAGTCATGGATCACGGCGATGGAGCGACGCTTTGAGACGCTGTTTATTGAGGAGCGGTACCAGGTGCTTTTGGCGACGAACTTCTTGGAGCGCAACGCCGAGGCTTGGTGGCGGCGTGTGCGACCGGCTGGTCCGCCTGGGGCTCATCTCTTATCCTGGGCGGAGTTCCGCAGTCTTCTTCTTGGGGCCTTCTTCCCAGAGAGCGTCCGGCAGAGGCTGGAGGAGCGGATGAAGAACCTTCGACAGGGCGATCGTCCAGTGCATGAGTACATTGTGGATTTCAATCAGTTGCTGGCATGTGTACCACACGTAGCTCGAGATGAGGCGCACAGGATTTACATGTTTGAGCGAGGGTTGCGCCGGGATATTTTTCAGCTGGTTCGTTCACGCAGGTTGCAGACCTTGGAGGCCTCGATGGAGCAGGCGCTATATGTAGAGTGCGGGGAGGTAGTGATGGATGAAGTATCTCCAGCTCCCGAAGTGGTCCCGGGGGCGAAGCGACCAGCACCGGGGGCTGGGGGACAGACTAGTTCGTGGAGACCGCCACGACCGCCTCAGCCACAGTTTTCCAGCCAAGGGCGGTCCGAGCGGCGAGGGCCTGGTGGATCCCAGAGGCCCCAGCATCAGCAGCAGCAGCAGCAGCGGAGATCGCAATCATCGCAGCGTGGATCGCAGCGGCAGCCACAGCGACAGCGGCAGTCACAGCAGCAGCAATCCCGACAGTCACGGGCTCCCAGTAGTTGTATCTTTTGTGGAGGTCCGCACTTCTCCGGCACCTGCGACCAGCGGTGGGGTCGTTGTTACGGATGTGGGCAGCCAGGGCACATTCGATCTTTGTGCCCCTTTCCGACCTCAGTCGCCCCTTCTTCAGCATCTGCCCCATCATCATCACAGCAGCGGTCGACGGCTCAGCGGCCTTATGCTCCCGCGAGCAGGCCCTCTTCTGTTACGGAATTTGAGTTGGCGTATTTCGTGAATGTAATATGTCTTGAAGATTGAAGATGAAGAAACTTCGGATCGTATACCTCAATCTCAAGAAAGAAGAATTCAAAAGGATTAGGTACGTTTAACTAAAGAATTTTGATGATCCGAATACTTCTTATAGTGTAGAAACACCTGGAAGAGGTTTTAATTGCTTATTCATCAAAAACTGGACATGGGACATGTTCAGGATCCGGATCGTGGCTTTCAATCCGGATCCCGAAAGGTGTTTGTTCATACACTGGTTCAATCCGGATCGCAGCACTCTCTGATCCGGATCCCGAACACTAGTTTTACCTGTGTGCTTCTTCGATCCGGATCAGGAATTGCAATCCGGATCCCGAACATGATGTTCTGGTAAAACTGTATGAACGATCCGGATCGGGGACTACGATCCGGATCCCGAACAGGCAATTTTCTGGAAATCGTGGTTTGTGCTTCTGCAATCCGGATCGCCAAATCCAATCCGGATCGCCGTCGGTAAAACTTTCCAGAAAAGGCTGTTTTTGATCCGAATATTCTTCCTAGGGTTTCTAACCTATAAATAGCCCTTCCATTTCATTTCTAGGGCATCCGCAATAGATCGGCTGGTTAAGAAAAGATAGCCGAAAAGAAAAATCCACATATATAGAGAAGAACGGAAATCATTAGATCTATTCTATGGTTCTTCATCTATATTGATTGATTTGATTCTAGGTTTTCCATACTCACATTTTGAGTAGAATCAAATCAATGAATACTTAGATGGTATTTCCGATCTATCTTTAATCTAAGTATTCGGCGGATCATCACCACCCAAACAAACAACGATTTATCCCAAAATCGGCGCGTGGACTCGCGTGGCCTTGTGGATTCAAGGTGTTATCGCTCTCGTGGATTCGGAGCGAGGTGCGTTCGTGGATTCGAAGCGTGCCATTGGGTGAAGACCGTGGATTCGGTTGGACGTCGTGGACTCGACGTTGGACGCTGTGGATTCAGCGTTGGGCGCGGATCGTGGATTCGAGAAGCGTCGTGGAGCGAGCGGAGAAGATCTACTAGGAGCGTATGGTAAAAGGTTGAGTCGTCTGTGAGTACGTTATATCACCTTGTACGTGTGTTAATTCTAGTGGATTTCGCCGTGTTATCGGTCCCGTGGTTTTTTACTCCGGTTTGGAGTTTTTCCACGTAAAAATCTTGCGTGTTCTTTTATTTTTCCGCATTGGGTTTTATCGCGCAATGATTTTTTGAGTGTTTATTGTTTACACCTATTCACCCCCCTCTAGGTGTTTTTTCCCCTATTTAGATCCTTATTAACCTAAACCCAACAAGTGGTATCAGAGCGGGAATAGGGTTGTAAACAATGGTTGAAGGTGGAAACATCAATCGACCCCCTTTCTTTGATGGAACAAATTATGCGTACTGGAAAGTACGGATGAAAGCTTTCTTAATTTCCATCGACGAAAGGGTGTGGCAATCAATTGAATTAGGATGGTCTAATCCAACTGAAATTTTAGATGATGTTCGCACCTTAAAACCTAGGTCGAAATGGACCAAGGAAGAGATAGACTTATCTTCTTACAATGGCAAAGGGATTAATGCTCTATTTAATGCTTTGTCACAAACTGAGTTCTCTCGCGTCTCGGCATGTGAGACTGCGAAAGAAATCTGGGATGTTCTTCAAGTTACGCATGAGGGAACTAACTTAGTGAAGATTCAGAAACTGCAAATGCTCACGAGCAAGTTTGACTCTATCTCTATGGCAGAGAATGAATCCTTCACTGACTATTACACACGATTGCAAGACATCGTGAACTCATGTGCTAACTTGGGAGAGAAGATTCCAGAATTTAAAGTTGTAAGAAAAATTCTAAGAACTCTTCCTGAACGATTTCGCCCGAAGGTCGCAGCCATTGAAACAATTAAACACCCGGACGAAATGCGTGTAGAAGAATTAGTAGGTGCTTTACAAACTTATGAAATGACTTTTCCTACTAACTATTCTTCTGGAAAGGCATCCTCTTCTAAGTCTTCAGGTTACGCATTGAAATCAACTAAAGAAGAAGACGCGGATTCATCCTCCTCGGACGACGACGAGAACATTTCTATGGAGGACTTTGAGAAGCAGCTCGCTCTCTTGACAAGGAAGTTTCGCCGCAACTTTCGAAGGGGAAATTCAAGCAAAACTCAATCCTTCGGAAAGTCGAAGAAAGGCAAGGGTCCTTCAAGCACAAGTCAAGAAAGCAAGAGAACTTCTCAAAGGATAAGAAAAGTTCTGAGGGACAAGTTCAGTGTTTCAAATGTCGAGGCTACGGCCACATAGCAACGGAATGTCCCAACAAGAATCCGGCTAAGAAGAAAGCGATGCAAGTAGTTACTTGGGATGACAACTCCACGTCAAATGAGTCATCGTCAAGTGATGAAGAAGACAACGCGACAGCTTTCCACGCGTCCACTACATCTTCTCCCTTCATGTGCTTAATGGCAAGTACATCCGACTCACTGTCCAACTCCACTGTTGAAAAGATTGCAACGGACGATGAATCAGATGATTCGGAAGGTGAAGATTTTGTTTTAGCCTACCATAAGCTTTTGAGGGATTCAAAGAAACTGGCTAAACAAAACAAGGGGTTGAAAGAGAGATTACAGGATCTTGAAGATGAAGTAAAAAGAGTAACCTCTATCTCAACCGATCTTGAAGTGGAAAGGGACAATCTGATTAAGACAAATGTTTCCCTTCAAGAGTCCAATGAGCAATTCGAGAAGAATTATATGGATATGGTGAACAAAGCGAATTACTTCTTGAAGCTCAACGGCGAGGCTCGACAGGAAAAATTGGAAATGACAGAGACCATACGCCAACTAAAGGATGACTTAAAGAGATTTTCTTCTGGAAGGAGTAAGTTGGACAGACTTCTTGGTCTCGGTCAAAGAAATAAGTTCGGCCTCGGATACACTCAAACTGGAGACATTCCAAGTTCGAGTGGTACAGTATTTGTGCCTCAGTCGGTATCTCCTCCTCCGACACCGGTGTTCACGACAAGCAACGACAACGAACCTACTACATCTTCCTCGGAATCGACAAGAACCAAGGTATGTTTTCGTTGTGGCATTTCAGGGCACATAAGAAGAAATTGCAAGACGGAAGCCAAACGCACACCTCAAGCACATCTTGCAATGACTACCAAAAGGGCTATTCCTCGGAAAACAAGTGCAATTCATTCAAAGGAAAAGAGCCTTGGTAGTACACCGCTCAAGACGACATCATCAAGGAGCAGCAATTCTTCAAGCAAGACGCTCTCACCTAGGAAATCAACTTCACGACCATTACCGACGCACTTCAAAAAGGTTTGGGTGCGCAAAGGTGAAATCTTTCCCTGTCTTGCTACCAATGTTTCTTTGCATGCATATGATAGTTCGTCTTGGTACCTGGATAGCGGGTGTTCCCGTCATATGACCGGCGATAAAAACTGTTTTCAAACATTTGAGAAAAACTCCGGAGGACTTGTTGTTTTCGGAGATGGTCGGTCTTCCAAAATTGTTGGAAAGGGAACGGTAGCTATTCCAGATGGCCCGGTTCTAGATAATGTATTATTTGTTCATGGCCTTAAGACTAACCTCATAAGCATAAGTCAACTGTGTGATAGTGGTTATTCAGTTAATTTTTCATCTGATAAATGCACTGTAACTGACATGAACCATGCTTTCTTTTTAAAGGGGGTTAGATCAGAAAACAACTGTTATGTAGTTCCTTCTAAGATTTCTGAAAAATGTAACCTAGCATCTTTGAAAAATGAAACACTTTGGCATGAAAGGCTAGGTCACATAAACTTTAAGGAACTTGCTAGAATTTCAAATAAAGATGTGGTCAAGGGGGTTCCAAAACTTTCTTTTGAACAAAACCTTGTGTGTGGCGGTTGCCAAAAGGGAAAACAGTCTAGGACTGCACACAAGAATTTGAACCACATAGGTACAAAACGGCCTTTGGAACTTTTGCATATGGACTTAATGGGGCCAACTCGTCAACCATCTCTGGGAGGTAAATGGTATATTTTCTTGTTGGTTGATGACTTTTCTAGATATACTTGGGTAGCCTTCTTAAAAGAAAAAGCTGATACTTTTGATTCTTTTCTCGAAATCTGCAATCGTATTATGATAGAAAAGAATGATAGGATTACTCGAGTTAGGAGTGATAGAGGTGGGGAATTCATAAATTCCAAATTCATTGATTTTTGCATTTCTAATGGCATTAAACATGAATTCTCCGCACCTTACACACCTCAACAAAATGGTGTAGTCGAGCGCAAAAACAGGGTCGTACAGGAAATGGCACGTGTTATGCTTCACAGCCGGAACTTACCTTTTTATTTTTGGGCTGAAGCGGTGAACACTGCTGTTTATGTTATCAATCGCGTGTATTTGCGCCCGGGGACCTTGAATACACCATATGAACTTTGGTTTTGTAGAAAACCTAACATCAAATATTTTCGCATCTTTGGGAGTCGGTGTTTTATTTTACGTGATCGTGAGAATCTTGGAAAATTTGACTCTCGAAGTGACGAAGGGATTTTCTTAGGTTATTCTACAAACAGCAGAGCATATCGAGTTTTTAACTTAGAATCTAAGACGATCGTAGAATCGATAAATGTTAAGGTAGATGAAGCTTTTCATTTTGAATCTGAAAAATCTACCCTCGATATCTCTCTTGATGATGATACACCTGCTAATGCATCTTCTTCTAACAATTCTTTCGATAATAATGTTGATGCATCTAACGGTTCTTCAAGCTTATCTGATGTGCAGGAATCATCTCGTGTACCTCCGCCTACTCCTCTACCTCAAACGTTACGCATCTCCAAGGATCACCCTGAATCGAACATAATTGGAGATCCACAAGAAGGAGTTAGAACACGGAGACAATTGGTTTGCGGATTTGCATGCTATGTATCTCAAATCGAACCAAAGAATGTTGATGAAGCTCTCCAAGATGATTATTGGATTAAAGCAATGCAGGAAGAGCTCCATCAATTCGAGCGAAACAAAGTCTGGGAACTGACGAAGCCTCCGAAGCAACACAATGTGATAGGTACCAAATGGATCTTCAAGAACAAGAAAAACGAAGAAGGTACTATCATCAGGAACAAAGCAAGGTTAGTTGCTCAAGGCTATTCTCAAGTAGAAGGTATAGACTTTGATGAAACTTCGCCCCTGTAGCTAGACTCGAGTCCATTCGTATATTGTTTGCGATCGCTTGTCATTTTAAAATCAGATTATTTCAAATGGACGTTAAGAGCGCCTTTTTAAATGGATTTTTAAATGAGGAAGTTTATGTAGCTCAACCGAAAGGTTTTGTGGATCATAAACTACCTAACCATGTTTTTCGACTGAAAAAGGCTCTTTACGGTCTGAAACAAGCACCGCGAGCATGGTACGAAAGGTTGACAAAGCACCTTTTGGAAAAGGGCTACACTCGAGGGGGAGCTGACAGGACTCTCTTTGTGAAGCATTATCAAAACAATTTCATAGTTGCTCAAATCTATGTCGATGACATTGTTTTTGGAGCAACGAGAGATAATGATGCTTCTAAATTCGCGGAGACCATGGAAAGCGAATTTGAGATGTCCATGATGGGCGAGTTGAATTATTTTCTTGGATTACAAGTTAAGCAAAACGATGAAGGAATTCACTTGTGTCAATCCAAGTATGCACTGGAGTTGGTCAAAAAGTTTGATCTTGAAAATTCTAAAGATTTTCCGACTCCAATGGGAACTAGCCATAAGGGACTTGGAAGTGAATCACAAAGTGAGAATGTAGACGAGAAACTGTACCGCAGTATGATTGGAAGTCTACTATATCTCACGGCTAGTCGCCCGGATATATCCTTCAGTGTTGGGATTTGTGCGAGATATCAATCAGCACCGAAGGAGGTTCACCTGAAAGCGGTGAAACGGATCATCCGGTATATCAAAGGTACAATCAATTTCGGAATTTGGTATCCTATGGGAACGACTTTGGATATTGTTGGATACTCAGATGCCGATTGGGCTGGATCGGTGGATGACCGGAAAAGCACGAGTGGTGCATGCTTCTATCTCGGCCACTGCCTTGTTGCATGGCACAGTAAAAAGCAGAACTGCATAGCACTCTCGACTGCCGAAGCGGAGTACATTTCTGCAGGAAGTTGTTCAACCCAATTGATTTGGATGAAGAGCGTGTTGAGCGATTTCCGAATTTCAACATCTTCGGTAACCATTTTATGTGACAACACTAGTGCTATTAACATTTCTAAAAACCCTGTGTTGCACTCTAGAACAAAACATATTGAACTTAGATATCATTTTCTTAGAGAGCTAGTTGAATCAAACATTCTTCAACTGTCATATATTTCAACTGAGGATCAATTAGCCGACATCTTAACAAAACCTTTGGATCAAAAACGTTTTATTCACTTGCGTAAAGCAATTGGCATGCTTTCCTTGAAATAAACTCTTTTGAAACCTTTGCTTAGATTAGGTTTTGTTTTTGTTCTTTTTTTGTTTTGTTCTTTATCTATGTTCTGTACATAGCACACTAATTGAGCATAAATCATAATTGACTTTAATTGCATCCTTTTATGCATTTAGAAATTTATTATGTTTTTGATGTCATAATGTTTCAATGTTGCAATGATCATTTACGTTAATTAAACCATCTTTTAAGTGATCAAAGTCAATTTCTCTCTCAATGATCTCTTGGTATAGTCATTATCATATTTGATTGCTTAGTCGAGTATGAATTCGAGATCAATGGTTTGGTTGAATACTTTATATATTAAATAATTGATAGCCAATTGAGGGGGAGTCAATGAAATGTGAAATGCTCAAAAGATGTGGAAAGAGTTACATCCCAATGAGGAGTGTGAAAACTACCACCACATGGAGAAAATGAAAGAAAAAGATACTCCATGAATGAAAAGCAAATTTTTGTTTGAAAATTGTTGATGAAATTCATATTGAAATACTTGACTCAGTCGTATTTCATGGTTGGTATAAGGTGGGATTTTTAGTAAAAGATGCTCAAAGAGCCACTCCTTCAACAGATTGTCTAGATATATTATCTAACTTATCTGGGATTTCAAACATCTATTGATCTTGGTACTTCATTTTCTTTACTGAAATTGATGATTTGATAAAGACATTACACATAGGATCAGGATAGATGTAATTGAAGTTGTTCAACTTTAAGTGTTTTAACTTTCGTAAATCTTCGTTTCATTTTTGGATATTTTTGATAGATTTTGCATAATCTATTTCTTGTTGTATGAAACGATGCCATTTGTTTAAAGTTGACATGGTAAAGTGCTTACATACTTTTTCTGGATTTTATTGTGTTTTTCTAAATTTTTCTGAAGAAAAAGGTGTAGCCGATCCGGATCGGGACAAGTGATCCGGATCCCGAACGCAGGATTTTTCCTGCGGGTAGCCGATCCGGATCACATTCTCGGCCGATCCGGATCACGGCTAGGGTTTTATATAGAAACATACAGATTCTTGATTTCTTTACCCTAATCTCTGGTTTTCAAGCCTCTAGAGTTTCTCTCTCTAGATTTCTTGCTTCTTGGTGCTTCAAAACTCAAAGTTCTTCGGATTCAAGTAAGTTTTCATGATCAAAACTCGGTTTTTCTCAGTTTTTATGGTTTTTCACCAAACGTGAGTTGAAAAATTGGAACTTTTTCGTTTGTGAATGGTTTTTGATCAAATTTCTTTTGAAATAAGAACTCTGGGTCAATTAGTTTTGCTTTTATGCTGGGATTTTACTTGATTAACGAGTTTTTAGGCTTCGATTTCTAAAAATTCGGTTTTAGGGCATAAAAGAGGAATTTTTGTAAATCATGGATTTGATCTATTTTTAAAATTCTTTTTGGAAAACTAATTTGATTCTTGGCTTCTCTACATGATTATGATTGTCTAGGTACAATGTTTTCAAATTTTTCAAAATTGACAATTTTTCATATGTTCTTGAGTTGGTTTCACAGGACACTTTCTTAAACTCAAAGCACTAGACGCAATGGCCTTCTCCTGGTAATTCTGCTACTGGTTACAATGGTGCTCACCAGAGCAACTAATAAGTTGAAAAGAGCCAAGAAACTCCAAAGAAAAGGAGAAGTCGATGTCATAAGTGACACTGAACTTGAAGAGAATGAGAATGAGATTCATTGGGACATGATAACAGATGATGAAGATGATGAGGTATTGCCGACTAACTCAACACGAAAAGGAAAAGCTCCCTTGGACACTGGGAATGCTCCTATGCCTGCCCCATCTTTCTCTATAAAACGTAAGCGACTTGCTCGACGTTTTGGACTGAGACAGGAGACCAAGGTTGACCCACCAATAGCTCCTGACTCTCCGCCACGTGTTGAAGAAGTATTTGTTAATAGTGACCGTCTTAGAGCGTTTGCACATCGCGAATGCATTGGCGAAAGGCACGTGAACATTGAGGCTCTACAAGGTCACTCCCCTGAATTTGGTACTTTGATTGAACAAGCAAATCTCATTCAAGTATGTCGCTTCCCAGAAACTCTCGGTTACTGCCTGCACCTGGTGAGGACCTTCTATACCAACGCACGGCATCTTCGCGAATTTGAAAACGGTCCTATGGAGTTCTACACGAATATCCAAGGCACGAGATTCAAAATCACTCCACAGTTGATTGGCGAGGTTTTGGGAATGGAAGCCAGCAAGAAAGGAGTCCACTACCTGAAAGGGATAAATTTGACAAATACTTTATGGCGAAAAGTTATCGAAGGAATTTGTCTCGAGGGAACACAGTCAACCGAAAAATCAGTTCGATCTAAAGAACTTCGTCTTGAATATCGCTTCTTAAATTTCATCACGTGTTACAATATACTTCCAAACATGCAGACGAAGGTTGTGAGATGGGAACGATTGTTGTTCTTATATCTCATCGGACATCCATCAGAGGCAACGGCATTGAATATCAACATCCCGTACATCATCTGGAATAGAATGGCACGATATGTTGAGCATCCTCACCCCAGCGAAAGAATTCCTTTTCCACTGATTATAATGAGGATCTTAAAGAAATTTCAAGTTGACATCACCTCTACGACCTATCATCAATGTCTGAACATGATAGATGAGTCCACAATTGTCAAATCCCTTCACAAGTTGCCACATGTCACTCAAGCTTCTGCATCTGGGAAGAAGCCTGACCCAAGCACGGCTGCATCACCATCTCATCAAGCACCTGGCACAGATGATGACGCATCATTGAATTCGATTTTCAAGTTACAGCAACGGCTGTCTATTCAGCAGGAACAAATTTTGAAGGAACAACAGCGGATTACCAATGAGCTAGAAATATCAACAGCAGCTCACATCACCATCACGAAGAAGATAAATTCAATGGACAAGCGGATGCGAAAGATAATGTCCAAGATTGGTTGCACAAGTTCTGAAGATTCAGATTCTGAAAACTGACCTTTTCTTTTTGTGCAGGATTTTTTTTAACGATTCTTTTAGTTTAGTTTCAGTTTGTGCATACTATTAGGACTTTATGTTTTCTTTACTCTCCTTACATATTGTAGCTCATGCTACGTTTTGGCTTTGTTTTGTGACAAAAAGGGGGAGAGAGTGAGAGAGTTAGAAAGAACTCTGAACAATGAATGATGTGAACAATGATTGTGAATATCGATGATATCAAGGTAAGTATGAACTTCAACTCAACTTTGGTTTTTCTTTTGTGATTTGTGACATGCTTCTATACTAACTATTCGACTAACTATTTGGGCATGTAATATGACTAACAAGTTGATGTTGGACTAACATACTTTGACATTTGGTTTTCAACTGCTTAGAAGATATGTTGGTTTTTAACTATGATTCTTTCACATATCTGAATTTTTCAAATGTCATGATGAGACTAAACTCTATCTCTGTATTTGGTTTTGTATGTTCCAATTCTTGAGGTATCTAACGAATTTGTTTGTCAAGAATGTTTTCTGTGTGCAGAGATTACAGATGTCTAAGTCTAGAGTCTGTTCTAGGAGTTTATCTCATGTTTTTAATTTCTGGAACTCTTTTGTAAATTTTTGTTGTATGGTGATAGCAACAAAAATATCTTTTTGAATTTTCTTTGTGGATTTGTGTTTTGTCACGAAACCGCCAAAGGGGGAGATTGTTACGGAATTTGAGTTGGCGTATTTCGTGAATGTATTAAGTCTTGAAGATTGAAGATGAAGAAACTTTGGATCGTATACCTCAATCTCAAGAAAGAAGAATTCAAAAGGATCAGGTACGTTTAACTAAAGAATTTTGATGATCCGAATACTTCTTATAGTGTAGAAACACCTGGAAGAGGTTTTAATTGCTTATTCATCAAAAACTGGACATGGGACATGTTCAGGATCCGGATCGTGGCTTTCAATCCGGATCCCGAAAGGTGTTTGTTCATACACTGGTTCAATCCGGATCGCAGCACTCTCTGATCCGGATCCCGAACACTAGTTTTACCTGTGTGCTTCTTCGATCCGGATCAGGAATTGCAATCCGGATCCCGAACATGATATTCTGGTAAAACTGTATGAACGATCCGGATCGGGGACTACGATCCGGATCCCGAACAGGCAATTTTCTGGAAATCGTGGTTTGTGCTTCTGCAATCCGGATCGCCAAATCTGATCCGGATCGCCGTCGGTATTTCTTTCCAGAAAAGGCTGTTTTTGATCCGAATATTCTTCCTAGGGTTTCTAACCTATAAATAGCCCTTCCATTTCATTTCTAGGGCATCCGCAATAGATCGGCTGGTTAAGAAAAGATAGCCGAAAAGAAAAATCCACATATATAGAGAAGAACGGAAATCATTAGATCTATTCAATGGTTCTTCATCTATATTGATTGATTTGATTCTAGGTTTTCCATACTCACATTTTGAGTAGAATCAAATCAATGAATACTTAGATGGTATTTCCGATCTATCTTTAATCTAAGTATTCGGCGGATCATCACCACCCAAACAAACAACGATTTATCCCAAAATCGGCGCGTGGACTCGCGTGGCCTTGTGGATTCAAGGTGTTATCGCTCTCGTGGATTCGGAGCGAGGTGCGTTCGTGGATTCGAAGCGTGCCATTGGGTGAAGACCGTGGATTCGGTTGGACGTCGTGGACTCGACGTTGGACGCTGTGGATTCAGCGTTGGGCGCGGATCGTGGATTCGAGAAGCGTCGTGGAGCGAGCGGAGAAGATCTACTAGGAGCGTATGGTAAGAGGTTGAGTCGTCTGTGAGTACGCTATATCACCTTGTACGTGTGTCAATTCTAGTGGATTTCGCCGTGTTATCGGTCCCGTGGTTTTTTACTCCGGTTTGGAGTTTTTCCACGTAAAAATCTTGTGTGTTCTTTTATTTTTCCGCATTGGGTTTTATCGCACAATGATTTTTTGAGTGTTTATTGTTTACACCTATTCACCCCCCTCTAGGTGTTTTTTTCCCCTATTAGATCCTTATTAACCTAAACCCAACATCTTCTTCCCATCCCACTGATTATCGCCCTCCAGATCAGAGTGCGCGCGTGTATGCTGCACAGGTAGAGGATCCTTCAGCAGCAGACCATGTGGTGGCAGGTATCACCTTACTCGCTGGCATTAGGACTCGTACTTTATTTGATACTGGAGCATCTCATTCTTTCATTAGTAGATCTTTTGCATCATTACATGGGTTAGAGGTAGGACTTTTGCCACGTGCACGAGAGGTTCAGATTCCCGTTCACACTTTGCACGTGGAGGAGTGTTGTTGGTCCTGTCCGATGCAGATCGAGTCCTGGATTATGCCAGCAGACCTGTTGGTCTTGAGACAGCTGAGGGACTTTGATGTGGTTCTTGGGATGGACTGGCTGGCTCGGTATTTCGCGACTATTGACTGTGCCGCGAGGACTGTCACTTTTAGAGAGCCAGGCCAGGAGGTGTTTGTATATCGGGGATGTCAGAGTGCCTTCTTTGCCTCTATGGTTTCGACTTCCCGAGCGAGGCGGATGATTCATCGAGGATGTGTAGCCTTTTTGGCTAGTGTTGTTGAGGGGCCTACGGCGGCACCGGGACTCGGGGATATTCCTATTGCCCGCGAGTTTCCGGATGTTTTTCCACCTGAGCTGACTAGTATGCCGCCAGACAGAGAGATTGAGTTTGTGATTGACGTAGTTCCAGGAACTGCGCCAATCTCTAAGGCTCCTTATCGGATGGCACCGGCTGAGCTGCGAGAGCTTAAAGCACAGCTGCAAGATCTGATGGATAAGGGCTTTATTAGACCAAGTGTGTCGCCTTGGGGAGCGCCAGTGCTATTCGTGAAGAAGAAGGATGGGTCACTTCGGTTGTGTGTGGACTATAGGGAATTGAATAAAGTGACCATCAAGAACAAGTACCCTTTGCCGCGCATCGATGATCTCTTTGATCAGCTGCAAGGGTCTTGTGTATTTTCCAAGATTGATCTACAGTCTGGTTACCACCAATTGAAGGTGAAGGCCGAGGATATTCCTAAGACTGCTTTCAGATCACGGTATGGGCATTATGAGTTTACAGTTATGCCGTTTGGATTGACTAATGCCCCTGCCGCCTTTATGGACTTGATGAACAGGATATTTCGGCCCTTTCTGGATCGTTTTGTGGTGGTGTTCATTGATGATATCCTTATTTACTCCCGAAGCGAGGCCGAGCATGAGGAACACTTGAGGACTGTGCTACAACTTCTACGAGAGAAGAAGTTGTATGCCAAGCTGGCAAAGTGCGAGTTTTGGCTTCGGGAGGTAGCTTTCTTGGGCCATGTGATTTCCGCCGCAGGTGTAGCTGTAGACCCGGCGAAGATTGAGGCAGTTCGTGATTGGCCCCGACCGACGACTGTATCAGAGGTGCGCAGCTTCATGGGATTAGCTGGTTATTATCGTCGGTTTGTGGAAGGCTTTGCGAAGCTCTCCACACCCCTCACTCGGTTGACGCGTAAAGGAGTTAAGTTTATCTGGAGTGAGGACTGCCAGAGGAGCTTTGAGGAGCTAAAGGATAGATTGATGACCGCTCCTATCCTTTCCCTCCCTGTTATGGGGAAAGGATATGTGATCTACAGTGATGCATCGCACAGTGGACTTGGATGCGTGCTGATGCAGGAAGGGAGGGTAATTGCTTATGCATCGAGACAGCTTAAGGATTACGAGAAGAATTACCCTACCCATGACTTGGAGCTTGCTGCCGTGGTGTTTGCACTGAAGCTTTGGCGCCATTACCTATATGGAGAGCACTGTGAGATCTACACCGACCACAAGAGCCTAAAGTACCTGTTCACGCAGAAGGAGCTGAATTTGAGGCAGCGCAGATGGTTAGAGCTACTGAAGGATTACGATGTGGATATCCTTTACCATCCAGGAAAGGCCAACGTGGTTGCAGATGCCTTGAGTAGGAGAGCGGTGCAGAGTTTGTCCATGTTGATTACAGATCAGGCGCCACTGTTAGAGGAGTTGAGACGGCTCGAGATAGAGGTTGTATCCCCTGGGGTCTCTGCTAGACTGATGTCTTTGGTCGTGCAGCCCACTCTGCTGGAGAGGATCAGAGAGAGACAGAGTGAGGACCCCTATTTGACCAGGATTAGAGATCAGATTCCGAGTGATCGATCAGGGGATTTTTCAGTGGATGCTTCGGGAGTACTGAGGTACAGGGACCGAGCATGTGTGCCAGTGGATGCTGAGATCAGAGAGCAGATATTGAGAGAGGCCCATTATACACCTTACACCCTTCATCCTGGAGGAACTAAGATGTATAAGGACCTCAAGGCACACTTCTGGTGGAATGGCATGAAAAGGGATATTGGGAGGTTTGTGTCTCAGTGTTTAACTTGTCAGCAAGTAAAAGCTGAGCATCGAGTGCCAGCTGGCAAGTTACAAAGTCTTCCAATTCCCGAGTGGAAATGGGACCACATTACGATGGATTTTGTGGTCGGATTACCGAGGGCACAAGGAGGTGCAGATGCTATCTGGGTAGTGGTGGATCGACTTACCAAGTCAGCGCACTTTTTGCCTGTACAGACTACTTGGCCACTCGAGCGACTAGCCCAGTTATACTTGGATGAGATAGTGAGGTTACATGGGGTGCCAGCTTCCATAGTATCAGATAGAGACCCGAGGTTTGCTTCGCGATTCTGGGGGAGTTTACAGACTACCTTGGGGACTCAGCTCAGATTCAGTACAGCTTTCCACCCACAGACTGATGGACAGTCAGAGCGGACGATTCAGATCCTTGAGGATATGCTGAGGGCTTGTGTCTTAGATTTTGGCGGTGGATGGATTCGACACTTATCATTGGCTGAGTTTGCGTACAACAACAGCTTTCAAGCGAGCATCCAAATGGCTCCGTTTGAAGCGTTGTACGGACGTAAATGTCGATCACCGCTATATTGGAGTGATGTGGGGGAGAGAAGGACTCTGGGACCAGATTTGTTGCTAGAGGCAGAAGAAAAGGTCAGAGTGATCCGACAGCACCTTCAGATCGCTCAGAGTCGACAGAGGAGCTATGCTGATGTTCGGCGACGAGACTTAGAGTTTCAGGTTGGAGATCATGTATTTCTGAAAGTCTCGCCATCCAAAGGGATTAGGAGGTTCGGCATTCGCGGGAAACTCAGTCCCCGACACATTGGACCCTTTGAGGTATTGGAGCGTATCGGGCCAGTTGCTTACCGACTTGCACTTCCCCCGAGACTTGCTGGTGTCCATGATGTGTTTCATGTTTCCACCCTGAGGAGGTACGTCTTCGACCCGTCGCACGTCATCGACTTTGCGCCTCTCGAGATCAGCGAGGATTTGAGATATGAGGAGCGCCCACTGCGGATTCTAGATCGGGAGGTGAAAGAATTGCACAATCGGACCATCCCCTATGTGAAGATCCTTTGGAACAATCATGATGAGCGCGAGGCGACGTGGGAGCTCGAGTCAGAGATGATGGACGCCTACCCTTACCTGTTCGAGGCTCAGGATTGAGGTATGATTTTCGTTTCGAGAACGAAACTTTTGTTAGTGGGGGAGGATGTAGTGGTCCAGGATTCCGTATAGTTTTTCCCGTGAATCCTTGGTGTGAAACACCTATCATTGGTGTATTAGGCCCACAGTGCATCAAAGGGATGCTACGGAGGACACAGTGTGGTATTTACTGTTGGTTTGGCCTTCGGAGGTATTTTCCGAATTTTAGAGAAGGCTTTGGGCCAAACGGAGGCCGTATTTGGATTCAGCGCGGAAAAACGCTTGAAAACGGCTATTTACTTATTTATTTTGGAGTCCGGATGCCCAAAAACGGACCCCCGGAAGTTTTCTGCGCAAAATGGTGCATGGGGGGAGCTGTGGACCGGCCGGGGACACGTGGCAGGCGCTTATTGGGCCGGCGCGCCACTCTCGGTCCACGGAAAAGGCCGCCGGTGCACGGTGGACCGGCGGGCCACGTGGCGGCACGCGGTTGGCCCGGTGCAGTGCGCTCGGCGCGCGGGGCAGGCGCGGGCAGCTCGGGCAGGCCGGGCAGGTGCGGCGCGTGCGCGGTGCACGGTGGACCGGGGCGCGCCACGTGGTGGCCCCGGATTGGTCGGCTCATGTACGCGTGGCGCACGCAGGGCTGCGCGGGTGCGGCCGTACGCACGTGGGCGCACGTAGCGGCGGCGGCCGCCGACAGCCGTGTCGGGCGCGGGCCACGTGTCGCCGCGCCATTGGCGGGCGCGCCCACCGCGCCGCCAATCACGGGGGACACGTGGCGCTTCCCCGTTGGGCCGCACGGCTGCCGCCTGTTTGGCGGACACGTGGCGGGCCCTGGGCCGGGTCGGACGGCCGGTTGGACGGGGCGGGATCCCGTGTGCGGGCTGGGCTGGACCGGGCCGCACTGTGCGCGCCCGGAAAATCCTGGGCCGGGCCGCACTGTTCACGCCCGAAATGGGCCGGGCCGCACTGTAGCAGCCCGAAAGTTGGGACATGAAGGGAATTTTCCCAATTGTTTTATTGGGCCTATATAAAGGCCTCCCCTCTCTTCTTTTTCTGTGTTTTCCGAGAGATAGAGAGAGAACCAGAGGGAGGGACCTTAAGAGAAGTTTTTCATCTCAACATTTTCTACCTCGTGGTGCGTTCCCAGATTTTCTGGAAGTTCGACAGCGGCGATCCGGATTTTACAGTGTGCCTCGTTTTTCCCCAATCTTGGCCCGTTATCGTCGCATTTCAGTCCGAGGAGTCCCCTGCGCAGTACAGGAGTCCTTTTTCGACGATTTCTTCGCCAGTGTGTTCCTAAGAGGTAGGGCTTCGTTTTCCGTGTTGGTCGTTTCTCTGGATTCAGATTCTTGGCACGATTCCCGAGGTGTTTTGACCCCCTCTTTTGCTGTTTGGGTTTTTGGACAGCGGCGACTTCGACGAATTGTTTCTCAGCGTAGGAATATCAGATCGAGGCGATTCAAGAGTCGATTTTGGGCTACTTTTCGCGAGGAACGCAACCGTGATTTTTCTGGGATTTTAGGAGCTCGGGACAGAGGTGAAATTCCTCATTTTGCGTGCTGATTATAAAAACAGCAAATCTGTTTTGAGACTTGTAGTTTTTACACCGTGTACACTTATGTGATGTTGTAGGATACTGTTTCAGCTGACGGTGTGCTTAGAGGATAGCGGGTATTTTCTTGGTGTGTTGTGCACGCTTTTCGAGGTGGGTGGTTGTTGCTTACCTCATTTCTGACTATCTCACTAGGAGTATTAGAGACTCCCGACTTTAAACTGATAATCGGTACTTTTAACCATGAAATGCATAAGTAAACCCCACAAATAATATGACAGCTCATTTATGATAAACTGGGACACTGTTGTTGGACATATGCTGTAACCTATCATCGCATGCTAAAGTCTTATCATAAAACCATCTTTTTCTAAATAAATATTCAATACTTTCCTTCTGTTTTTAAATGCGAACCTTTGCATGCTTGTTTGGACATCTAGATGGGCTACTATTTATTGCTACACTATCTTTGGGACTTGACTTAGGAGAAACCATGTTTCACTATTCTCCTTCGCATTCGGATATATGTTGCTCGATTTGAGCAGGGTTTGGGATAGTGTAGTTGAGGCTTGAGTCTGGGACAGGTTTGACTCGATTATATATATTGTGGGGCATTGTGGTAACCGCGGACTTGAGGCGGTTAGCCAGATGTTGATTACTTTATCAGATTTTGGACTTATAGGGTGTTTCGGCGACCGCGGACATTAGGCGGTTGACCGGATGTTCACTTATGCATCAGATTGGGTTTCAGATTTTCCTAGTGGATGGTGTTTCCCACTTTTTGGGTATTATTGCATCTGATTGGGGATCAGGGTTACTTTAGTGGATGGATATTTCCCACTTTGATCATAGTCATGATCCAGTCCTGCTATTGTGAGACATTGGTTACAGAGATACTTGATACAGGGATACTTTACATACTTTACTAGTCCTGCTATTGTGAGACATTGGTTACAGAGATACTTGATACAGGGATACTTTACATACTTTACTCGTGTGGGTCGCTCCCCTCGAGTGCCACTCCGGAGTAGGCTTTACACCGTGCCGAGCGCCGGGCACCTTGATGTGTTGCGAGTGATGACAGAGCAGGCAGTGCCAGTATTTTCTGGCCCTTTGATTGGGTTTCTTTGGGCAGTTAGTTTTACAGTTGCATATATACAGTTATCTTTTGGCACTGCATTTAGAGGCATAGTAGTGGTAGTTTCCCTTTTTCAGCAGTCTTTATTGCATACCACTGTTCTTTCCTTTTTGCCTCTTATAGTCCTAGTGGGTGTGTCAGTGTTTGAGGTTTTACCCACTAGGGGAGGCTACTGGTTTATCTAGTAGTTCTCACCCCCATTGTTGTTTTCTGTCCTTTTCCCCTGTGTTTTGCAGAGTCGTCTGTGGGAGCTGCTGGGCCTTCAGCGGCGGATCGAGATAAGAGGATTGCGGACTAGCTAGATCATCTACCCCGACTGTGAGAGTAGCTGGACTTTTATTGTACCCCTTCTGTATCTCAGACTATATTAGTTTACTTTTGGGACTGGCTTTAGCCAGCTGGTTGTATATTTATGGTGAGCTGGGAGTATATTGTACTTTTATGTCAGCTTGTAGTTTATTTCAGTCTGAGATTACTTTTAGTTCTATTAGTTCAGCTCTGTTTATGCTCTTTTCTTGTATATTATCTATCTGAGCAGGTTACCAGCGCTTCGTGTACATGAAAAATTCCGTGTGCACGGCGGATCTGTTGGCGGGCCCAGGTTCTGGTTCACACCCGGGGCGTGACATTAGCAGTAGCGAGTGTATGCATATTTCATCTCCAGTAGTGATTCCTGTTCATGATGTTGAGACATGGTAGCAATAGTTTCATTTCAGCTTTTATCTATCTACCTATCTGCATACCTATCTGTTGTGCCTCCAGTAGACTTAGTGGGCATACCGTGGATATTGGTGATGGTACCCACTGAGATCTACCTTCTGCAGTAGATCTCACACCCGCTGCGGTGACCGGTTCCTGAGGCAGCTGTTCCGGCTTGGTTCGCGCGGAAACAGTAGATCGAGGTGAGGACGTGGCCGATTAGTTCCTTACCAGCATTGTGAGTCTGTGATAGATGTACCCTGTATTTTATGTTTCCACTTTTGTACTGGACAGTCTGAGAGTTTGGTGAGGTTTTGTTTTTAGTTGGCAGTTGAGAGTTATTATATTGAGGATCTTCATTTATTTATATCAGATGTTCAGTGGTTTTCTATAGCTTTTGTTTTTTAGTTCTTTTTCAGCTCTGATACTTGTTTAGCTATAGATCTGACTTGCAGGATAGACGCTTCGTCTGTGCGTCAGTTTTCGTACAGATGGCGGATCTGTTGGCGAGCCCGAGTCGCAGTTTCGACCCCGGAGCGTGACACCTACTCCAACGAGGCATCCAAAATCTGAAACGGAGGGACCGAACAAGCTGAAAGGTATCCTGGCGCAATCCATTCCCAGACACACATATCCTATGCGCCTTGTCCCTCTAAATATGTAGCGCGTAGTTCAACAACTGCGTAAACTCTTTGACACAAGGAGGCTCTCATGTAGAATACCGAGATTTTGTATAGCGCACCGACCTCGCAACATGGCGTGGTGCGGAGAAATCGCCTCGAGCATGTTCCATATGTGTCTTCAGATGAGTTCAGGTTGATTCGGATCAACGCGGAAGCCCCAGCTTGATTCGGAGTTTTCTGGGCATTGTGTGCCAATAGAGGACTGGTTTTGGGGAAAGCCTCGACTCCACAGTGGTGTACAGAAAAATCGGAGAATACTTAGAATAGGTGTACTTTATGATTACAGCGGAGTTCGGGAGGTTCCGAACTGACGCGGAGGACCCGAAGGCAAAAAGTGAGTTGGAGTTGGCAATTATTGGAGCCGATTTTTGGATTGAGCACACCGACTCCACGGCTGAGCTTTTTGGGGGGGAAAAGTTTTGGACATGTGTATTTTCATATTACAGCAGAGTTCGGGAGGTTCCGGACAGGTGCGGAGGCCCCGAAGCCAAAAAGTGAGTTGAAGGGGACATTTGATGGATTATTTAAATAATTTAATTAATTAGTTGGTTAATGGTCTGTGAGGTATGGTTTATGAAGGAAGAAAAATTAGAAGAGTTAAGTGTGGGTTTTGGTTTAAATATTTATTTTTGTTGCTCCTTGCCAGCTGCCTTGCAACCCAAGCCTTAATTAGCCAATTCCTAAATTAAGTGAGCCTCCACGTCATCCTTCTCCCCTGCAAGCCAACAGAGAAAATGGAGGAAAACAGAGTAAGTGAGAAAGAGAGAAAAAGAAGGAAAAGAGAAGAGGTAGGAGAAGGGAAAAAAAGAGGAAGTGAAGGAGAAAGTGAGGGAGAGTGCTTGAATGGAGTTTTGACCCTTGCGTGAAGCCGAGAAGAGCCGAGCGGAGCGAGCGCCGAGCCTCGATCAAGGTTGGTAGCAGTTTTTGTAGAAGCCTTGGTTTTGTTTTTTGGTTGTTGGATTTTTATTTTAGTTGGGTTTGAGGGTTGTCTGGGTTTTAGGCTTGCTGTCCATGTGTGGGAGGCTTCAGCTTTTAGCTTGGTGGGGTTGTTGGTGGTGCCGCATCAAGGGAGCCGAGCAGCGCTGCATGCGGGCGCACGGCACGCGAGAGCTCATCAGAGCGCTGCACAGCGAACGCGCGGCAGGCCCAAGCGGGCGCGTGCAGGCCCAAGCGGGCGCGCGGCTGGCCCAGGCGCCACGCGGCATTGCGCCTGGGCAGCGCGCAGCGCGTAGGCTCCGCGCGGCTGGCAGCAGCGCGCGGCAGGCCCATGCGGGCGCCGGGCTGGCCCAGGCGCCACGCGGCATGCGCCTGGGCAGCGCGCAGCGCGCGGGCTCCGCGCGGCTGGTAGCAGCGCGCGGCAGGCCCATGCGGGCGCGCGGCTGGCCCAGGCGCCGCGCGGCATGCGCCTGTGCAGCGCGCAGCGCGCGGGCTGCGGCAGCGCAGCGCGCGGTTGGCGCGGCTGCTGCGTGCGGTCGGCGAGCGAGCGGAGCCCGATGCCGGGGGGCTATGTGCGCGCACGCCGAGGCTATAGTTGCCCGGGTGTCGCGTGTTTGTTTGTGAGCCATGTTTGATGGAGTTTCTTGGTTTTTCTCTCTTTTCTCTCTCAGGACGGCGTCATTCGTGCAGTTTTCGGCGGGGTGCCGTGCGGAGCCCGAGTCGAGTGCGCGGCACGCGGTTTTCACCGGAGCAGTCTGGGCAATGTATGTGTGTGCTGTGGGTGTTTGTGTGGTGTATGTGAGCTGTTGGAGCCACGGCGAACGGCGTGCGGATTTTTCCAGATTGAGGGCTTTGAGAGTGTGCTGTGGATTTTGTGGGTATAATAGATGTTGTATTTGTGTGTTTTGTGTGTGCTGTTGGAACTTGTAGGGACTGTGTTGGGTTTTGTTGTGAGCTGTGAGTTACCTATAAGATGATGGGCTTGGATTTATGTATATTGGGCATATGTGAGCATGTATTTTAGTTGTCCTGGGAGTATAAGAGTTTGTGTTGTGGGATTAATTTGTGCTGAAGCTTTGGCGTGGGTTGTGACTGTTGGAGCACGACCGAGTGTTAGTTGATGGCTGGGATGTGAGTTGTTGGCCGCAGAATTTTTTTGTGAGGACTCTGGAGGATGGCTCGAACTTTTGGGGATTTTTTCGTGGTTCGCGGCAGTGTGCGCACGCGCGGCGCGGCTTTCGGATTTTCTTCAGTTTGAGGGTTCGGCGCTTCACCGACTTCAGCGATTGCCTGCGGAAAGCGATCCAGGTGGGTTGGAATTTCTCCAAAATATATGGAATGCCCTTTAATTCTTCTGAATGCAATTTGAGCATGTTTAGTGTAATATTTTCGCTGTTGATAAATCTGATAGTTGCCTAAAAAATTACAGAAAATTCTCTGGAACCCCGGATTATTTTTAGTATACTCCTGACCCTTTATGACACTAGATTTCATACTTTGTTTGCATTATAATTGCACCTGGACCGTTTTAAAAATCGAGAAAACCCATTTTTAGCAAAATCAGCATTTTAAGAGTGGTTTTTAAATCATGAGTTAGCCAGAGATAGGGCTTAGGTTGAGGGTGCATGTATACTCGTGCCAGGGGGCCAAGAGGATTTTTCAGAGCATTGTGTGTTGAGTTCTAGTGTCGTGTGAGTTGAGTTTCCTTATGGGGATTGAGGTGATTGTTCCAGATCATGGACTGTGTTTTTCTGATTTAGTCGTAGAGGGTTCTCCGACAGATTATGTGAGGATTTGAGCATTTCCTGTTGAGTCGTGGAGTCTTTTTCTGACCGAGTTGTTCTATTTGAGCATTGAGTTTCCGATCTGTTTGATCGTGGATAATAGCCTGCATATGCCGCTTATTGAGACAGTTGAGACTGATGAGATACTTGAGCTCGTTGGGGTCGCTCCCCTCGAGTTACGCCCCGGGTGCGTGTTGATGATGAGATGACGATGCGCCTAGTTGATATACTAGTGGTCGCTTGATACCCCTGGCCGAGTTACCATGGGGTCACTTTGCGTGAGATTGAGATAGTCAGTTTAGGACGCCCCACGTAAATCCTGTCCTCATGTGGATGCGTGGTAGTGGGCAGGTGCGTACCTAGATGACAGGCGCAGGCTGGACTGAGCCAGTTTTGGCAGTCATTGAGATTGGGTGATATGAGCGGGTGGTTACATATTATGTTCTTAGATGGGTTTCTTTTCTTTGAGCATTGACACTGAGGCATCTTAGCAGTAGAGAGGGTATGCATATCATGTTATTGGTAGAGTTTCTTGAGCTTTATGATTGAGACATTTTAGCTGTAGTTTTCTTTCAGCTTACCCATTATCTATCTATTTGCATACCTATCTGTTTTGCCTCCAGTAGACTTAGTGGGCATACCGTGGATATTGGGACGGTACCCACTGAGATCTGCCTTCTGCAGTAGATCTCACACCCGCTGCGGTGACAGGTTGAGGTAGTTGTTCCGGCTTGGTTCGCGTGGAGACAGCAGATCGAGGTGAGGACGTGGCCGATTAGCTCCTTACCAGCATTGAGAGTTTGAGGTAGATGTACCCGGTATATTTTATGTTTCCACTTTTGTACTGGACATTCTGAGAGATCTGTGAGGATTGTATTTATTTTTTTTTGTAGAGAGACTTGTATTGAGGATTTGATTCTTATTCAGATGTTCAGTGTTTGATTCTGTAGCTATTTGGTTTAATTTCAGCTCTGATACATGTTAGCTATAGATCTCTTACAGGGTAGACGCTTCGTCTGTGCGGCAGTTTCCGCACAGACAGCGGATCTGTTGGCGAGCCCGGGTCGCAGTTCGATCCCGGGGCGTGACATCTCAAGTAGTCTTTCCATCACCACCAACCACAATTCTGCCTCCAAATGCTCCAAACTCAAACCTATGAATCGGGGTGGTTCATCTGACGAAACTGGCTCAACTGATCGATAATGTCCCACAGCTCATCAGCTGTCAGCTATCCACCCTGCCTCGGTGCCTCGGCACTAATCGTCGGCACAGAGTGGGCTGCTCGCTCCATCGACACCACTGAAAATGCTGCCACAGAGGATACTGCAACCGGGTGGTCTCAGGAGGAAAGCACTGTCGGGCTGCCCGCTGCTTCGACGACTGTGTCACCCAAACCAGCAGCCCACTCCGCCGCTGATATAACTCAGACAATCCTGTCATCTGGGTCCGGAGCTCTCTGACCTCAATCCAGGTATCCGGCCCAAAACTAACCGCTCAGGCTCCACTACTGCCACAGGATGCACACGGGTCAAAACCCAGCGTCGGGGAGACACCGCTCACCACGACAAAACTGCACATCAGCACACAACAAACACTCGACCCAATCCAGCGAAAGTCTAGAGCATGCCACCCATTCCATAGCATTATGTTGTCTAGAGCCAACATAATCACTTAGGAGAATAAACATGCCGATCACTCATCCCATCCCTTGGGAGAGGTATAAAACTCAATCAGGACTCTCGCTAAAAATCACGACTCTCACGAAGTCATCCTAGGGTCCAACCACAAGCCTAGGGTTTCTAAGTCCACAATGACCTACAACCTAGGCTCTGATACCACTCTAATCTGTCACGCCCCGAGGTCGAAACTGCGACCCGGGCTCGCCAACAGATCCGCCGCCTATACAGAACCCCGTATAGGCGAAGCGTCTAACCTGCAAAGAAAATATACTACAGCTAAACAGATATTAGAGCTGTAAAATAAAAAGCTGTAAAACTCTATCAAACACTTTACAACTAGAAATAAAGATACAATATCCATCTCCTAAAAGATCAACATACAATATCCTGAGATACAAAACCCAGAACTCTACGGGGAGGGTAACCTGAAATAATACGTCAGTGTACAGGCTCACAGTACAAGTCATATCCTCACTACAATAGTCTCTCAAAAGTAGAAATAAAACTAATCTACTGACTGTACTACAAGTCTCCAATGTGGGGGTACAGCTACTCTCCAAAGTCAGGTAGGGATCTAGCTCGCGACTCCCTCGCCTCGAACAGCAATAGCAGAATGAACATCTCCCACAGATGGCTCTGCAAAACAAAGGAGAGGAAAGAAAAAGGAGGGGGAGAACCCGCAACGGATGTGAGAACTACATCAACACGTAGTTCTCAGTGGGTACCGCCACCAGGCCCGACAGTCTGCCCACTAAGTCTACTAGAGGCATAAGATAACAATGCAGTAAAAACTAAACCAGAAAAGCTGGAGATACTCTACAGCTACCATGCCTCTAACTAAATGCTCATGGGTGGTACAGATGAAAATATATACAACTACTCGCACCCAAGGTGCTCAATCGACCGAATCGAACTGACTGCCTCATAGGGTCCAGTCAAGCCTACGCCCTCCTACTACCACACATCCACAAGAGGACGGGACTTACGTAGGGCGTCCGTGACGGCCAAAACTGGCCCAGCCAGAGGGACTGCATCGACAAGTCGCGATACGAAATTAACAGGCCCACTCCGGACGGGGCACTCGAGGGGCGCGACCCCACCGAGGAAAAAAGTATCCGCGCATCTCTGTTGAGCTCAAAGTGGCTCATGCAGGCTATAATCAAAATCCACGCTCACTCTCAGAACAGAAGGACTCAAGATCCTCTAACATCTCGCACGTCGGTCGGAGTACTCTCGATG
This sequence comes from Tillandsia fasciculata, assembly GCA_029168755.2. NCBI lineage: Eukaryota > Viridiplantae > Streptophyta > Magnoliopsida > Poales > Bromeliaceae > Tillandsia > Tillandsia fasciculata. The sequence continues at coordinate 20,741,369 of CM054934.1, read as the reverse complement.
ACTCAGCTAACCAGCTCTCACGAATCTCGAGACACAAACGAAACACCCAACTCGCCATGCTAAACACACAGGCTGGAGATACTCCATAGTCGGGATCGACCCACAACTCAGGGCTAACAAAACTGGTCGAACGACACGCAACGACCCGGGACCACCGCCAACCCAAACGGTTCCCAACAACACTGACCGAAAGATACTCGAAGGCCCGGGACCACCGTCTACCCAAACGGCTCCCAATAACACTAGCACAGGTCTAAACTCAGCTACCAGACTCCACTCAGCCCCCAGGCACGAGTGCAACAATGTCCCACAGAAACTTGACCACTCGGCCCACTATCCGGGCGAGGAAAATCTATGTCCAGGAAAAGATGCAAAGTGTGGGATGTCTAAGGCATAAAAGAACCTAGCCCAAGTGAAGGTTCTTTACTAGTCTCATTAAACATACAACATATGACGGGTTGCTAGGTCAAGTTCCAACAATAGCATGTAATTAAACAAAGCATACATAGAAAATCCTCATCTCTTATAAGCATGCTTCCTGTCTCCTCTAGCATGAAATAAACATATCCATCTAGCATGCTATCAATAAAAAAGGGGTAACATTCCCCAGATAAGCTTCTACTAATCATCATCATGACATCCTCTATCGCAATTCTCATAAACATAATATGGATATTATTCATTCGATTCTCAAATAAATACTGATACTAAGCTTACCACTCCATCACATACATGGGTACACTAGCATGCGATTATTTTATCAGATAGAATTAGAGAACCGTCCGCCGGTTTTGGAGACGAAGCAACCCACCTGAATCGCTTTCCGCAGGCAAAGCCGAAGTTGGTGAAGTGCATAGCCACTTGCTAACAAAATCCGCCGGAACCGCACGCTCGGCACACAGTCGTACAAGCCTTTTCTCAAACCAACATCACAGCCAACAATCAATCAACACCAAAAATAGCCCTTGTTGTTTTTACCAACCAGCGCAGAAAAAGGAGATTTTCACCTGCATGCGGTCCTCCAAAAAATCCAAAAAAATCACCGTTGTGATTCTCGCGACGAGTAGATACAAATCGAGTACTTATACACCTTATTTCGACACCTGTAGGCCAAGAAACAATTAGAACATCGCCAAAAGCCAAAACATTCACGAACACAAGCCTGCAGAAAATTAGTCCCAAAGAAGCTTAATTATCACCTTCAAAGAGTCCTCCAAAAATTTCGATAAAAATACGGGTGTGTTACTCTCGAAGCGTAGATGTCGATCGAGTCCTCATACGTCTCATTCCGATGCCCGTAAACCGAGAAATCCTAACAATACTCCACCACTGTCCAAAACCTCACAGCGGTACAAGGGGTCAAAAGATACCTCGTGAACCGTGCCAAAAACCCAAAATGAGGCGAACGGATCAAACACGAAAATCAAAGACGTACCTCTCGTGAACGCGCTGCCGTAAAAATCAGCTCAAAAGTCCATTGGAATAGCTCAGGGGCTCTCGCGCACTGAAATGCGACGGTAGAAGCCAAAATCGAAGAAGCGTCGCAGTGCACCGCGTCACAGAAAATGCCAATGCCGTGGCCTCCAAAAAATTCGAGAATCCATCAAAGGGTGGAGGAGAAGGAGAGGAAGAACTTCTCTTAAGGGTGCCACAGCAGGGGAACTTGGGAAAATGCTCGAAAGAACGGCCAAAGGGGGCTATACATAGCCAAAACAAAACAAATCAAAAAATACCACCTGGGTCCTCACATTCGGGCGCAAACAGTGCCCCGATCTGAGCCGTCCATCCAGCGCACGGATCCACCAGGATGCGTGTCACGCCCCGGGGTCGAAACTGCGACCCGAGCTCGCCAACAGATCCGCCGCCCATACGGGAAGCCCCGTATAGACGTAGCGACTAACCTGCAAAAGAATCATCTATACTATACAGATATCAGAGCCGAAAAGTAAAAGCTGGATAAAATAAATACAACTCTAGAAATATACAACCAGAATCCTCACCAAAATACAAATATCTCTCAAAATAAGAAGAGTACAACTCAATCCTCACTACAAGATCACTCAATATGAACTCTCAAAATGTAAGGAGGTACATCTACTCTCAGGGCGACAACTGGTAGGGATCTATCTCGCGACTCCCTTACCTCAATCAGTCGGGTCAGCAACAGGTGCGGCAGGAACAGGAGAAGGAGAAGAAGTCCCTGGGGAAAAGACACCACGACGGGTGTGAGAACTACATCCCAAAGTAGTTCTCAGTGGGTGCCGCCAACAAGCCCGACGGTCTGCCCACTAAGTCTACTAGAGGCATAAAGTAACAAATGCAGTGCTGAAAGGAAAAGCTGGTAAAGTAAACTCTACAGCTACTATGCCTCTATCTAGATGCTCAAAAGTGGAACAGAAAGAACATGATGCTACAACTAGCCCTCGACTCAAATCACCCAATCTAAACTGACTGCCTCATCGGGTCCAGTCAAACCTGCGCCTACCTACTGCCGTTACATCCCGGAGGACCGGACTTACGTAGGGCGTCCGTGACTGCCACTAACTGGCCCAGCCAGAGGGACGTGCCCGTGACTGCCACAAACTGGCCCAGCCAGAGGGACAAATGCGTCGACAAGTCGCGATAGAAGTAACAGGCCCAACTCCGGAGTGGCACTCGAGGGGCGCGACCCCAACGAGTAAAGTATCCGCGCATCTCTGTCGAGCTCAAATGTGGCTCATGCAGGCTATAATCCAAATCCTCGATCAACAAGATCGGCTGTAACCAATGGAACACTGTCTCACTCCCAGGCTGGAAAACTGCACAGCCGAGACCCACTGTCACTCAAATGACTCCCAAAATCCAAGATCTACAACCAAAGTCACTCTCCCAAAGAAACCTGGTCTACAGACTGCTAAGAACTCCACTCGGTCCCCAGACACGAGTGTAAATGCATCCCACAATAATCTGACCTCTCGGCCCACTACTTGGGCGAGGAAAACTCTAAGTCCAGAGTGATGCACAGGATAATGATGTGGGAATGTCTAGAGCAATAAAAACCTAACCCAAGTTGAGGTTTTCTACAGTCTGGCTGAACATGCAACATATGGCAGTGGTGCTAGGTCAAGTTCCAAGATAATAATAAACAATAGCTTGAAGGGAAGAAAATAATCACAGGATCAACTAACCACAACAGGAACATCAATTCTTACATTCTAGCATGCTGTACATAATACATCAAAATATGCAAGTCCCTATAGCTAGAATTAGTACACAGTCCGTTGATCTTGAAAAAGAGGTCACCCACCTGAAGCGCTGACCTGCCCAAGTCCTACAGCTGATAATACCAGAAAAACAGTAACTCAAAGTCCAACAGGTCCAGTACAGTCCACAATCCCTCCTGGGTACAACATAAGGCTACAGTTAAACAAAATTTCCAAAATCTGCCCAGAACCACAACGCTGAAATTTCAGCTGCAAAGAAGCAAATATTTCACCTGCTGAAAGTGCTCAATAAATTCCAAATAAAATATCCCTGCGTTGTACGCGTCGATAGCTTCGAAACAAGTACCTGCACGCCCAAATCGGAGCCCCGTAGGTCAAGTTATAAATTCCACAACACGGGCGCGCGAAAACATACAACCACACAACTGTAAAATCTTGCACAGATAAAAAGGAAGATGTATACCTCCGGGAAGGCCTCAAGAAATTCCAAAAAAAATACCACGATGATCCTCGCGTCGAGTAGATGAAAAAAGTCTACAAGCACGTCCTGATCCGAGACTTGTGTACGGAGATCTTCTCAAAAGAAGGTGCTGCCCTCACCAAAATCTCACAGCAAAAAGGATCCCAGTGAGCACGAAAAAACTCCTCGAAAAACGCGAAACCTGAAAATGTGGAAGAAACCAAAATCGTAGCCTCACCTGTCGCGGATCCAGCAGCGAAGAAATCGCTTGAAAATATGGTCGGAGTAGGCCGGGGGAGCTCGTGCACCGAAGAGCGACGGAAGAAGCACCGAAGAAAGAGCGTCGCGCCGCGCCAAGAAAATAAGAATCTCGAAAAGCGTGCCCTCAAAAATCCCCAAACTCTGCAGATGGAAGCTAAACTGCGTGAGGATCAACTTTGGTGAAGAACTCCTGCCGGTTAGAAGCTCGAAAATGCCAAAAAAACGAAGAAGAAGGGAGCTCGGGCTATTTATAGGCCGCCAAAAACAAATGGGAAAATTCCCAACAAGTCCCAATTTTCGGGCGCAGGGGGATTTTCGGGCGGCTACAGTGTTGGGCCTGGCCCAACACTGTGCGCGCCCGAAATCTTCCCGTGCAGCCACGTAGCCCAGCAAACAGGCGGCAGCGGGCGGAGCTACTCAGCGGCGGCCACGTCGCGCGCCTCCCCGCCCGACACGCGTCCCGCACAGCGAACAGCTGTGCGGGGCGCGCAGGCTGCCGACACGTGCCCCTCCCCGCGGTCAAAGCGGGTAGGTGGCGCCCGCCAGTGGCAGGGCGACACGCGTCCCTGCCACTGTCGCGGTCACACGTGCGGGCAGGGCACCGCCCTGGCCGCCTGCCACGCACGCGCCCCGAGGCGCCCGTCCGCGACCCCGTGCGCCGCGCCTCGAGAGCCCGCGAATAGCGTGACGACACGTGTCCCGTGCACCTGGTCCACGCACCCAATTCAGGTTCCGTGGACCGCGCCGCGTGCACCGACCAACCGAGGGATGCCACGCGTCCCCCCGCCCCGGTCCATGCACCGCCGCGCAAATTCTGTAGACCGCGCCTCACAAGCCCGCCAATCAGGCGGCGCCACGTGTCATGCGCCGGGTCCGTGCACCTAGCCGCGGCACTCTGTGTACCGAGCGCTACGGACCGGCCAATCATGGGCCGCCACGTGGCAGCCGGCGGTCCACGGCCCCTCCCATGCACCGAAATTCAACAAAAACTTCCGGGAGTCCGTTTTTGGGCATCCGGACTCAGAATTTAACAAGCAAATAGCCATTTTCAAGCGTTTTTCCACGCTGAATCCATTTCCAACCTCTGTTTGGCCAAAAACCTTCTCGAAATTTCGGCAAATACAGCCGAAGGCCAAAACAGCAGTAGATATCTCACAGGATCCATCTGTAGCATCCCCTTGATGCGCAATGGGCCAGATACACCAACAATAGGTGTCCTAAATAATGGATTCACCAGAAAAAGCTGCATGGAAATCTGGGCCACCACATCCTCCCCCACTAAAAGGGAGTTTCGTCCCCGAAATAAGAAAACAAACAGGCGTACCTCAACCAGAAGTCTCGAACAGAAAAGGATAGGTATCCCGCATCACCGTCTCCAGCTCCCAAGTAGCCTCCCGCTCCTCGTGATTGCTCCACAAAACCTTCACATACGGAATGGCCCGGTTGCGCAATTCCCTCACCTCTCGAGCGAGAATTCGCAACGGGCGCTCCTCGTAACCAAGATCCTCTCCGATCTCCAAAGAAGTGAAGTCGATCACGTGCGAGGGGTCAAAAACATATCTCCTCAAAGCCGAGACGTGGAAGACATCATGAACTCCGACCAGGCGAGGTGGAAGAGCAACTCTATAAGCCACAGGGCCAATCCTCTCAAGTACCTCGAAGGGTCCAATAAAGCGGGGACTGAGCTGTTAAGGAATTTGTTTTGGCGCATTTCGTGAAAGTGTTAAGTCTTGAAGATTGAAGATGAAAGAAGTTTGGATCATATACCTCAATCTCAAGAAAGAAGATTTCAAAAGGATCAGGTATGTTTAACTAAAGATTTTTGGTGATCCGAATATTTCTTATAGTGTAGAAACACTTGGATGAATTTTTTATTGCATAAAAATCAAAAACTGGACATGGGACATGTTCAGGATCCGGATCAGACTTCCAATCCGGATCCCGAAGGGTGTTTGTTCATTGGCAAATCCAATCCGGATCAAAGGCCATTTTCGATCCGGATCCCGAACATGGGATTTTGCTGAAATGTATGAACGATCCGGATCGGGCATTTCGATCCGGATCCCGAACCCTTGTTTTTCTGGAATTGTCTGTTTCGTTACGACAATCCGGATCGCAGTAAATCCGATCCGGATCGCCGTCCTGTAAAATTTCCAGAAAAGGTTAGTTTTTGATCCTTATCTTCTTCCAATGGTTTCTAACCTATATATAGACCCTATTATTCATTTTTAGGGTAATCCAAAAATAGATTGAATACGACCGAAAAAGAAAAATCCACATATAGAGAAGAAAGGAAATCAATAGATTTAATTCTATGTTTCTTCATCTATATTGATTGATTTGATTCTAGGTTTTCCAAACTCAGATTTTGAGTAGAATCAAATTAATGAATACTTAGATGGTATTTCCGATCTATTTCTAATCTAAGTATTCGGCGGATCATCACCACCCAAAATCAACGATTTACCCAAAATCGGCGCGTGGACTCGCGTGGCCTTGTGGATTCAAGGTGCAACCGCTCTCGTGGATTCGGAGCGAGGTACGTTCGTGGATTCGAAGCGTGCTACTGGGTGAAGACCGTGGATTCGGTCGGACGTCGTGGACTCGACGTTGGACGCTGTGGATTCAGCGTTGGGCGCAGATCGTGGATTCGAGAAGCGTTGTGGAGCGAGCGGAGAAGATCTACTAGGAGCGTATGGTAAAAGGTTGAGTCGTCTGTGAGTACGTTATATCACCTTGTACGTGTGTTAATTCTAGTGGATTTCGCCGTGTTATCGGTCCCGTGGTTTTTTACTCCGGTTTGGAGTTTTTCCACGTAAAAATCTTGCGTGTTCATTTTAATTTCCGCATTGGGTTTTATTGCGCAATGATTTTTTGAGTGTTTATTGTTTACACCTATTCACCCCCCTCTAGGTGTTTTTTCCCCTATTTAGATCCTATTATACATATAACCCAACAAGTGGTATCAGAGCGGGAATAGGGTTGTAAACAATGGTTGAAGGTGGAAACATCAACGGACCCCCTTTCTTTGATGGAACAAATTATGCGTACTGGAAAGTACGGATGAAAGCCTTTTTAATTTCCATCGACGAAAGGGTGTGGCAATCAATTGAATTAGGATGGTCTAATCCAACTGAAATTATTTCTGATGTTCGCACCTTCAAACCTAGGTCGAAATGGACCAAGGAAGAGATTGATTTATCTTCTTACAATGGCAAAGGAATTAATGCTCTATTTAATGCCTTGTCACAAACTGAGTTCTCTCGCGTCTCGGCATGTGAGACTGCGAAAGAAATCTGGGATGTTCTTCAAGTTACGCATGAGGGAACTAACCTTGTGAAGATTCAGAAACTGCAAATGCTTACGAGCAAGTTTGACTCTATTTCTATGGCAGAAAATGAATCTTTCACAGACTATTACACACGATTGCAAGACATCGTAAACTCATGTGCTAACTTGGGAGAGAAGATTCCAGAATTTAAAGTTGTAAGAAAGATTTAAGAACTCTTCCTGAACGATTTCGCCCGAAGGTCGCAGCCATTGAAACAATTAAACACCCGGACGAAATGCGTGTAGAAGAATTAGTTGGTGCATTACAAACTTATGAAATGACATTTCCTACTAACTATTCTTCTGGAAAGGCATCCTCTTCTAAGTCTTCAGGTTATGCATTGAAAACAACAAAGAAGAAGACGCGGATTCATCCTCCTCAGACGATGACGAGAACCTATCTATGGAGGACTTTGAGAAGCAGCTCGCTCTCTTGACAAGGAAGTTTCGCCGCAACTTTCGAAGGGGTAATTCAAGCAAAACTCCATCCTTCGGAAAGTCGAAGAAAGGCAAGGGTTCTTCAAGCTACAAGTCAAGAAAGCAAGAGAACTTCTCAAAGGATAAGAAAAGTTCAGAGGGACAAGTACAGTGCTTCAAATGTCGAGGCTACGGCCACATTGCAACGGAGTGTCCCAACAAGAATCCGGCAAAGAAGAAGGCGATGCAAGTCGTCACTTGGGATGACAACTCAACGTCAAATGAGTCATCCTCAAGTGATGAAGAAGACAACGCGACAGCATTCCACGCGTCCACATCTTCACCCTTCATGTGCTTAATGGCAAGTACATCCGATTCATTGTCCAACTCCTCCCATGTTGAAAAGATTGCAACGGACGATGAATCGAGTAATTCTGAAGGTGAAGATTTTGCTCTTGCCTACCATAAGCTTTTGAGGGATTCAAAGAAACTGGCAAAGCAAAACAAGGAGTTTGAGAGGGAGATTGCAGGATCTCGAAGAAGAAGTAAAAAGGGCAACTTCTCTCTCAAACGCTCTTGAAGTGGAAAGGGATAATTTAGTCAAAGCAAATGTTTCCCTTCAAGAGTCCAATGAGCTTCTCGAGAAAGAACATACAAAAATGGTGGACAAAGCGAATTACTTCTTGAAGCTCTACGGCGAGGCTCGACAGGAAAAATTGGAAATGACAAAGACCATACGCCAACTAAAGGATGACTTAAAGCGATTTTCTTCTGGAAGGAGTAAGTTGGACAGCTTCTTGGTCTTGGTCAAACAAACCGTTCGGCCTCGGATACACTCAAACTGGAGACATTCCAAGTTCGAGTGGGACAGTTTTTGTGCCTCAGTCGGTATCTCCTCCTCCGACACCGGAATTCACGACAAGCAACGACAACAAGCCTACTTCATCCTCTTCGGGATCGTCAAGATCTAAGGTATGTTTTCGTTGTGGCATTTCAGGGCACATAAGGAGAAATTGCAAGATGGGAGCCAAACGCACACCTCAAGCACCTCTTGCAATGACTACCAAAAAGGTGATTCCTCAGAAATCAATGCAAATCATTCAAAGGAAAAGAGCCTTGGTAGTTCACCGCTCAAGACGACATCATCAAGGAGCAGCAATCTTCTAACAAGACGCTTTCACCTAGGAGATAACTTCACGACCATTACCGACGCATTCCAAAAAGGTTTGGGTGCGCAAAGGTGAAATTTTCCCTGTCTTGTTACTAATGTTTCCTTGCATGCATATGATAGTTCGTCTTGGTATCTGGATAGCGGGTGTTCCCGTCACATGACCGGTGACAAAAACTGTTTTCAAAATTTTGAGAAAATCTCCGGAGGACTTGTTGTTTTCGGAGACGGTCGGTCTTCCAAAATTGTTGGAAAGGGAACGGTAGCTATTCCAGATGGCCCGGTTTTGAAAAATGTGTTATTTGTTGATGGCCTTAAGACTAACCTCATAAGCATAAGTCAACTTTGTGACAATGGTTTTCAGTTAATTTTTCATCTGATGAATGTACTGTAACTGATAAGGACCATGTTTTCTTTTTAAAGGGGGTTAGATCAGAAAACAATTGTTATGTAGTTCCTAATAAAATTTCTGAAAAATGTAACCTAGCATCTTTGAAAAATGAAACACTTTGGCATGAAAGGCTAGGTCACATAAACTTTAAGGAACTTGCTAGAATTTCAAACAAAGATGTGGTCAAGGGGGTTCCTAAACTTTCTTTTGAACAAAACATTGTGTGTGGCGGTTGCCAAAAGGGAAAACAGTCTAGGACTGCACACAAGAACTTGAACCACATAGGTACAAAACGGCCTTTGGAACTTTTGCACATGGATTTAATGGGGCCAACTCGTCAACCATCTTTGGGAGGTAAATGGTATATTTTCTTATGGTTGATGATTTCTCTAGATATTCTTGGGTAGCATTTTTAAAAGAGAAAGCTGATACTTTTGATTCTTTTCACGAGATTTGCCATCGTATTATGATTGAAAAGAATGAAAAGATTACTCGTGTTAGAAGTGATAGAGGTGGAGAATTCATAAATTCTAAATTCATTGATTTTTGCACTTCCAACGGCATTAAACATGAATTCTCAGCACCCTATACACCTCAACAGAATGGTGTAGTCGAGCGCAAAAACAGGGTCGTACAGGAGATGGCACGTGTTATGCTTCACAGCCGGAACTTACCGTTATATTTTTGGGCTGAAGCGGTGAACACTGCTGTCTATGTAATTAATCGCGTGTATTTGCGCCCGGGGACTTTAAATACACCATATGAACTATGGTTTTGTAGAAAACCGAACATCAAATATTTTCGTATCTTTGGGAGTCGGTGTTTTATTTTACGTGACCGCGAAAATCTTAGAAAATTTGACTCTCGAAGTGACGAAGGAATTTTCTTGGGTTATTCTACAAACAGTAGAGCATATCGAGTATTTAACTTGGAATCTAAGACGATCGTAGAATCGATAAATGTTAAGGTAGATGAAGCTTTTCACTTTGCATCTGAAAAATCTACCCTCGATATCTCTCTTGATGATGATACACCTGCTAATGCATCTTCTTCTAACAATTCTTTCGATAATAATGATGCATCTAACGGTTCTTCAAGTTTATCTGATGTGCAGGAATCATCTCATGTACCTCCGAGTACTCCGTTACCTCAAACGTTACGCATCTCCAAGGATCATCCGGAATCGAACATAATTGGAGATCCACAAGAAGGAGTTAGAACTCGGAGACAGTTGGTTTGCGGATTCGCTTGCTACGTATCTCCAAATCGAACCAAAGAATGTTGATGAAGCTCTTCAGGATGACTACTGGATTAAAGCAATGCAGGAAGAGCTCCATCAATTTGAGCGAAACAAAGTCTGGGAATTAACGAAGCCTCCGAAGCAACACAATGTGATAGGTACCAAATGGATTTTCAAGAACAAGAAAAATGAGGATGGTACTATCATCAGGAACAAAGCAAGGTTAGTTGCTCAAGGCTACTCTCAAGTAGAAGGTATAGACTTTGATGAAACTTTCGCCCCTGTAGCTAGACTCGAGTCCATTCGTATCTTTTTGCGATTGCTTGTCATTTTAAAATCAAATTATTTCAAATGGACGTTAAGAGCGCCTTTTTAAATGGGTTTTTAAATGAGGAAGTTTATGTGGCTCAACCGAAAGGTTTTGTGGACCATAAACTACCTAACCATGTTTTTCGTTTGAAAAAGGCTCTTTACGGTCTGAAACAAGCACCGCGAGCATGGTACGAAAGGTTGACAAAGCACCTTTTGGAAAAGGGCTATACTCGAGGGGGAGCTGACAGGACTCTCTTTGTGAAGCATTATCAAAACAATTTCATTGTAGCACAAATCTATGTCGATGACATTGTATTTGGTGCAACAAGAGATAATGATGCTTCTAAATTCGCGGAAACCATGGAAAGCGAATTTGAGATGTCCATGATGGGCGAATTGACTTATTTTCTTGGATTACAAGTTAAACAAAACGATGAAGGCATTCACTTGTGTCAATCCAAGTATGCAATGGAGTTGGTCAAAAAGTTTGATTTAGAAAATTCTAAGGATTTTCCGACTCCAATGGGAACTAGCCATAAGGGACTTGGAAGTGAATCACATAGTGAGAATGTAGACGAGAAACTTTATCGCAGTATGATTGGAAGTCTACTATATCTCACGGCTAGTCGCCCGGATATATCCTTCAGTGTTGGGATTTGCGCGAGATATCAATCAGCACCAAAGGAGGTTCACCTGAAAGCGGTGAAACGGATCATCCGGTATATCAAAGGTACAATAAATTTCGGAATTTGGTATCCTATGGGAACAAGTTTGGATATTGTTGGATACTCAGATGCCGATTGGGCAGGATCAGTGGATGATCGGAAAAGCACGAGTGGTGCATGCTTTTATCTTGGCCATTGCCTTGTTGCATGGCACAGTAAAAAGCAAAACTGCATAGCACTCTCGACTGCCGAAGCGGAGTATATTTCAGCGGGTAGTTGTTCAACCCAACTCATTTGGATGAAAAGCGTGTTGAGCGACTTCCGGATTTCAGCAACTTCGGTAACCATTCTTTGTGACAACACTAGTGCTATAAACATTTCTAAAAACCCTGTGTTGCACTCTAGAACAAAACATATTGAACTTAGATATCATTTTCTTAGAGAGCTAGTTGAATCAAATATTCTTCAACTTTCATATATTTCAACTGAGGATCAATTAGCTGACATTTTAACAAAACCTTTGGATCAAAAACGTTTTATTCATTTGCGTAAAGCAATTGGAATGCTTTCCTTGAAATAACCTCTTTTTGAAACCTTTGCTTAGGTTAGGTTTTGTTTTTGTGTTTTTGTTCTTTATCTATGTTTGTACATAGGACATTAATTGAGCATAAATCATAATTGACTTTAATTGCATCCTTTCATGCATTTAGAAATTTATTATGCTTTTGATATCATAATATTTCAATGTTGCAATGATCATTTATTTAATTAAACCATCTTTTAAGTGATCAAAGTCAATTTCTCTCTCAATGATCTCTTGGTATAGTCATTATCTTATTTGATTGCTTAGTCGAGTATGAATTCGAGATCAATTTTTGGTTGAATACCTTATATATTAAATAATTGATAGCCAATTGAGGGGGAGTCAAAGAAAGTAAAATGCTCAAAAGATGTGGAAAGAGTTACATCCCAATGAGGAGTGTGAAAACTACCACCACATGGAGGAAAGAGCTACCACCTCGGTCGTCCGAGTACTGTGTGCAGCTACCACATGAATACCAAGCATGGTTTGTCAATTTTGATTAAATAAAATGCATATTGAAATACTTGACTCTGTCAAATTTCAAGGTTGGTATAAGGTGGGATTTTTAATGAAAGATGCTCAAAGAGCCACTCTCTTCAACAGATTGTCTAGATATATTATCTAACTTATCTGGGATTTCAAACATCTATTGATCTTGGTATTTCATTTTCTTTACCAAATTGATGATTTGATAAAGGCATTACTCATAAGATCATGATAGATGTGATTGAAGTTGTTCAACTTTAAAGGTTTTAATTTCGTAAATTTTCGTTTCATTTTTGAATATTTTTGATAGATTTTGCATAATCTATTTCTTGTTGTATGAAACGATGATTTTGTTTAAAGTTGATGCACAAAAGTGCTTACATACTTTTTCTGGATTTTATGGAATTTTTCTAAATTTTTCTGAAGAAAAAGTTGGAGCCGATCCGGATCGGACAAGTGATCCGGATCCCGAACGCAGGTATTTCCTGCGGGTAGCCGATCCGGATTGAATTCTCGATCCGATCCGGATCACGGCTAGGGTTTTATAAGAACAAGAGGGTTTTGATTTCTTTTACCCAATCTTTTGTTCTTAAGACTCCAGAGCTTCTCTCTCTAGAATACATCCCTTTTGGAGCCTTCCAAACTCGAGTTCTTCGATTCCAAGTAAGTTTTATTGATCAAAATCTCGGTTTTTCACTGTTTTTCCTTGTTTGCTCAAAACGTGAGTAGAAATCATGAAACTTTTTCGTTTGTGAATGGTTTTTGGTCAAATTTCTTTTGAAATAAGAAATCTGGGTAGATTAGTTTTGATTATATGCTAGGTATTCTCTTGATTAACGAATTTTTGGGCTTCGATTTCTGAAAATTCGGTTTTAGGGCATATAATAGGAATTTTTGAAAATCATGCAATTGATCTATTTTTAAAATTCTTTTTGTAAAACTAATTTGATTCTTAGTCTCTCTACATGACTATGATTGTTTGGGTACAATTTTTCAAATTTTTGAAAACTGAAAACTTTCGTGTTCTTGAGTTGGTACTCACAGGACCTCTTCTTTCTTAAGCACTTGGATCAATGGCATTCTCATGGATCATTCTTCTCTTGGTTACAATGGTGCATACTCGAGCAACCAACAAACTGAAAAGAGCTAAGAAACCTCAACGAAAAGGTGAATTTCATCTTGTCAGCGATTCAGAGACTGAAGCAAATAATGATGAGGTGGATTGGGAGAAATTGACGGATGACGATGAATCAATGCCCGTTAAACCTAAACAAAAGACTCCCGACACATTAAAAAGGAATGCTCCCATGGACAAAGGAAAAGCACCTATGACTGCACCAACCATCTCTGTGAAAAGAAAACGAATAACTCGACGCTTTGGACTACCACGAGACGTTGATATTGACAAGCCAGACAAGCCAATAATTCCTGACTCTCCGCCTCGTCTGGAAGAAGTGTTCATTAACTCTGATCGCTTTAGAGCTTTTGAACATCGTGAATGCATCGGCGAACGACATGTCAACATTGGTGCTCTCCGCGATCATTCTCCAGAGTTTGGGACATTAATTGAACGAGCAAATCTTCTTCAAGTTTGCCGATTTCCGGAACTACTCGGATATTGTTTGCATCGAGTAAGGACTTTTTATACAAATGCAAGACATCTTCAAGAAGATGAACATGGCTCAATGCAGTTCTACACTAATATCCAAGGAATGAGGCTCAAAATCACTCCGCAGTTGATTGGCGAAGTCCTTGGAATGGAATCCAACAGATCAGGAATCAACTATTTGACGGGAAGAAGTCTAACGAGTACAATGTGGCAAACAGTTCTCAAGGGAATTTGTTTGGAAGGAACTGAATCGCAAGATGGTAAAACCGTTAAATCCAAGCAACTCCGGCTTGAATACAGATTTCTGAACTTCATCACTTGCTATAACATTCTCCAAAACATGCAAACTAAGGTGATGAGATGGGATCGACTGCTGTTCTTATATCTTCTAGGACATCCATCTGAAGCAGTTGGGTTGAACATGAACATCCCGTACATTATTTGGAACAGAATGTCGAGATATGTTGAGCATCCTCACCCTACCGAAAGACTTCCGTTTCCCTTGATAATCATGAGGATTCTGAAAAAGTTTCAGATTGACATCACCGCAACATCTTATCAACATTGTTTGGGGATGATAAATGAATCAACCATTGTGAAGTCCTTTCACAAATTGCCTCATGTTACTTCAACTCCTTCATCCGGAAAGAAACCTGATGTCGGCACCTCTGCCTCGCCATCAAGACAAGCACCGGAGCAGATGATGACGCTTCAGTAACCTCAATTTTCAAGCAGCAACAACGCCTTTCTTTTGAACAGGAACAAATCACCAAGGAACAGCGGCGTATTTCAGAGGAGCTTGAAATCATCACGGCCTCTCAGATCACGTTGACTAAGTCAGTCACTTCGATGAAGAAATTCATGAAGAAAATGTTCTCGAAGATGGGATGCAGTGCTTCTGATGAGTCTGACTCGGATGAATGACTAACTTTTTGCCTCACCTTTTTCATCTTTTTGTGCAGGATTTTAAAACTTTTGCAGATTTTCAGTTTTTAGGTTTTTCAGTTCAGTTCTTAGTTTGTTTAGTCCTAGTTCTCAGGTTTTTCATGTGTTTAAATTTTTTTAACTCTCCTTACATTTTGTAGTTTGGCTACATTTTGGCTTTGTTTTGTGACAAAAAGGGGGAGAGAGTTTAGAGAACTTTGAACATTGAACATGTTCTGTGAGAGTGAGAAGAACGTAGAACGTTAAAATCTTGGACCTTGAAAGGTAAGTATCACAACTTCTGGTTTTTATCTTGTGATTTGATGCATGTCCCTACTAACTATTCGACTAACTATTTGGGCATGTATTATTACTAACAAGTTGTTTGATTACTAACAAACAAAGTTATGACATTTGGAATCTTATTGCTTAGAAGATATGTCAATGTTTGATTGTGATCTTATTACATATCTGAATTACTGAATGTCATGATGAGTATAAACTCTATCTCTGCTAGGTTTTGAATGCTAAAATTCTTGAGGTATCTAACGATCTCTTTTTGTCAAGAATGATTTTTTTTTGCAGAGAGTACAGATGTCTAAGTCTAGAGTCTGTCCTAGGAGTTTATCTCATGTATTTAAATTTTGGATCTCCATTGTAAATTTTTGTTGTATGGTGATAGCAACAAAAATATCCTTTTTGAATTTTCTTTAGTGGATTTGTGTTTTGTCACGAAACCGCCAAAGGGGGAGATTGTTACGGAATTTGAGTTGGCGTATTTCGTGAAAGTGTTAAGTCTTGAAGATTGAAGATGAAAGAAGTTTGGATCATATACCTCAATCTCAAGAAAGAAGAATTCAAAAGGATCAGGTATGTTTAACTAAAGATTTTTGGTGATCCGAATACTTCTTATAGTGTAGAAACACTTGGAAGAATTTTTTATTGCATAAAAATCAAAAACTGGACATGGGACATGTTCAGGATCCGGATCAGACTTCCAATCCGGATCCCGAAGGGTGTTAGTTCATTGGCAAATCCAATCCGGATCAAAGGCCATTTTCGATCCGGATCCCGAACATGGGATTTTGGTGAAATGTATGAACGATCCGGATCGGGCATTTCGATCCGGATCCCGAACCCTTGTTTTTCTGGAATTGTCTGTTTCGTTACGACAATCCGGATCGCAGTAAATCCGATCCGGATCGCCGTCCTGTAAAATTTCCAGAAAAGGTTAGTTTTTGATCCTTATCTTCTTCCAATGGTTTCTAACCTATATATAGACCCTATTATTCATTTTTAGGGTAATCCAAAAATAGATTGAATACGACCGAAAAAGAAAAATCCACATATAGAGAAGAAAGGAAATCAATAGATTTAATTCTATGTTTCTTCATCTATATTGATTAATTTGATTCTAGGTTTTCCAAACTCAGATTTTGAGTAGAATCAAATTAATGAATACTTAGATGGTATTTCCGATCTATTTCTAATCTAAGTATTCGGCGGATCATCACCACCCAAAATCAACGATTTACCCAAAATCGGCGCGTGGACTCGCGTGGCCTTGTGGATTCAAGGTGCAACCGCTCTCGTGGATTCGGAGCGAGGTACGTTCGTGGATTCGAAGCGTGCTACTGGGTGAAGACCGTGGATTCGGTCGGACGTCGTGGACTCGACGTTGGACGCTGTGGATTCGGCGTTGGGCGCAGATCGTGGATTCGAGAAGCGTTGTGGAGCGAGCGGAGAAGATCTACTAGGAGCGTATGGTAAAAGGTTGAGTCGTCTGTGAGTACGTTATATCACCTTGTACGTGTGTTAATTCTAGTGGATTTCGCCGTGTTATCGGTCCCGTGGTTTTTTACTCCGGTTTGGAGTTTTTCCACGTAAAAATCTTGCGTGTTCATTTTAATTTCCGCATTGGGTTTTATTGCGCAATGATTTTTTGAGTGTTTATTGTTTACACCTATTCACCCCCCTCTAGGTGTTTTTTTCCCTATTTAGATCCTATTATACATATAACCCATCATGAGCTTCCCCCGAACTCCGAATCTCCTGACCCCTTCCGAATGCGAGACCTTCAAAAAGACATGATCACCAATCTGAAACTCTAGGTCTCGCCGCCGAGTATCAGCGTAGCTCCTCTGGCGACTCTGGGCTATCTCAAGATGTCGGCGAACTAATCTGACTTTCTCCTCTGCCTCCAGCAGTAAATCCGGTCCCAAAGTCCTCCTCTCACCCACGTCACTCCAATACAGGGGTGACCGACACTTGCGTCCATACAACGCCTCAAACGGAGCCATCTGGATGCTCGCTTGATAGCTGTTGTTGTACGCAAACTCAACCAATGCTAAGTGCCGGTACCACCCTTCTCCAAAATCCATAACGCACGCTCTCAACATGTCCTCGAGGGTCTGTATGGTGCGCTCAGACTGTCCATCGGTCTGTGTGTGGAATGCTGTGCTAAAATGGAGCTGGGTCCCCAAGGCTGACTGAAGACTCCCCCAGAAGTGTGATACGAACCTCGGGTCCCTATCTGATACAATCGAGGCGGGTACACCGTGCAGCCTCACCACCTCATCCAAGTATAACTGCGCAAGTCGCTCCAACGGCCAAGTCATCTGTACAGGCAAGAAGTGTGTAGACTTGGTGAGTCTATCCACGATAACCCAAACCGCATCGGCCCCACTCTGCGCCCTCGGCAGTCCAGTGACGAAATCCATGGTGATGTGGTCCCACTTCCACTCTGGAATTGGAAGACTCTGTAACTTGCCAGCAGGAACACGGTGCTCTGCCTTCACTTGCTGGCAAGTTAAACAATGAGCCACAAATCTTCCAATATCCCGCTTCATTCCGGGCCACCAAAAGTGTGCCTTGAGGTCCTTATACATCTTAGTACCACCAGGATGAACGGTATAAGGTGTATAATGGGCCTCCCTCAAAATCTGATCTCTGAGCTCAGTGTCCATAGGCACACACACTCGGTCCCTGTACCGCAGTACTCCCGAGCTATCCACTGCAAAATCCCCTAACTGATCAGCCTGAATCTGCGATCTAATCCGTGTCAAGTGGGGGTCCTCACTCTGTGTCTCTCTAATCCTGTCCAACAGAGTGGGCTGCAAGACCATAGACATGAGTCTAGCAGAGACCCCAGGGGATACCACCTCAATCTGTAGACGCCTCATCTGCTCCACAAGCGGTGCCTGCTGGGTGATCAACATGCTCAAGCTCTGCGCTGACCTCCTACTCAAAGCATCTGCCACTACATTGGCCTTGCCGGGGTGATAAAGGATGCTCACATCATAGTCCTTTAACAACTCCAACCACCGGCGTTGCCTCAAATTCAGCTCCTTTTGAGTAAACAAATATTTCAAGCTCTTATGATCAGTGTAAATCTCACAGTGCTCCCCGTAGAGGTAATGCCGCCACAACTTCAGCGCGAACACCACGACTGCAAGCTCCAAGTCATGAGTAGGGTAATTCTTCTCATAATTCTTTAATTGCCGTGAAGCATAAGCAATTACCCTACCATGCTGCATCAGAACACATCCCAACCGCTGTGAGAGGCGTCACTGTAAATCACAAATCCATCGCCCATCACTGGAAGTGCTAGAACTGGTGCCGAGATCAATCTCCTCTTCAGCTCCTCAAAGCTCTCCTGGCACCGCTCAGTCCAAACAAACTTTATCCCCTTCCTGGTCAAACTGGTCAGGGGAGTAGAGAGCTTCGCAAAGCCCTCTACAAGGCGACGGTAGTAACCTGCTAATCCCAAAAAGCTACGGACCTCAGTAACCGTCGTCGGTCTAGGCCAATCCCGAACAGCATCAATCTTCGTCGGGTCCACTGCCACTCCTGCGGCTGAAACAATATGGCCTAGAAAAGCAACCTCTCGAAGCCAAAATTCGCACTTTTTAAGCTTGGCATACAGCTTCTTCTCTCGCAGAAGCTGCAGCACTATCCTCAAGTGCTCCTCATGCTCCAAATCACTCCGGGAGTAAATCAGAATGTCGTCAATAAACACAACGACAAACAGATCCAAGTACGGCTGAAATACCCGGTTCATTAAATCCATAAATACTGCAGGGGCATTAGTTAATCCAAAAGGCATAACTGTAAACTCATAATGCCCGTACCGGGATCTAAATGCCGTCTTGGGAATGTCCTCGGCCCTCACCCTCAGCTGGTGGTAACCTGACTGGAGATCAATCTTCGAGAACACAGACGCTCCCTGCAACTGATCAAACAGATCATCAATCCGTGGTAGGGGGTACTTGTTCCGGATGGTCACTTTATTCAGCTCTCTGTAGTCCACACATTATCGAAGCGACCCATCCTTCTTCTTCACAAATAAAACCGGCGCTCCCCACGGAGATACTGTGAGGACCTGGATCCCCATGAGGTGATTACTGGCTGACCAGCAGCTTCTGGAGGCCTATGTGGCGTGTCGGTGGCATTTGTACACCAATTGGACACTTTTGATGGACTCAGAGTGTTTAATTGATCACGAGAGTAGTCTGATGACTCCGTTGGAACTTCAGAAGTGGTTTCGCGCGCAATGGATATTAAAATTGGACTCAGCGCGAAGTTTGGACCAAGGAACACCTTTCTGGATGCCTTCGGCAATTTTTAGAGTTGGAATTTGGCAAATCGGACTTCGGATTTGGAATCAGCGCGCGAAAACGTTGAAAATGGACTTTTCACTTGCATTTTTCGGAGTCTGGATGATTCGGCACGTTTTTCGAGACATGGGTACTGTTCCGGCACCGGCGGCGGCGGCGTGCGGCGGCGGGCAGCGGCGGAGCGCGGCGGTGCAGGCGCGGGCTGGAGCGCGGTCCACCGTGGGGGCGTGCACCGGTCGCGGGCCACGTGGCGGCTCCCGGTTGGGCCGGCGCAGCGGGCGCGGTCCACGGGAAAGGCGGGTGTACGGTGGACCGGTGGGGGGACGCGTGGCGGACACCGGTTGGCCGGTCCGCGTGCACGCGGTCCACGGAGCGGGTGCAGGCCGCCTCGGGGCGCGTGCGTGCAGGGTGGCAGGCGGCGACGCAGACGCGCACGTGGGCGCGGCCGGGGCTGAGTGCGGTCCACGTGTCGACGCCTCCGCGCTCCACGTGTCGTACGGCGGGAGGCCGGTTTTGCTGTCGCCTGTTTGGCGGGCGACGTGGAGGCCCGCGGGAGTTTCGGGCTGCTACAGTGTTGGGCCGGCCCAACACTGTGCGCGCCCGAAAGTCCTCCTGCGCCCGGAAATGGGGACTTGTTCGGTATTTTGTGAATTGTTTCCTGGAGCCTATAAAAGGGACCCGAGCTTCATCTTCTCCCTTTTTTTTCGCGTTTCGGAGCTTCAAACCGCCTGGAGGTCTTCAGCAAAGTTGCTCCCCTACTTGTTACGCACCCTCTGGAGGATTTCTAGGACTTTTGGTGGCACGCTTATCGAGGTTTCCATTTTTACGGCGCGGCGCGACGCTCGTCCATTTGGGTTCCCCTTCGTCGCGTTTCGGTGCGCGAGCTCCCCCGGCCTACTCCGACCACCTTTTCAGGCGATTCTTGCGCCGTTGGATCCGCATCAGACAGGGCTACAATTTTGGTATTTTCTTCTTCCCCTAGTTTCGCGGTTTTCGAGGTGTTTGTTCGAGCTTACTGTGACCCCATTTCTGTGATGGAGATTTGGGCAGCGGCATGGTTTTTCGGCGATATCTCCTCAACCGGGCATCGTATGGCGACGTGCTTATACACTTTTTTCATCTACTCGACGCAAGGAATATCACAGTATTTTTCTTGGATTTTTCTGAGTTTTGCCCGAAGGTATATGTTCTTCCCCTTATCTGTAAATGGAATTACAGTTATGTTGCTGTGTGG
The DNA here is from genome assembly GCA_029168755.2 of Tillandsia fasciculata. Lineage (NCBI taxonomy): Eukaryota > Viridiplantae > Streptophyta > Magnoliopsida > Poales > Bromeliaceae > Tillandsia > Tillandsia fasciculata. The sequence continues at coordinate 20,720,470 of CM054934.1, read as the reverse complement.
TTTTGCGCACCTGTACTGTGGAATTTGTAACTCGGCCTACGGGGCTCGGAATTGGACGTGCAGGTACTCGTTTCGAAGGTATCGACGCGAGGATTGCTGTGATATTTTTATTGGATTTTTCTGGGTACTTTCGGCAGGTGAAATAAGCATATCTTTGGGACTGATTTTCTGTGTGTTGTGCGTGGTTAATTTTGGGAATGAAAGTGTAATATTGGACCTTATTGTTGTACCCAGGGGTGTTTCCAAGTGTTGCTGGACCCGATGGATCTGTAGACTTTGATTTCGGGGAACTTTTAGTTGTTTGGAGCCACGGCTTGCGCGACATGTACCGAGGGTGCAATTTTGGCAGATTTTGGACTGTGAGCGTCTACACTCTTCACCGACTTCAGGTTTGCCTTGGTTTAAGCGCTTCAGGTGGGTAAGCTTAATATCAGTAACTGTATAAGGCAATGATTATGTTATGGCGAATATAAGTGCACTTGTGGGGATGTCACCCCTCTATGACTGATGCATGCATGTTTAGGGTACATGGTTTATGTTTGTAAGGTAGGTAAGCTTAATAATGATATTTGTATAAATGATTGCAAGAATAGTATTTATGAGGTATACTGAGGACTTGCATGACTTGGACATCTATGTGATGATTAGTGTAAGCTTACCTAGGATAATGTTACCCTATGAGATTATGTAACATGCCATGTTAGCACATAGCCTTTCATGTGGTTGGTTTATGCTTTGGGATAGGATTTTGTAGCTATGTGCGGATTTTCACTCTGAGGAGTTATTGTAATCGAGGATTACGATCAGGTGTAGGCATGTGGTTTACTTTCTATATCATTCTTGAGGACAAATGCATGCTTGTATGGACATATAGTTAGGCCACCTTTTTATTGCTACACTATTTATTGAAACTTGACTTAGGAGAAACCATGCTTTTCTTTTCTCCTTCCTGTTGGTCAGGTGGTCAGTGTTGCTCGGGTTCGAGCAGGGGTCTGGATAGTGTAGTTGGGACTTCGTGTCTGGGACAGGTTGGATTAGTTTGTGGGGTTTCGCGGCGACCGCGGATATTGGGCGGTTGACCGGATATTACTTATGCATCAGATTGGATGTCAGTTTCCTCTAGTGGATGGGGTTTCCCACTTATCGTTTAGTTGCATTCGACTGAGGTCGGGTCTTTCTTTGGTGGTTGAGTTTTCCCACTTTGATCAGATTGTGATCAAGTCCTGCTATACAGAGATACTTGTTACTGAGATACTTTACTCGTGTGGGTCGCTCCCCTCGAGTGCCACTCCGGAGGTAGGCTTTTCGGACCCAGCCTTGTGTGCCGGTCTGATACTTGTTGGATGCGAGCCGTGCGGGCCGATCCTTTCGGACCCAGCCTTGTGTGCCGGTCTGATACTTTTTGGGATGCGAGCCGTGCGGGCCGATCCCGCGGTTTCGAGCCTTGTGTGCAGATTCCGCTGAGCAGGCAATGCCAGTTTTACTGGCGGCACTTTGGATTGGGTTTATTACAGATATTTGCCTTATTGTTGAACTCGTGTCAGGGGGACCGAGTGGGGTCTAGTAGCTATGTTTAGACCAGTGCTAGTGTTGTTGGGATCCATTTGGGGACTGTGGTCCCGAGGTCTTTGTGAGTTGTTGACCGTTGTGCGAGAGGCTTGGTGATCTTGAGTTTATCCGTTCTGAGAGAGAGCGTGGATTTTGACTATAGCCTGCATGAGCCACTACTCGATAGCGAGTTAGTCCGTTTGGACACCCTACGTAATTCCTGCCCGTCAGTGGGAGGTGGTTGTAGGTGGGCGCAGGTTTGACTGGACCAGATGTGGCAGTCAGCTCGATTGGGTCGATTGTGCACTTCATGTGCTAGTGGTGGCATACCATTATTTGGTTCTCCCCTTTTGAGCATTTAGATAGAGGCATGGTAGCTGTTGAGAGTCTCCAGCTTTCCTATTTCAGTCTTTACTGCTTTGGTTAGTTTATGTCTCTTGAGGACTTGGTGGGCGGACCGCCGGGTCTGGCGGTGGTACCCACTGAGAACTCCCTTTTTGGTGTAGTTCTCACACCCTTTGGGGGTCTTCCCCCCTCCTTTTTCCTTCCTCTTCCTTGTTTTGCAGAGTCTTAGTGGGTGTTGCGGATTCTGCGGTGGTTGTTCGAGGCGAGGGAGTCGCGTGCTAGATCCCTACCCGTCGTTGGAGAGTAGCGGTACCCTTCAGAGGAGATCTTCAGTAGATTAGTTGTGTTATTTTCCCTCTTTTGAGAGACTGATGTAGTGAGGATATATTATGTATTGAGAGACTGTACACTGCTGTATTTATTGGAGTTACCTCCCGGTTAGATTCAGAGCTTGTATTTGAGGATATTGTATTATTATTATTCTTTTGGGAGGCGGACATTGTTGTATTATTTTCAGTTGTACAGTGATTGATTTTAGTTATACAGCAGGTTTTATTTTTAGCTCTGATATCTGTTTAGCTGTAGTACTTTTCTTGCAGGTAGGACGCTTCGCCTATGCGGGTTTGGCATAGGTGGCGGATCTGTTGGCGAGCCCGGGTCGCAGTTTCGACCCCGGGGCGTGACAGATTAGAGTGGTATCAGAGCCTAGGTTGTAGGTCATGGTGGACTTAGAAACCCTAGGCTTATGGTTTGACCCTTGGTTGACTTCGTGAGAGTCGTGATTTTTAGCGAGAGTCCTGATTGAGTTTTATACCTCTCCCAAGGGACGGGAGGAGTGATTGGCATGTTTATTCTCCTAAGTGATTATGTTGGCTGCAGACAACATAATGCTGTGGAACGGGTGACATGCTTTAGACTTTCGCTGGATTGGGTCGAGTGGCTTTTGTGTGCTGTTTTGTGGTTTCGTCGTGGCGAGCTGTGTCTCCCCGACGCTGGGTTTTGACCCGTGTGCATCCTGTCATGGCAGTTGAGCTTGAGCAGTTGGTTTTGGGCCGGATACCCGGATTGAGGTCAGAGAACTCCGGACCCAGATGACAGGATTGTCTGAGGTTTATCAGCGGCAGAGTGAGCGAGCAGCTGGTTCTAGTGACACCGTTGTCGGAGCAACGGGCAGCTTGATAGTGCTTCCTTCTGAGACCACCCGGTTGTAGTACCCTCAGGGGCGGGGATTTTTGTTGCACCGATGGAGTGAGTAGCCCTCTCTGTGCCAATGTTTAGTGCCGAGGCACCGAGGCAGGGTGGATAGTGGACAGCCGGTGAGCTGGGGGGACATGATCGATCTATTGAGCCAGATTTGGCAGATGAACCACCCCGACTCGTGAGATTGAGTTTGGAGCCTTTGGAGGCAGAGTCGTGGTTGGTGGTGGTGGTGTGATTAAACGAGAGCCTCCATGTGCTAGAGAGTTTATGCAGTTGTTGAACTGCGCGCTCCAGATTGGAGGGACGAGGCGCACAGGATATGTGTGTCTGGGAATGGATTGCGCCAGGATACCTTTCAGTTTATTCAGTCCCTCCGTTTTAGGTTTTGACGTCTCGTTGGAGTAGGCGTTGTGTTTGGAGCGTGGCGCTGCAGTTCCTTTGGATAGTGATCTGCCGCCAGAGGCGAGTTCTGGATTTTGGCGCTTGGCGCCGGGTGATGGAGGACAGATCGGCCGGCAGAGGCATTTCTGATTTCTTTCTCCAGGATAATGAGTTTCCGAGATGCCGGAGATCGGGTGGACCCCGAAGGCAGCATCAGTATTTATATCAGAGTGGCGCAACGGTAGCGTGGATTTGTTATCTGCGGAGGACCTTATTCGTCGCCTCAATGTGATCAGGGACAGAGGTCGTGATCCCTTGTGGATAGTCCTGATCTTCAGGCAGATTGAGCGACAACCACTTGCTTTGAGCGGATGAATCTGTGCCGCCCGGTTGGAGGGCGCCACGGTAGTGGATCGAGTGTCGCAAGTGGGATTTCACCACAGTAGTCGGAGTTAGAGCATGTTCCACTCTTGCATGGGCTAGAGGCAGATTTGTTACCACGTGCACTAGAGGTACAGGTTCCTGTTGTTGTTGTGCACGTGGAGGAGGCTTTTGGATCATGTCCAGTGCGGCCGAGACCGCGAGTTACCGGCAGAATTATTGGAAATTGTGGCAATTCGGTGTTTCGACCCTGTGCTTGAGATTGATTTGCACAATGCCACAGAATGTTTGACTGCGGCGAGAGAGGACTTTGATCTTTGGCAAGGCGGACAAGAGAAGGCTTGCTTGTTGAGATTGTTCGAGCACACAGGTTTTAGTGACAGTGTGAGAGGTGCTTATGGCGGCACCGGGACTCAGGAATATCCTTGTTGCTCATGAGATCCCGGGTGTGATTTCACCTGAGCTGTTGATAATGCCGCCGGTTAGGGAGATAGAGATTGCGTTGGACGTGGTTCGGGGAACCGCGCCACCCTCGACAGCACCTCATTGGATATCGCCTGTAGAGCTGAGAGAGCTGATGGCGCAGTTGCAGGATCTGATGGATCGAGGGGTCTGTTTGACCTAGTGCCACGCCGTTGGTATACGGTGGTGATGCCACGCCGTTGGTATACGGCGGTGATGCCACGCCGTTGATACACGGTGGTGATGCCACATCGTTGATACACGACTGTGAGGGTTCTTTTATGGTTCGAGTGTAGACAGGTCTGGGTGGTATCCAGGACCTTTTGATAGAGTTATACTCCGGCAGTTATTGTAGGATGCGAGTACCTACTTGGAATCAGACAGCCGAGGATTTTGCCTAGATGGCATTCAGGATCCGGTAAGGGCATTATGAGCTCATAGTGAGGCCAAATGGAATAATTAATGCCCTGTTGTTTTCAAGATTTGAGGAAATGTGTGTCCTAGTTGTACTTGGACAGATTGGGAGTGGTGTTCCCCGAGGATATTTGATTTACTCCCAGAGCGACTTGGAGCACGAGGGGCACTTGGGGATATGCTACCGTGCCTGTGTGGATGAAGCTGTATGCCAAGTTATTGAGATACAAGTTTTAGCTTCTGAAGCTTACCTTCGTGGGTCACATTGTGTTAGCCATAGGAGCGGCGGTGGAAATTCGGCCAAAAATGGATGCTAGTTGAGATTGGCCGAGACCGACAGTTATTGTTGAAGTGATTAGCTTCTTGGACTGAACAGTGCCAGTAGAGCTGGACGAATGGATGATGAGGTTGATACCAGTGCCGACTATAGCTTTGCCAGAGATGGGAGATGAACTTTTGAGTGTTTGTGATGCCTCCCATAGTGGCTGTGGAGTTACCGTGGGTTTATCTATGGTCCGCGCTTTATCAGTTCAACCCTATGGGTATTGTGATAGGACAGATTCCCGTTTTGTTGGTGGTTGTGATCCCACAGATAAGCCTCTCATTAAGCTCACTACTTCCAGCTTTGTTTGATATGTCCGGGCATAGACCATGCCTGTTTGGTTATCAGTTCTGTTTATTCGGCATTCCTATTCTCTACTGTATGTTGGAATCAGAGTTCAGTTTCTGTATACAGCTTCTGTGATGCAGTCTCAGTCGTACTGCACCAGTTGAGACTACAGCTTTCGGCATCTCGAGTGGGATTTTCTCGGCTTGTCGCCGATTGTTCGGACTTTGGCCGCGAACCTGAGCATCAGCATTATGATCGCCCTTTTGAGCCAGCTTTCAGTCACGTTTATCGATGGTTTGGCCACCGTCAGGGTGCTCTTTGCTAGTTGAGAGGTCAACTTCGACCCGTGGGTCCGTTTGGGTTATGATAGCATGTTGAGTGACCAACAGTGGCATGAGATTGTATCTCTAGGGGTCCCTTTTTATAGTAGCCTGCGGTTGAGTAGTCCACTCGGGTGGTTTGGATCAGAGAGTGACCTAGTGAGGACCCCAGTTTGTTGGATTCTTTCCCTCTTGGATGATCGTGTGGGTGTGTTCCTGGTCGCCCTAGTTGAGTGGACACTAGGGTGTGGTGTTGGTGCATGTGGCATGGTTGATCTCTCTTTTCCCCAGCTTTTTGGAGTCCCTGTGGTTTTCCGCGTCTCAGCTCGGGAGTGTTACACTTTTGGATCCCTCGCCCGTGATTGACTCGCTCTGTTTGAGATCTGTGTGTGTTTGGAGTACGAGGGACGCCCGTTGCGAATTCTGGCTCGTGAGATTAGAGGTTGCGCAATCGGGCTATGCCGTGCTGGTTGTAGCTATTGTTGTTGTTGAGGAGTGGTCACGGGTAGTGAGCAGCAACTTGGAGTTGGAAATGATGATATTGAGTACTTATCCTTGGTGTTTGTGACTCCTGGTGGAATTGAGCTAGTTTCGAGGACGAAACTTTCTTTAGTGGGGGAGGATGTGAGGACCTGGATCCCCATGAGGTGATTACTGGCTGACCAGCAGCTTCTGGAGGCCTATGTGGCGTGTCGGTGGCATTTGTACACCAATTGGACACTTTTGATGGACTCAGAGTGTTTAATTGATCACGAGAGTAGTCTGATGACTCCGTTGGAACTTCAGAAGTGGTTTCGCGCGCAATGGATATTAAAATTGGACTCAGCGCGAAGTTTGGACCAAGGAACACCTTTCCGGATGCCTTCGGCAATTTTTAGAGTTGGAATTTGGCAAATCGGACTTCGGATTTGGAATCAGCGCGCGAAAACGTTGAAAATGGACTTTTCACTTGCATTTTTCGGAGTCTGGATGATTCGGCACGTTTTTCGAGACATGGGTACTGTTCCGGCACCGGCGGCGGCGGCGTGCGGCGGCGGGCAGCGGCGGAGCGCGGCGGTGCAGGCGCGGGCTGGTGCGCGGTCCACCGCGGGGGCGTGCACCGGTCGCGGGCCACGTGGCGGCTCCCGGTTGGGCCGGCGCAGCGGGCGCGGTCCACGGGAAAGGCGGGTGTACGGTGGACCGGTGGGGGGACGCGTGGCGGACACCGGTTGGCCGGTCCGCGTGCACGCGGTCCACGGAGCGGGTGCAGGCCGCCTCGGGGCGCGTGCGTGCAGGGTGGCAGGCGGCGACGCAGACGCGCACGTGGGCGCGGCCGGGGCTGAGTGCGGTCCACGTGTCGACGCCTCCGCGCTCCACGTGTCGTACGGCGGGAGGCCGGTTTTGCTGTCGCCTGTTTGGCGGGCGACGTGGAGGCCCGCGGGAGTTTCGGGCTGCTACAGTGTTGGGCCGGCCCAACACTGTGCGCGCCCGAAAGTCCTCCTGCGCCCGGAAATGGGGACTTGTTCGGTATTTTGTGAATTGTTTCCTGGAGCCTATAAAAGGGACCCGAGCTTCATCTTCTCCCTTTTTTTTTCGCGTTTCGGAGCTTCAAACCGCCTGGAGGTCTTCAGCAAAGTTGCTCCCCTACTTGTTACGCACCCTCTGGAGGATTTCTAGGACTTTTGGTGGCACGCTTATCGAGGTTTCCATTTTTACGGCGCGGCGCGACGCTCGTCCATTTGGGTTCCCCTTCGTCGCGTTTCGGTGCGCGAGCTCCCCCGGCCTACTCCGACCACCTTTTCAGGCGATTCTTGCGCCGTTGGATCCGCATCAGACAGGGCTACAATTTTGGTATTTTCTTCTTCCCCTAGTTTCGCGGTTTTCGAGGTGTTTGTTCGAGCTTACTGTGACCCCATTTCTGTGATGGAGATTTGGGCAGCGGCATGGTTTTTCGGCGATATCTCCTCAACCGGGCATCGTATGGCGACGTGCTTATACACTTTTTTCATCTACTCGACGCAAGGAATATCACAGTATTTTTCTTGGATTTTTCTGAGTTTTGCCCGAAGGTATATGTTCTTCCCCTTATCTGTAAATGGAATTACAGTTATGTTGCTGTGTGGTTTTGCGCACCTGTACTGTGGAATTTGTAACTCGGCCTACGGGGCTCGGAATTGGACGTGCAGGTACTCGTTTCGAAGGTATCGACGCGAGGATTGCTGTGATATTTTTATTGGATTTTTCTGGGTACTTTCGGCAGGTGAAATAAGCATATCTTTGGGACTGATTTTCTGTGTGTTGTGCGTGGTTAATTTTGGGAATGAAAGTGTAATATTGGACCTTATTGTTGTACCCAGGGGTGTTTCCAAGTGTTGCTGGACCCGATGGATCTGTAGACTTTGATTTCGGGGAACTTTTAGTTGTTTGGAGCCACGGCTTGCGCGACATGTACCGAGGGTGCAATTTTGGCAGATTTTGGACTGTGAGCGTCTACACTCTTCACCGACTTCAGGTTTGCCTTGGTTTAAGCGCTTCAGGTGGGTAAGCTTAATATCAGTAACTGTATAAGGCAATGATTATGTTATGGCGAATATAAGTGCACTTGTGGGGATGTCACCCCTCTATGACTGATGCATGCATGTTTAGGGTACATGGTTTATGTTTGTAAGGTAGGTAAGCTTAATAATGATATTTGTATAAATGATTGCAAGAATAGTATTTATGAGGTATACTGAGGACTTGCATGACTTGGACATCTATGTGATGATTAGTGTAAGCTTACCTAGGATAATGTTACCCTATGAGATTATGTAACATGCCATGTTAGCACATAGCCTTTCATGTGGTTGGTTTATGCTTTGGGATAGGATTTTGTAGCTATGTGCGGATTTTCACTCTGAGGAGTTATTGTAATCGAGGATTACGATCAGGTGTAGGCATGTGGTTTACTTTCTATATCATTCTTGAGGACAAATGCATGCTTGTATGGACATATAGTTAGGCCACCTTTTTATTGCTACACTATTTATTGAAACTTGACTTAGGAGAAACCATGCTTTTCTTTTCTCCTTCCTGTTGGTCAGGTGGTCAGTGTTGCTCGGGTTCGAGCAGGGGTCTGGATAGTGTAGTTGGGACTTCGTGTCTGGGACAGGTTGGATTAGTTTGTGGGGTTTCGCGGCGACCGCGGATATTGGGCGGTTGACCGGATATTACTTATGCATCAGATTGGATGTCAGTTTCCTCTAGTGGATGGGGTTTCCCACTTATCGTTTAGTTGCATTCGACTGAGGTCGGGTCTTTCTTTGGTGGTTGAGTTTTCCCACTTTGATCAGATTGTGATCAAGTCCTGCTATACAGAGATACTTGTTACTGAGATACTTTACTCGTGTGGGTCGCTCCCCTCGAGTGCCACTCCGGAGGTAGGCTTTTCGGACCCAGCCTTGTGTGCCGGTCTGATACTTGTTGGATGCGAGCCGTGCGGGCCGATCTTTTCGGACCCAGCCTTGTGTGCCGGTCTGATACTTGTTGGATGCGAGCCGTGCGGGCCGATCCTTTCGGACCCAGCCTTGTGTGCCGGTCTGATACTTTTGGGATGCGAGCCGTGCGGGCCGATCCCGCGGTTTCGAGCCTTGTGTGCAGATTCCGCTGAGCAGGCAATGCCAGTTTTACTGGCGGCACTTTGGATTGGGTTTATTACAGATATTTGCCTTATTGTTGAACTCGTGTCAGGGGGACCGAGTGGGGTCTAGTAGCTATGTTTAGACCAGTGCTAGTGTTGTTGGGATCCATTTGGGGACTGTGGTCCCGAGGTCTTTGTGAGTTGTTGACCGTTGTGCGAGAGGCTTGGTGATCTTGAGTTTATCCGTTCTGAGAGAGAGCGTGGATTTTGACTATAGCCTGCATGAGCCACTACTCGATAGCGAGTTAGTCCGTTTGGACACCCTACGTAATTCCTGCCCGTCAGTGGGAGGTGGTTGTAGGTGGGCGCAGGTTTGACTGGACCAGATGTGGCAGTCAGCTCGATTGGGTCGATTGTGCACTTCATGTGCTAGTGGTGGCATACCATTATTTGGTTCTCCCCTTTTGAGCATTTAGATAGAGGCATGGTAGCTGTTGAGAGTCTCCAGCTTTCCTATTTCAGTCTTTACTGCTTTGGTTAGTTTATGTCTCTTGAGGACTTGGTGGGCGGACCGCCGGGTCTGGCGGTGGTACCCACTGAGAACTCCCTTTTTGGTGTAGTTCTCACACCCTTTGGGGGTCTTCCCCCCTCCTTTTTCCTTCCTCTTCCTTGTTTTGCAGAGTCTTAGTGGGTGTTGCGGATTCTGCGGTGGTTGTTCGAGGCGAGGGAGTCGCGTGCTAGATCCCTACCCGTCGTTGGAGAGTAGCGGTACCCTTCAGAGGAGATCTTCAGTAGATTAGTTGTGTTATTTTCCCTCTTTTGAGAGACTGATGTATTGAGAGACTGATGTATTGAGAGACTGTACACTGCTGTATTTATTGGAGTTACCTCCCGGTTAGATTCAGAGCTTGTATTTGAGGATATTGTATTATTATTATTCTTTTGGGAGGCGGACATTGTTGTATTATTTTCAGTTGTACAGTGATTGTTTTTAGTTATACAGCAGGTTTTATTTTTAGCTCTGATATCTGTTTAGCTATAGTACTTTTCTTGCAGGTAGGACGCTTCGCCTATGCGGGTTTGGCATAGGTGGCGGATCTGTTGGCGGGCCCGGGTCGCAGTTTCGACCCCGGGGCGTGACACGCGAGTGTAACATGCATCCCACAACAACCCGACTAATCAGCCCACTACCCGGGCGAGAAAACTCTAATTCCAGGTGAAAGAAGATATAAAAGTGTGGGAGTGTCTAAAGCATAAATAAACTAGCCCAAGTTGAAGTTTTCTACTAGTCTGGTTAAACATGCAACATATGACGGGGTGCTAGGTCAAGTTCCAATAATAGCAGTTTACTAATATATTTAGGAAGCAATAAATCAGCATGATCATCATAGCAACACATGGAGTATTAACTCTCTCTTTCTAACATTCTTCCTAACACATATCAACATCATGCATGTTCACTACACAATAGATTTACTGAACCGTCCACCGGTTTTGATGACAAAGCAACCCACCTGGAAATGCAAATTGATCCAAAGTCTAAGAAGGCTGAAACTGCACGGAGACAATCATCAGATTCCCACGATTCCAACGGGTCCAAAAACACCTAAAAACTCCTCCTGGGTACAAAGTTATAGCCCAAACATTGCAATCAACACAAAAATCGCAAGATTACAAGCTGCTGAAAAATTAGTCCCCAAAGATGCAAAATACCACCTGCAAGATAATCTCCAAAATTCCAATAAAAATATGACGGCGATCCTCGCGATTCGTAGATGTCGATTGAGTCCTCATATGATGAAATCCGATACCCGAGCATGGAGATAAAAATTCGACAAGGCTCTATTGTCCAAGAAAAACCACCATCAAAACAGGGGCTTGAAAATGTACCAGAAACTCCAATCAAAACAAAGATCTGTGTCACGCCCTGGGGGTTTTATTTTAGCGGAAACGATGCACCAGAGTAAGCGTTTGGCGCGTACAATTTTTTTTTTTTTTTTTTTTTTTTTTTTTTTTTTTTTTTGTTGAAAACCTCCTTCCCCGCGCGTGCCCAGACCCGCCGCATATACAGATTTACTCGAAAATCGGGCAGAGTCTCCTCTGTATATGCACGGCGTCGCGGCTATTACAACAGTTTAACACAAGCAGTCATTTTCCATTTAATCACAACAGCTCAGAGTCTAACTATGCATGAAGACTAAGACAATGCCCGTGGCCAGTCAAGTTGAAAGGATAAACTCACAGTTTTGAGAGCAGGTCCACACGACCTCAGGTTTTGAAAACAGTTTGGAAAACACCATAAATCCACATGGTTTGGAAAACGGGCCCACACGACCCTAGATTTTGAAAGCAGTTTTGAAATCCACATAAATACACCATAAATCCACAGGGTTTGTAAAACGGGCCCACACGACCCTAGATTTTGAAAGACATTTTCTTGAAGTTCTTTTCTTTTGTTTTCTCGTTGGTTTGCTTTGGAAAACGGCCAAACGGGGATAATAAAAGAAACAGTAATGCATAACCAGAGTAAAAGTAATCAACATCCACACCGACCCCACAAGGGTATCGAGAACCACACAGTAAACTACAATAGCAAATGAGATGCAGGAAAAGTAAAGAAAACGGCAGACTGGGGCTCCCACAGCTCGCCTGCTCCCACCTCGGCCTCACCATCGCCTACCGCTCACCCCTGGAAGTACCTGTCACAGAGTGGGTAGTCAGCGACACTATCATGATAAAATAATAAAGCAGTAAAGCAATACCAAGCTACAAAAGCATGACTAGCTGGAGCAACCACTCTGCTCATGGAAGTAACTCGCAACACCTGTACCACCTGTGACACCTGTAACCCCTATAACACCTGTAACACCTGACCTCGTCGGGCACCAATCCCGACGGGTCGCACCGCTCACACCTTGGTGCCTCAAACCCCACACCTACGGGGGCCCCCACTACGTCACCTCGTGGGTAAACACGGGTCAGAGACCGCCTTTCCGGAAAAGAGCACCCTTTGCGGTGGCCAGACCGCGCGTGCGCGTATCGCAACTCGAGCATAGTAACCAAGACACGAGAAATATAGTAGCCCATAGCAACCGTCAGCGTTAGTACCGATTAACATGCAATTAATATCCGAAATTAATGTCCCCCTTTTTTTTTTTTTTTTGAATACTAACACCACACCGTGTTACAAAGGGGACCCACCTTTATCGTTGTCGCGCTCCTGATCGATACTAGGCTCCTCCGCGTCTCGGTGAGTCCGCCTGGGCCTACACGAACCTGTGATACGGGAGTCAGTAACTCAAAGATTCGCAAGCTAACAAAACCGGAACACCCGACTCCTACCCCTCGTGCACTGCCCGCACGAACGTACCCGGCCCCGCGCGGCTGGGCGGCGTGCCGCCCGTGTGCGGGGCCGCCCGCGTGCGGCGCTGCCCGCATGCGGGTGCATGCGGCATCGCCCGCATGCGGCGCCGCCCGCATGCGGGGCCGCCCGCATGCGGCGCCGCCCGCATGCGGTGCCGGCCACAAGGCCGCATGCGGGGCCGCCCGCATGCGGCGCCGGCCACGAGGCGCTCGCATGCGGCTCCGGCCACAAGGCCGCACGCGTGGCCGCCCGCATGCGGCGCCGGCCGCATGCGGGGCCGCCCGCGTGCGGCGCCGGCCGCAAGGCGCCCGCATGCGGCGCCGGCCACAAGGCCGCATGCGGGGCCGCCCGCGTGCGGCGCCGGCCGCATGCGGGGCCGCCGCGTGCGGCGCCGCCCGCATGCGGGGCCGCCCGCATGCGGGCGCGTGCGTGGCGCCGCCCGCATGCGGCGCCGCCCGCGTGCGGGGCCGCCCGCGTGCGGGTGCCGCCCGCATGCGGTGGTTGCACGCGCGGCCAGCCCCGCGCGGTGCATGGCCGCGCCGCCCGCATGCGGTGCCGCCCGCATGCGGGGGTTGCACGCGCGGCCGGCCCCGCGCGGGTGCATGGCCGCGCCGCCCGCATGCGGGTGCGTGGCTCCGCCCGTGCCGGCCTCCGATGGCGCCGAACCCCCCTCCCCCCGCCTCGAAGGCCAAGAACAAGAAACGAGAACCCCAATTCATGAAACCTAATTTATGCTCACCTTGGTTCCGTCGGCTTAGGATTGGACAATGGGAAAAAGGGATCGTCCTGTTCTTGCGCGCTTGATACCGAAGGGCGTGCCGGCGATCTTCCCTCTCCTCGATCGTTCCGCCTTGGTTCTCCACGCGATCGGATGGGAAGAGGAAGGTTGGGGAAGTGGGTTCCTCGTTACGCTCGGTGTCGTACGCCTAGGGCAAGAAGGGAGGAAAATAATGCGAAGGGGGTTTTCCCAAACCCAAAAACCCCAACCAAAATAAATAGCCAAATTGGCGAAATCAGACTAACCCCAAATTATTTAAAAGGGCGATCAGGGTGCGAACCCGGGTCCAGTCCGCCCCGGTATTTGGGTTAGTCGCCTGGGTCGTACTAAACTTCCGGAATTTATTCTGGGAGATTCCGGAGTCGGAATCCAGAACCGATTTCGCCGTCGTTCTCCGTTTCGCGAGCTTTATTGACTAAAAATGCCCGCGAGCCACGACGGTCTGCCCAGAAAACACAAAAACGCAAGTCACCCCTGGATTCTTTATTGGAAAAATGGTTCAATTAACTCGAAAGGAAGTCTCGAAAGACAAAAAGACCCACAGTTGCTACACCACTCACCTCTAAAAACGAGTTTTGTCCCCGAAACTCAAACCTCATCTGCGATGAAGAGACGGGGGTAGGCCTCCCGCATCTTCGACTCCAGTTCCCACGTCGCCTCCCGCTCCTCGTGGTTGCTCCAGAGCACCTTCACGTAGGGAATGGTTCGGTTTCGCAGTGTCTTGCTCTCTCTTGCCAAGATTCGCACCGGGGTTTCCTCGAAGCTTAGGTCTTGTTTCAATTCGAGTGTTGAGACGTCCAGAACATGCGATGGGTCAGGGAGGTATTTCTTGAGCATTGACACGTGGAACACGTCGTGGACCCGGTTGAGGTTCGGTGGTAGAGCGAGGCGGTAAGCCACTGGGCCAACGCGTTCCAGGATCTCGAACGGCCCCACAAACCGCGGGTTCAGCTTGCCCTTTAACCCGAACCGCTTGATCCCCCTGGACGGCGAGACCCGCAAAAACACGTGTTCTCCCACCTGGAACTCCAAGTCGCGGCGTCTCCGGTCCGCGTAGCTCTTTTGTCGACTCTGGGCGGTTAATAAGCGCTGTCTGATGAGGCGCACCTTCTCTTCTGTCTCTTCCACCAAGTCGGGTCCCAAGAACTTCCGCTCTCCCAAGTCGTCCCAACAGATCGGGGATCGACATCGTCTCCCGTATAAGGCTTCGTAGGGTGCCATCTGGATACTGGCCTGGTGACTGTTGTTATAAGCGAATTCTACTAGTGGCAGGTAACGCTCCCAGCCGACCCCCCAATCGAGTACACAGGCCCGAAGCAGGTCCTCTAGCGTCTGTATCACTCGCTTCGACTGCCCGTCTGTCTGAGGGTGGAAGGCCGTACTGAACTGCAATTTAGTCCCCAAGGCTCGCTGCAGACTCTGCCAAAACTTCGAGACGAAGCGCGTGTCTCTATCTGATGTGATCGATGCCGGTACTCCATGCAGTCTCACAATCTCGCTGAGGTAAACCTGAGCCAACCGCTCTCTGGTCCAGGTTGTGTGGATAGGTAGGAAGTGCGCTGATTTGGTTAGTCGGTCTACAATGACCCAGATTGCGTCGTGTCCCTGTTGTGAACGTGGAAATCCAGTGACGAAGTCCATAGTGATTTGATCCCACTTCCACCCCGGCACCGGTAAGGGCTGTAGCTTTCCCGCTGGCCGTTGGTGTTCTGCTTTTATCTGTTGACATACCAGGCAATGCGCTACAAAATGAGTCACGTCCCTTTTTAGCTTGGGCCACCAGAAGGTCTGCTTGAGGTCCCTGTACATTTTGGTGTCTCCTGGATGCGCCGCATAAGGGGCGCTGTGTGCCTCTGCTAGGATTTCCGCCTTCAATTCTTTCAAATCCGGCACGTAAAACCGCCCGCGGAACCGTATAATGCCGTCACTTTCCACTGCAGGGTCGTCCCCCTGGTCCGGGGAGATCTTGTCTCGCACGAGCTGCAAGTGCGAGTCCGCCTGTTGTCCTTCCCGGATTTTCTCGAATGGTGTCGGCTTGACCACCAAAGTTAGAAGTTGCGCAACTGTGCCTGCTGGCACCACTTCCAACCTTAGTAGTACGGAGTCCGCAATCAGGTTGCTCTGCTCAGTTATCGCACCTGCTGATTCCCCTTCCAAACCCCCCTTTTTTTTGCTTAAAGCGCACGCCACCACGTTTGCTTTCCCGGGGTGGTATTGGATTGTCAGTTCGTAATCCTTCAGCTGCCTGGATGCGTAGGCTATTACTTTCCCCTGTTGCATTAGGACACCCCCAAGGCCGATCCTCGAAGCGTCGCAGTACACCTCGTAGTCCTCTCCGGGTGTCGGTAGTACAAGAATTGGTGCCCTGGTTAGCCTTCTTTTGAGTTCTTCAAAGCTCTCTTGGCACTTGGCCGTCCATACAAACTTTTCTCCTTTCTTGGTCAACCGGTCTAAAGGGGCCGCAATCTTCGAGAAACCCTCGACCAAGCGTTTGTAATATCCCGCCGGCCCCAAGAAACTACGGATCTCCGTCACCGTCGTCGGCGGCCGTCAGTCGATCACCAATCTCACCTTCTTGGGGTCCACGGCGGTTCCCTTCGCCGAGATCACGTGCCCCAGGAATACTACTTCGCGTAGCCAGAGCTCACACTTCTTAAGCTTAGCGAACAACCTCTGCTCCCTGAGAGTTTGGAGTCTA